>PYAF01000329.1:1068218-1085259 GCA_007407185.1 Glycine tomentella
AAAGAGAAATAAAAAAAAAGAAAGAAATGAGGAACAGAGGAGTGGAAGACACATACCTTTGAGCGAGGAAGATGCAGACCAGAGTGAGGAAGCGCAGAACCTTTGAGCAAGGAAATGCAGAACCCTCGACAACAAGCGGAAAACCTCGACGAAGAAGCGCAGAACCTCGAGGAAGAAGCGCTGAACCTTCAAAGGAGAAAATGAGAGAGGAGAGTGTGAGAGAAATGGTTCAACGGTTCAGAAATGAGGAGGGTAGCTCTGTCATTTTCAAAATTTGTAAGGACATTATTGTCCAAGCTTAACTTACTGAACAGCTCCCCGAAAAGCAACAATTTTCATAAGTTGTAATTTGCAACTTTTTAAAAAAGGTCTGGGAACATCTTTTACTTTTATAAAAGTAAAAAAAAGAAAAATAATCAAACACTCCTAAAAAATAAAAAAGATATTTTTCTAATAGATAAGATGTTAAAAATCTTTTGGGCTGTATCCAAACGGGACCTATATATCTAATATATTTTTTACTTTATGATTCTTTATTGTTTCATTATACTATCATAAGAGAAATCTAATACATTTTTTTAAGTAATTAATTAAAACTTTTATGTCTTAATAGTTATTTATTTGACTATTATCAAAGTCTACTAAGATTTATTTGACTATTACAGACTATGGCCATCTTTTTCAATTCCAAATTGCACTAAAATATGAACCAGTTGCGTACAAGAATTGTGTTATACTACTTTTAAAATATATAAACATGCATGAAAATGTTAAATCTTTAAATTACATAGCCATTAACACTTAAAAAGAAAACCGTACATTACTCGGGCTAATAATTACTTGTTAATTTATAGTTTTCATCATACCAATCCATTAAGCATCCAGCGTGGAGTTCCATCTGATGCCGACAAATGAATTGGCATAGACAGAGATTAGGGACTCCTAGGATTAAAATATGTCTAAAAGTAACCGTACAACATGGTAATAATGCCACCATCTCCATATCGAACTCGCAATATTCTATGGAAATGTTATTTTAAATCTACAGTAGCAGTCCTCATATTTGAAAATATATAACATTATATGTAGGTCCCTTTTTTCCATACTGCTGTGTATAAATATTGCCCTAAATATTAATTAAATGTCAGCACTACCATAAAATTATTATAATTTTTATCCCATGACTGACCATTTTTGTCTTATCGGCAACAATATTCGGTACTTGGAGCAAATACATAGAATGTGACTGTAAAAACTTAAAAGGGAATATATATAACAGCCTTTCTGAAAAATAAAATTTCTGGAAAATGAGAGTAACCTTCTTTTCTTTCTTTCTTTTTTTTTTTGCTGCAGGGAAAATGAGAACCTTTATGACAACTTAACACGAGAGAAAGACATTGCAAAAGGAATTCGATACTTTTAAAGATCAGCTACTATACATATATAAGCAATGTATCAAGTACGTTGAAGCTACTTGCTTGCTTTAATTTGATTAAATGGCCACTCATAAAGTGAAGTCAAAACACACGTGAGGTACTGTTGCATAAACTATGGATTGGGTGATACTAAAAGATAAAAGGTATTTATGAATCGAACAATTAATGGAAAGATAAAAGGTGCTTAAGACTTACTTATCTCCTTTTTCATTTGTTCCGACTTTGGAGTTAATTATGCTAAATTATGGATTCTAGAAATTATATAAAGTGGTTGCATTTGTCTCGTTAAGACGTTAACTCAATGCCACATAATTCATAAAAAAAGAAACTCATTGAAGATTATTAACTAGTATTACAAGACATCTAAACTAATTATTATGCAAACATAATATTGTTTTGTATTGATATAATTGGTCTCAAAAATTTTATTGCATAACATTATTTAATTTTAATTTTCTACTTAAAAATATTAAGTATGACCTCTATACATTAAAGTCTAAGTTTATAAATGTTGTTAATTTTAAAGAAGTCAGCAATGATTGATTCAAAATCAGGTAGGTCTAATCTAAAGAAACTCTTAACAAAATTATCATATTACAATGGTTTAATTACAAATTTTATCACTAAATTTTAATTATTTTGTGAATTTTATTAATTTTCTTTTCACAAATTTTACTACCAAATTTTCATAATTTTATAAATTTTATCACTCAATTTTTGTTCATAAATTTTATAGTTCAACTTTCAACATTTCGTAAATTTTATCATCCAATTTTTTTTTTATAATTTTACTATCACGATAACAAAAAGATGTAAAAAGTCACTTTTTTTTGTACATCAATTGTAATTATAATTGATGTAGAAAAGTGATTTTCTATATAGTTGTGATTATAACCAATGTAAAAAGTTAAAATCACTTATGTACCATAAATACAGTTGAAATCACTTACTTTGATATATAGTTTTACAAAATCATCTAATTTGGTAAAAAAAAAAGTCTATCATAGGTGGTAAAATACCCAAAAATTGAAAAAATGAATGATCAAATTTATAAAAATAAAACTTAAGTAATAAAATTTATAAAATAATAAAAATAAGTTGTAAAATTTATAATTGAGCCTAACTATCACAATTTATAATTTACAATGGGTTGAGTCAAGTCCTACCTAAATCTTGTTTGACCAGTTTTATATTTTCATAGCCTAAGTTTGGGCCTGATACTCATCACAAGCCTATTTTTAGGCTTGGGCTGACATTTGCAAAAGGTTATAAAGCTTGTTAGCTCATTTAAAAACATGTTTCATATTAAGAAGTATAAAAACATTGTTTTTTAAAAAATAAAACCACAAATTTTCATTAAAAAGCAATGAGACAATTTTAAACCGCAAGATATGAGAAAATTTGCCTACAAATATTACATGTGATATGCTACCAAAGTCTTTTAAGTTTCATCAAAAGAAAAGAGTTCACATTCCTACTACTCATCTATGTTTATATGAATGAAACTATTTTAAACATTAATTAAAATGATTCAATCATCAAACTACTAAATAATTTGTAATTTAAATAAAATAATTAAATATTATACATCATAAAAATATTATTGTTAAATGGACTTGCTCTCATGCTTAATAGGCTTTTTTTAAGACTTGTGGTCTGGCATAGTTAACTAAATAAGCTTTTTAAAAAATGAGTTTAGTCTTTTTAATTACTAAATGAGTTGAATCGTATCAAACCTTAAACAAATCGAACCATAAGACTCTAATGAGTGATTTGACCTACTTTTACCCTCTTTCCACCAACTTTTTTCATTTGTTTGGCCTCATTTTCTTAAAAAAATTTAAGGATTCAATTTAACTTATTTATTTGATATAAATTTAAAAACTAGATACAATATTAATAAACCTACTTACTAAAACTATATTTAAAAAAACTTTATCAGGAACTTTTTTTAACTTACCAATATATCATTTGTTGAACTACTAGTGATGCTACAATAGATATATAATATATTAATTCCTAAATTAATATATTAATACACAGTAAGTCTAAGTCTTTAAATAACCTAATAAATTTGCTCCGTAATTATAATAATAATAATATATTATTTATATATACTTAAATAAGTTTATATGTGTATTTTAAAAAATTGTATAACTAATAGATATTTAATTGAAGAAACTTTCAATCGGGTAAAATATTTTGATTTGCACAGTTGAAAACGGATTAAACCTAATCTGACTTATCTCATTATTTTATTTTAATTTTAATCAATATACTATATAAATTAATTCTATATATAATACTCTTTTATCTAATTAAATGCAACAATTAATAAAATGTATTAATTTAGTTATTGATGACATCATATTTATTAATATTTTATATTTGTATTATTTTCTAAAATTACACTTGAAATTATTGGAACTTGTTATTCTCTTTTTCCCTAAACTATTTGGTATGTAACCAATTATAAACTTTTTGGTATGTAACCAATTCCTGCAAATAAGAAGAAAAAAAACTTAATCCATATACAACCCTGAAACCTAACCATCACAAAAACAGCCATTAATGATGATTGTGGCTGAAAAAAAGTCTGACAATTAATGCAACTACAATTTCCCTAACTAAGAGATGACTCTAATTAAACCCAATCACCACTCCCTTTCAATAATAATGATGGTGGCTAAAAGAACTGGTTTGACAATACAAATACAATTTCCCCAACAAAGAGATGGTTCAAATAATTAACTCAATCACGCTTTGCCGTATGACTCACATTCGATATCTTAACCAAAATTAAAATAATACTATTGTTTAGTTTGATATATATTATTGTAGGCAAAACAAATTAAAAGGTCCACCAACCTTTTACCGAGGAAACAGGTCCATACCACTAGCACAGCTTTAGGAAGAATTTACTTATATTCATGCATATTCCCCGAAGGTGTCATATCTATGTCTATCTAAAAGTATAAACACAGTGATCAACTTGTTGATCCGAGAGGACCAGTATATATATGATAACCCTTGCTGTCTAGCACCATAACCCTTCTTTCAGGACCCTTTTTCAAAGCTCTATGCAGTTTTGCTTTGGGAATCTCACTGTATAAATATATTTCTTTTGGAGTGAGCTCAAAAGGACTTAACGAGGGAAGAAGCGATTTTGCAACAAGGAGAAAAAGGGCTGCAAGTTGTGAATGCATATGGTATCAAATATATATCAAGATATATACCCCATCTTATTGCATTTTAAAAAGTGAAAGGGCATCTCAAGGTTGTTATATAGGGTAGCTATAGCTAATTAGATCGATTAGTTTTGTTTTGGGATCTTCAAGGCTTGGAACAATTATGGAGTTTGCCAGTTTCCATCTTCAGCATCAGCTCCAAGAAGAATCTACTCAGTGCATAACTTCAACAACTCCACTACCTGACTCTAAACCTACCTTTATCACTAATCAATCATGGATCTCAAGCAACATATAGTAAGTGCTTTCATCCTTTTAAGATGAACTTAACTCTTGATTTATAACTTATACCACAATATATATATATATATATATATATATATATATATATATGATCCCCTTATAGTTGTAACAATAATTGTCTCAGGTGAAACTAATGAATTCATTGAACTAGGTGTTATGATATTTGAATTCTTTAAAACCCCCTTAATAAAATATTATAGAAGCTGGCTTCTTGTATCACTATTTGCTCGGGCTTGTGGGGTTCCCTGTGAATGTTATTCAGCAAAAATTAACTACTTATGGAAAAGATATGGACATTTTCTTTTGATAATCAAGATATGGACATATATAGTAGAAAAGTATATACATCAGTTTGCACAGAACTCTCCACTACTACAAATCTTTTAATTATTAAAGTCGGCTAGCTGCAGTGGTAGTATATGTCTCCAAATAGTACTATTTATCTTGATTTCACATTTGACCATTTCATGATTATTATTCTACTGCTTTTCTTTGATTGCTTTTTAGTTGTTTCGTCTTTGAAACAGTGATAGCATCCATTATAGCTTATAAATGTATGTTTGTTTTCAGCAATGGCTATGACAGTGGGTTTCTAACTGATCAGAGCTTCACAAATTCAAGAGAGCTACAATTCAAGCACGCCATGACTGATTCACTTAGAATTTCAACAAGGCAAGCCTTTGGTTTTCACAATGGAAAAAGCCTCATAACTCAGCATCCAGTTAGTGATAATAATAATCTCTTTCCTGCAAGAATCTTCAAAGGTGAAATGATCAATACCTCCATGAAGGGTATGGAGGAATCATCACAATATTCTTCTCTTAGTTTCTTATCTAGTATTGGTGTAACTGGTGAAGAGTTTTTTCCCAATGACAAGCCTATAGATGTAGGAACCCTAAACAAGAGATATAATAATAACTTTGGCGTTGTTTCCTTAATTTCAAATTTACCAACACTAGATATGGCCTCTTCCTTAGTTTCATGTTCTTTGGGATTAAACCCTAAAATTTTTGATCCGCATACAAGTTATAGTGGGAGTTGTGGATTAATCCAACCTTGCTATGATACTTTTGGTCTTAACGAGAGCATATCTTTGAGTCACAGCGATATGCATGTCCGTGAAAACAGTCCATCAAACAGCTCAAGTAAAGTGAGTGCTATATTTTCTCTATATCTCTTCTCATATATAAATATATAAATGAATTAAACTTTTCTTATGACTTTAAAATCAATTTATACACATCAATTTTTTTTCTTATATTATCATCTGACGTTTTTATATGTTAATTTGAAGCTAGGAAAAAAAATTAGTTCATGTTATTAATTTTCTTTTTCTTATGAATGTTTAGCTGTTTGTAAAGGTTTTTTCTTACAAATATATGTATTTATAGTAATAATTAATTGTGTACATTTTTTTATCGATAAATATTAATTATTAATTTATTAACTTTTGTTAGTGGGGATTCAAATTCAGATTCTTTTCTTTATTCTCTCTACCTCAAACTAATCTTGTGTCTCCAATGATTGAGTGTGTATGTATTTCATATATACCGTCTAAATCAGGGTGTCCTGGTATTTCTGTAAGCATAACAGAGGCTAAAACTAATTAGTAAATTTGAGTAATATTTGAAACACGAATTTCGTTTTTACATTATAAACAAAATAATTAAGTTTCATCGGTGATTCTATTCGATTGGATTATTTAACCTTTTCTAGTAAATTATAGATTTCATCATTTGTAAGTGAAGTTGCAACAACGAAAAGGCCTAGCAATTGCTCTCTACCAAAAGAATCTGAAGCAAAAGCTAAGAAGTCAAGGCCATCATGCCCGCCCCTGAAGGTAATATTTTATGATAAAAAGTCATTTAAATTGATGTTTTGGGTCACTTTCATGTTTTAATAAAAATGGCTGATCGATGTGGAGTGAATTTAAAGCAGGTAAGAAAGGAAAAATTGGGGGATAGGATCCAAACTCTTCAGAGACTAGTGGCACCTTTTGGAAAGGTACATCATATCTGATCTCTCTGGTTGCCACTTATTTGCGTGCGTCTTTTATATGTGTGCGTGAAAATTGAATACATCATATGAGATTTATAATTTATGTATTATATTTAATTAATTGAATTAAATCTCATTGATTACGTACGTAGTTCTCTTTTATCATCATTATTATTATTATTATTATTATTATTATTATTATTATTATTATTATATATAAATAATAATTCCTAAAATATTTTTTTGTTGTTTTTTAGTTTTAATTTGACACTTTAATTATGTTCTTTAATTCGCAGACCAGTACAGCCTATGTGTTGAGTGAAGCCATTGGCTACATCCATTTCCTTCACCAACAAATTCAGGTGGATATTTAGACATTATTAGATCAATCGTTATTAATATAGCTGGTAATTAAGCTGCACTGTTTTAAGTGTACGTACGAACCTAGGGCTAGTTAATTAAAGGCCCTTTAACTATATTTCTTTCACAATTATGGAAAGAAATAAATTCACAAATTACGTTGATATATTTCTTTCAGACTTACGTACAATATTCTCTTTGTTCACGGCAGACTTTGAGCATCCCTTACATGAAATCCGCACAAAGCAAGCCCTCTAGAATGGTGCAGCTGGTAAGAAATGCATATACTATAGTTTTTGTAGATATTTCTGTGCAGAATTTGACTCCTAGGCGAAGAGTAGACTATAGAAAATAAATTATAGATGTGTAATCATTAATTAGAGAATTTAGTTTTTTAAGTGATTTAAAAATATTCTTGATTGCTGTAAAAAAAAACTTGATTGCCTAAAAAAAAATACTTGATTGTATATTTAGTTATAGTATATTTGATAATTATCATAGTTAAGATTGTACGTAATAATTTATGCTCACGAGTATTTCTCGTATACTCATCATATAGTCAGTCATTCAATACGTGGTATAAACTATTTTTTGTTTTCTTGCTACATGCAGGATTCAAATAAGGTAGATAGAAGAGAATTCATGCCAGACCTTAGAAGCAGAGGCTTGTGTCTTGTGCCCCTTTCTTATGCATCATTTATTCATCGTTGTGTTTAGCCATTTTCATATTGTTTTTAGTAACGAATAACCCAAAAATTGAATAAAAAAAGTTTTATGGTGTGCTTGTTTTTGTTTGTGAGCAATGACAATGTTGTAATGTAAAATGTATAGAGGAGTGAAATTTAAAAAAAAAATGATTTTCACCTTGCTATATATTTTGAAAATTAAATAATAAATAGACCAGTTCATCTTATTTATGTGCTATATAAGCAAATAGGAAAATAATTTTGAGCTATGCTAAACATAAAACAAGGGTGAAATAGCTTTTAATGATTTCAAATTCTTATTGTGATATTTTTCACATATCAGATTAAACAAACTTTTGGATCTTACTGGGATAGGATCGGGTTAAGGACAAGAAATTAGGATAATTTCCAAGACAAGTTTGGAGTTGGGCTGAGTTCAGAAAAAATAAATTACGCGAACAATTAGTTGATTCAATTTTAGTTAATTTTGGTTCTACAATGAGAAATATTCTTTCAATAATAACATATTTTATATGAAGTTAGAACACCCATTGATTTATTAAAATATGAAGTTAGAATACCGATTAAAATACTTATTTGTTGAAGATATGTAATCATAGGTACTGAAAATTGCATGTGTTGTACGGCTCAATCTATAAGCAGCACTATAATTTCAGTTCAACCACATGATGGAAATGGCTTAAATTAAACTCATTTCTTAACGTTAGTTGAAGAGGGAATTACATGTTAAGCAATGTCAGCAACACATTTTTAACGTATTCTTTTAAATATATTATTTTTATTATTAATTGAATATATTTTATTAGAAATTATAATTTTTTGTCAGTCTCACTTATTGTTTAATAAGTCTCACTCAGTTTTATATATTTTGATAAATTTTATCTGATAATAAAAAGTGTTTAAAGGAATGTTTTTTTGGGATAAAGGAATGTGTTAGAAAATGAGATTATACATTATATAGATTTTCTATGAAACGAAAGAGAGAGAAAATTATAAAAAAAATGAAAGAGGAAAAAAAATTCCGTTAAATTCTTCGTTACTCGCAAGCCACGAGTAACATGTTTGGGCATGTTGGCATTTCATTGAAAACCATTTTTTTAATTAATTTACTTGTAAATAAAATGTTATTTCAAGTATATTAAATTTTTTTATAAAGTGTTGTTTTGTAAGTGCTCAATTTTCATATATATTTAGAAATCCTCTTAATATATATATTCATTCCGGCACTGTACGTCCAAAATAGGATTGGCTTTTGCATACATTGTTCATCATTTTTTATATACATGGAGAGCAAGTCCAATCCTAGAGTACTATAAGATGACATTTGTGGTATATATATATATATATATATATATATATATATATATATATATATATATGAGTTCACATTATATATATATATATATATATTAGAGTTCACATTGTGAACATTTAAATGTGTAAAATAGATGCATTTAGAAAGTCTTCGGAAAGCCGAATGAAGAATTAACCCCCACATAAATTGAGAGCTTACCAAGCGAACTGCATTATAAAAACAAAATATTAAACACACGAAAAAATAGGTTCTGTAAACAAATAACTTGTCATATATATTTGGGCATGCAGTTGTAGTGTACTTACCAACTTCTTCTTCTTCTTCTTCTTCTTTTTCTCAATGTAAGCAGAAAGCTCCTCTTGCTTGGAAAGTGAATCCTCCAAAGCCTTACAAGGCCGACCCATTATTTTTTTGTTGTGACCATATTATAAAAAATTGTGCAGCAATATAAAATGGTGAAAAAAAATGAAAAAAATCATATCCCTAAATTAAGATTATGAACATGGCGTATTTCTACAAAACTTGTGTAGTTTTCTACTAAACAGAAAATTTGTGTAATCTCATGAAATCTAGTAGAGTTTTTGACTAACTGTAGTAGATAAGATTGACATTGTAAAGTAGTCAAATTTTATAGTCTGTGTAAAAATGTTTTAAGTTACAATGTATTTAAATTTATTTAAAATCAGGTTTAGTGCATGTTTAATTAAAGTTTGTAAACTTAGGTTTGTGTAGTTTGACAAATGAGTTTGCAAAAGCAATGAGTCTTAATTATTTCTATAAATCTGAGTTTTCAAGCAAAATTTTCACGTGCAAAGTGCAAACGTACTTTTGGAGATAATTAATTAATTAAACATGTAACCAAAATGAGTTTATGTCAGTTTGGAGCTCTCCTAACGGAAAACCAAACATTGCTTTATTTGTTTACCTTCTTTGTTGCCAAGAGTTCTTGCTCCAAAGCATCTGCTCTGGTGATAGCAGCATTGAGCATTTCCTCCTTCTCAGGCGGCATGCAGATGGTCTGGTTGTTCATGTTGACCATTTTGTCTTCCAATTCAGCCATGCGTTTCATCACAGTCATGAACTCTTGAGCAGAGATGTTAGGCATAGTAGTCATTTCCTCTGAATTAGGAGCCTGTCCTTTGTATTCGCCACCAAAGTTGGAGTAGAAGTTGGCGTCTGTGAGCTTCTTTGGCATGTTCTTAGTCATCCTCACCATTGTCACAATGCCCATCACAAAGGCCATCACGCCAGTGAAGATTTGAGAGTTCATTTTCTCGTGAATGTTGAAAGAATCAACCATGGCGTATGCGTCCACTGCTCCAACTGCCATGAGTTCCACAAAAACACATCATTCACTTCACAAGTTGCCACGAGTAAAGGATTTAGAGATAGGGAGTGTGACATTTCTGTGTTTTGATTTGGTATACACACCACACAAGGTGACTATAAAAAGTTTTAGTCATTTAGGAATATGCAATATTTTTTTTTTTTTTTTGGTCTAAGCCACAGGTTTAGACTCGAATCTGAATCCACTGGTTAAGTTAGAACAATTTCATGCCCACGCGCTCGATGGTAAAAATATGCATTATAAAATAGAGTTGAACAAAGAAATACCATTCTACCTTTGGATACTGCAAATTTCTCATTTTCTTCCATCTTTTTATTCCAAGCAGTTTTATCAGCCTCGGGGACAAAGTCCTCGTAGTTGTAAGCCTTAGAAGCAGGGACCTGTTATATTTTTTCAAGGTTTAGTACTTAAAGCAAATGAGCACTATTTACTTAATTCTCTTAATAACAAAACAAAGGTCACATGAGACTTCCAATATATGCAATCTTCTGTATAAAACAATGTCTACATGAAACTACCAAAATGTACTTCACAACATCATAGTTGAATTATCTAGTCTAGCGTGTTTAAATTTTCCTTATATATTTACCTCACTAGCTATATTTTGTAATCTACAAGATTGAAGCTATATCTATATGCTGTAATATAAAAGGTTTCTGTTGTTAACCAGATCAAGCATGCATGGATAATGTGAAATATAATAACATACCCCAGCAAAGACAGAAGACAATTGTGCGGTGAGATTAGCCTCCAACTTGGGAGTCTCGTGTTCCTAAACATGCTTATTGATTAGTTTGGATGTTAATCCATAACAGAAGGAACCAAGGGTTAAAACAAAAAACAAAGGGTTTTGTATAGAGAAAACTATGTACAATATAAAATGGAAATGCCAAATGAAAGCCGTTTTTGAGTCATCTAAGTTCAACAAAGACATTCAATAAGTTATCTCACCTCAGAAGCTGTCTTCTCTTCCATGACAGGAACCTCACATTTCCTTGAACATTTGTGGTCACCATTTTGAACCATCTGTTAGTCCATATAGATATATATTAAGTACATAAACTCGCAAATCCATAACAGAACACAAAATGTTAATTAGCTGAATACATAAAAAGAGGAAAACAAAAAGGGATTGCAACCCCACCTTCATTATATCTGCATCCTTCCAAGGGCCCTTATCAGAGTGCATGCAGCCTCCTTGATCGGCACAGGTGCAAGTGCCTCCCAAAAACTCTGGCAATTCACTGGCAAAGCAAAACCAATAGATATGAAGATTGTCAACAAAACCTTAAGTCAATTTTGATAAAAGCTTTTGAATAGTAGAATGACAACTATGGAGCAGAAACAGGATTGAAATTACTTGTGGCACAAGGAAAACCAGGTCCTGCAATGTTACAGTATTTGTTATCATGAACTCACCTCTCATCAATTATTTCAAGCAATTTGCTTTGGTACTTGTTGCCAAGAACCTGATAAATTATAAGCTCAATCAGATAAAATCTTAATTTATTGACAAAAACAGGCAGATATTATAAGAAAATGTCTTTGTTCTCACATGGATTTTTGATGTGGTCTTTGGGTCAAGGAAGGACTTAACGGTGTTCCACAACATTCTGAATCCAGAACCTGCATTGATGATGAACATGCGGTTCAAGGTCTGCAGTGAAGCCACCAATTTTATGATATTTCAACTCGGTAATCCACAATATTTATTTTCAATTAAACTTTTATGCAAATCTCAAGCAAAATAGAAGAAAAACATACCTCAGGGTAGTTGTCACCGTCAATCTTTTGAAGACGGGTGATAAGCTCCCTGGCATGCTTGTTGAAGCTCTTGAGGCCCTGTGACATTAAAACATAGCAAGTTTTCATCATATTTTCATATTTTACTCATCACTTTTTCCTCATAGATTTCAAGGTTCATTTTAAAGTGTGAACTGAATAAAAGATAGTAAGTTTTAATTTGTCATGCTTGTTGAAGTTCTTAAGGCCCTGTGACATTAAATGATGTAACTCGAGTTACTTCGGAAATGGTAAGATCTTTGGTGCAAGAACACAATGTTGTGTTTTTCTTAACTTGAATATTAGGTTGGCTTAAGATAAACAAACTATTTCTGATACGTACCACTCCTTGCACATCAAGGATGGTTGTACTTTGATCGATGTGTTTCTTTGCAGAAATGGAGCAAGCCGCGAATTTCACATCGAATGTCCTCTCGAACTCCTTGACATGGTATTTGATGTAGCGATCCGTCGTTGTGACTTGCATCAACTTGGTGGCATCTACTTGGCCAATTCTCTCAATGTAAACTGGTCGTCCATCTTTATCAACTCCATGATGTCCATGAGGATAATATTGCAGGACTTCTTCGAGTTCCTTGAATTCAAAATCCTAGTATAAAAAAGGCACAAAATAAGTAAACAGGAGGAGCAAAACTATAATTAAATAAGTGAGAATAAGGGTCACATTCCCCTGAATTCTCACAAATATCATTGTTCAAAAACAAAAATACCTCACTGATGGTGTCAGCACCAAATTCCTTCCTCCATTGAAGCATGTCAGACCACATTTGCTTAGATTTCTCAAGTTCAAATTTCCTGGCCTTCAAGAATCTGTTCAACAAAATACAAATAATGCAGGAAAAGTTTCAAAGTTCCTACTCATAACCAATTGAATCGATATAATATTCGGTCCCTTAAAATGTTTCTTCTATTGCTTTACTCTTTAAAAATCTCTGCCTATACAAATTGATTTCTAAATTTACCAAGGAGCTAACAAATTCCTCCCTCTAGGCACCAACTTGTAAAGACAAAAACTTTCAAGGATCAAAATAACAACATATTTGGGGTCCAAATTATATATTTACTCTATAACCATTATTTGTAGGAATAACCAAATTTGAATGGAAAACAATAGATGATTAGAATGGACTCGTTAAACAGGATTTTTAAAATTAGGATAGCATTGCTATTCACTCTTACAAAGATGAATAGTCCCCACCAATCTAATAAATAGATGACCAATTAACCTTGTTCAATCTAGGTGAATTATATCAAAATTTTGTGCCTCATTAGTAGGAGTTAAGCAAGAAAATTAATGTGACCTGAGCAACATGTGATAATCATCGTGCTTCTCAGGGAGTAGCTCGTCCAAGACAAGAGCTTGACGGAACTCATCAACAGCTTTGGACTCTTCAGCATCGCGGATATCCTCGATTTCAACCGACATGACCTTGCTGCTGCTTCGCCTCTTACTCCTTGTCAGAGAATTCCTTAGCATTTTCTTCAACGAACCAACACGTTCACTCTTTTCAAGAGCTGCAATAATGCAACCATCAATCACATTTGTTTTTTTTTTTTTTATACCAAATTTCTGTGTTTTTTTATAATGATCACGGTGAGATTAGAATATATGATCTCAAACAATATACTACTCAAATTCTCCACTACTATGCCGACCTAGTAGTAACTTTATGTGATTTTGATTAGAGAAACATATGCTATTTTTTAATCAGAATTTGAATTTCACTTCAGTAACATATGTTAGAACCTGTGATCTCAAACATTATACTACTCAAACTCTCCACAACTAATTAAGCCGACCCTATTAGTAACTTTCTGTGATTTTGATAAGAGAAACATATATGTGTTGTTTCTAATCAGAATTGGAATTTCACTTCAATAACATATATATGTTAAACCTTTTATGTAAATCTTTTTATACGAATTATGAGTAGAATCTCCAATTCTAATTAGAGAACAACTCTAAAAAAATACGTAAGAAATTACACAAATTTTGTACTTTATGAAATGTAAGTTGTTTTTTGTCCAAAAATAATCTCAACCAAACATGTAACCAGCAATTCAAGATAAATTTTGGAAAGAAGGAAAAAAAAAAAGTAATGGAGATGGAAACTGACATACATGTCTTTGGAGACAGGGGTCCAGACATTGTGTGGCTTTTGTTGATAGCTTCTGCTGGGTATTCAGGAGAATTATACACTCGTCATACGAAAGCAGAAAAAAACATAGCACTCCAAATGCCCTGCATGCATGCAAGAAAATAATTAACCCCACCAATCAGTTAACAATATTCCATTAAACACAAAATAATGAAACAATAACAACACCAACGTGCATGGCATGCATGCAAACGCACGAGGTTTTAAAGTAAACAAAATAAGAAACGGAACTGAACACCGAGAGAGAGAGAATTGAAACTCGAAAGAGGTGTACGAGTATCAATTAATGGGTTTTTGCACCAACAAAAAAAAAGGAAAGAAAGAAAAAGGGAAGAAAGAAAAAGAGGGTAATATAGAATGAATGATCACCTCGTACGTGAAAGCGAAGGGGACGGGGAGAAAAGGAAGAGAGAGAAAAGTTATAAGAAGAGAGGAACCCTGAAAATAGGTTCCTCGTTTCATAGACGATAGTGAGGCTTCCACGATGGGTCATTTGACCAAGTCACGATTCTCTAATTGGAGAAGAGAAATTAAGACAGATATGGAAGAAGGGGTTTGGGCTAAACGTGAGGCTGTTACATTCCATTCATGTTATTGATCCATCTCTTTCCCATTTCCCATGTTCATGTCTCTCTTCCCATTTTGCCCCCCGCCGCTTGCCAAACTCTTATTCATTGTTCGTATTTTTAACAATAAATGTTTAGACTTAAGTTATTAAATACAATCAATATTAATAAATAATAAATATTAATTTAACTACCCCTAAATTCTAATGTTGATATATACATACTAATCTAAATCAAATTTTAATTTACTCCCATCACTTTTTTTTTCATTTATAAAATTTAAACACTTATTTATAAAGCATTTGAATCTATTTTCATTTGGACCAATGCAATATTAGTTCTCAGTAATATTATTTTATATACCAAATTTACTTGCAAATATAGTAATAACTAATAAGTTCATATATATATAAACTTATTACTATTTTGTTGTATTTTGTGGGATTTTTATCTTTAGCTCTGCATTTCTCATTTATTGTTTCATTTAATATTACATTATTTATTTTGATTATTACATTATATTTATTTTTAATGAAGTATTTGACTTTTAAACAAAAAAGTATCAAGATTTCAAAAGAAAATATAATTAGCTAATTATATATATTTGTCTACAAAATAAAAATTATATAAACATATCATCTTTTGTTATTTTATATTTATTAGCTAATTCAACAACTTAATTTTAACAAATGGTTGAATTTAGTAAATTAACTATACAATTTTCAGCTAATTTTATTTTTTCAAATTTTAACTACTCCCTCACTATTTCCTTCTCTGGCGCTTGATCTATGGCAAAGCGCCAAATGATGACAACCTGCAACGCAGAGGCTGTGTGACAGTTTCTGTTAGAAATCAAACTCAATTTGTATCTTTAGATTAGTCCACAATCTACAAGGATATGGAAGCTTGAAGAAATTTCTAGAAGCTTATAGAAGCATGTAGAAACTTCTAGAAATATATGGAAGCTTGTAGAAGCTTATGGAAACTTCTGGAAGCTTATGGAAGACTGTAGAATCTTGTGGAAGCTTCTAGAAACATAAGGAAGATTGAAGAAACCTATAGAAGAATCTAGAGACATAGTGAAGCAAAGAGTAATGAAGAAGATAGGAGAATAATCTAGAAATCTCACAAAGCAAGTATAAATAGGGGTAGAGGCTCTTGGCTAGATGTAAGTGTCTTGGTTGAAAGCAAGTGTGTAGATGTGAGTGTGGGTGTGGAAGAAGCAAATAAGTGTAGAGTGAAAGTGAGTTTGAGAAAATAAGTAGTAAAAGTGAGCGAGTGAAACTCAAAGTAGTCTTTGTAAAGTTCAAGTGTGTGAAAGTATTTGTAACTTGAGTTTCTCTAAATAAAAATGTATACTTTCATTTTCAACAAGTGGTACCAGAGCTGGTTGTCCAGGACTGAGTAATTCTCAAGGAGGCTAGTGATCAAAGATCACCATAACGAAATTTTGCATTGCACAATCTGGGATTGTGTAGCTATTTGATCTGGGATCAGGCTTGCTTGGTAGAGTGCGAGGCATCACCAAGTCACAATGGCAGATATTTCCAACTCAGCCAGCGGGATTGAGAACTCAACAACAACAACTATAACAATTGGAGCGTCCGCGTAAAGTTCTACCTGTAGGGTCAGGATCTATGGGACGTAGTAAATGGAGAAACGACCACAGCACCCACGGAGGCGAATGAATTGAGAAAGTGGAAGTTGAAAGCTGGAAAAACTATGTATGTTCTCGCAGTAACAGTTGAAGATGAACTATTGCAACATATCAAAAGTGCAGAGACTCCGAAGCAAGCATGGGACACCTTGTCGGCATTGTTTGCACGCAAAAATGATGCGAAGCTCCAACGCTTGGAGA
>PYAF01000329.1:1085359-1118915 GCA_007407185.1 Glycine tomentella
AATTTCTAGAAGCTTATAGAAGCATGTAGAAACTTCTAGAAATATATGGAAGCTTGTAGAAGCTTATGGAAACTTCTGGAAGCTTATGGAAGACTGTAGAATCTTGTGGAAGCTTCTGGAAACATAAGGAAGATTGAAGAAACCTATAGAAGAATCTAGAGACATAGTGAAGCAAAGAGTAATGAAGAAGATAGGAGAAAA
This sequence comes from Glycine tomentella, assembly GCA_007407185.1. NCBI lineage: Eukaryota > Viridiplantae > Streptophyta > Magnoliopsida > Fabales > Fabaceae > Glycine > Glycine tomentella. The sequence goes on from PYAF01000329.1 coordinate 1,085,561, forward strand.
ATCTAGAAACCTCACAAAGCAAGTATAAATAGGGGTAGAGGCTCTTGACTAGATGTAAGTGTCTTGGTTGAAAGCAAGTGTGTAGATGTGAGTGTGGGTGTGGAAGAAGCAAATAAGTGTAGAGTGAAAGTGAGTTTGAGAAAATAAGTAGTAAAAGTGAGCGAGTGAAACTCAAAGTAGTCCTTGTAAAGTTCAAGTGTGTGAAAGTATTTGTAACTTGAGTTTCTCTAAATAAAAGTGTATACTTTCATTTTTCAACAGTTTCATTGTGTAGCTTATGCTGCAAACATGCTGAATCTACCAGGCACTTGTTCCTCCAATACGACTTTGATTGCTCTTCCTTTATGTCTTTAATTTCAGTCCTTTCCAACTAGTAAAAAATCTCAAGTTTCTGATGTAATTACCTTTGGTATTGTTCATTCATTATGGTACATATGGCGAGCCTGGAATCTTTTGCGTTTTCAAAAACAAAAGTGTTGCCATTCATCAGGTTATTTACATAATCACATGATTTCAGCCTCGGTTTAGCTCTTAGGAAACTGTTCTTCTAGCACGATGTACAACTCCATTTCTGACTTCTTTTTTTTGAAACTTTTTGTTGTTACTGTCCATCACAAAAAGGCCCCTATGATTCGCCAGGTTCAGTGATATCCCCCCTTCAAAACTGGATCAAAGTTAACACTGATGGCTTTCAGTGATATGCCCCCTTTAGGCTTTGTTTGGGAGAGGGATTTTGGAGGGGAAGAGAGGGAAGGGAAAGATTTATGTGATGTCATCTCCTTGTTTGGGAGTTTTAATTTTTGAGGAAAAGAATTTGAGGATTTTTAAAACTCTTCCGAAATCCTCCTCCAAAGTCTAGAAATTGTTGTTTTCTCAATTTGCGGGTTTTTAGAAGGAAAAATAATAAAATTACCGTCCTACCCCAGCCAGTGTTAATAAAATTATTATCCTACCTCAGTCAATGTTAATAAAATATCAAAATACAAAGCACTGAATCATAATTCAAGGACAAAATTGTAAAAGTATCTTATTAACTCTTTATTTCTCTTTCTTAATATATTTTTAACTTCCAAACAAGAAGGGAGAAACTTCCTTCATTTTTCTCCCTTTCCTTTCCCTCCCTTCCCCTTGAATCCCTTTCTTTCCCTTCTCCTCCTAACTCCCAAACAAAGCCCTAGAGACTATAAGGGTTGTGTAGTTGGCTGCTTCTCTGAAAACATCGGTATCTCTTTTAGCCTCAATCCAGAGCTTACAGCAGCTATGCTAGCTATATAGTATATGCTAGTTACAAAGGCTGGAGAAAGCCTTTGCTGGAGACGGATTCTACTATAGTGATTGCAATTTTTAAGTGGGTATTTGGTTTCACTTTTGTAAAATTGATTTTTGATATATTTTACATTTTTGGTTTTACATTAGAAGAGTTCAAAATTAATTATGGGTTGAAGCAACTTTAAATATTCTCCATTAAATCCCAAATTTTGTACTGATTTTATTCTTAACTTATTTTATAATAAAATATTTAAACAAAATACTTCACTTCAAAATCAATTTTAATCAAAATTGATTTCATTCAAAATTAATTTTGTCAATATGCATTCAAACTCACTAAATTTTCTGATATGGTCCTTTGGAAGTTTAGAGCATTTTTAGTAGTAGATCCCGAATTGAGATTTGGACCATTTTTTGGTGGATTTCATAATATCACATAGGATTGAAGATCTCTCAAAATCTCTCAATTTTTTTTTAATGGTAGATCTCATTTTGAAATCTTAGGGAGAGAGTTTTTTTTTTTTTTTTTAATAATGTGCATATCTTAAGGATTTTTTTTTTTTTTTTTATAAAAACACATTCTCCATATTAGAAATCTCTTCACCTCCTTTATTAAAAAATCTAGTAAAAATCAGATATTAAACTCAAAATTTTTTTCAAGATCTAATAATAAAAATATTAGAAAACATTGGTTGACACGTCTCCCATTTTTTCCGTGAAGGGGACATTCGTGAACAATACAACATAGACAAACTAAGATTACCCAATTGTAGGTTTAAAGATTAGTTGGATTTCTTTGCTGGGGTTTTGGTTGGGGTTCCCCCAGGTGTACATGTTATCTACTCACCTTTTTGGGGTTTTTGATTATTAATATATTTGATTGTGCTGTTTTATCTTGGGTAGTGCTTTAGGTGTCAACGTTGTTGGAATGTATTGCATTACCTTTGCGCGCACTCCATTTATAATTTTCTTTTTTGGCCAAACATACATATAAAATCCCACCTATTTAATACATATGAAGAAACAGATAAACACAATGTTCACATAATACACAATTTTCACATAACTATCATGTGAAAATTTACCGTGACAAGATATTTTATATATTGACACTTCATTTAAAATTGTGTAATCATATATTTTGATGTAACAATGAAATATGATAGTCGTATCACAATTTTGTTTTTGGTATAACGGTGGTAATGAAGTTTGGTGCTACTAATACGTACTATCAAGCCCTGGCCCAATTGTAGTGGCTTCTAAAGTTTTAATGAATTGACATTAATGAACAATAATTAAATCCAGATAATTTATATCAATCTCTTATGTTACAAATGAAGCTCTAACTTTTGACACCCTTTGATGTGAGAAACGTTAGCAATTTACTACAGGGACAACAGGTTCATACATGATAAAACAGTTGTATCGCAGTATAGCTTCTGTATGATTGCAATGGATTCAAACCACTTACCAAAAGCAAACAAACTAAAAGTGCAACAAAGATTATACAAGCCCAAAATCCAAAAGGAAATGAAGCAGATAAACAGCAGATTTTTCTTTTAATGCCACCAGCTGATTAATTTTATTCAGAATCAGAATCAGAACCAGCAATTGTGGAGGATCTAACGACTCTACGTGTACTGTCTAGATATTCATCATCTTCATCATCCTCAGTTTTCTTCTCCTCAATTATACCTGTCAAGTGACAGTTAAAAAAAACTTTCCAGTTGCTAAGAAACGAAAAAGGACAAATAGAAGCATTACCTTTCTTTATCAGAAGAGCTTCCAGCGTTCTTGTGGTAAAATCATCTTTACCTCCCACATCTTGAAATCCTACCAATCTATCTACAGCTACTCCTTGTCTGAAGAAAGAAACACCTTGTCCTTAGCCAATATACTGATATAACAAATAAATTTTATCCACATTTATTATTTATACTGTCAGTTTAGTTCAGTAAAAACAGAATTTTATTTCATCCAGGAGGATAACTTCAGCCACCAAGCATCTGTTAGCTCCTATATCCACTTTTTTAGGTGGGGGCAGTTATTACATTCACATATTTTTTGAGACCTAACAGAAACATTAATACACCCAATTGACCAAGTACAGATTTAGGCCTCACCTGAACAATATGACACAAGGCAAAGTCTTGATAGCCAGTTTTGTAACAAAGAATGGTGCATTCTGCATTTCATTTTCAATAGTGAACTTCATTCAATTTGTTTACCAAGACAAACAGTTGCATTAAGATAATCTGTGCAATGTTACAACAGTTACATTGACTCAATCCCTAAGAAAACTCCAAAATCATCTTTATAGAGTGGTTTTCATGCTGACCTCTGCATCAAGCTTGATGAACTTCGTATCAATATGCATTGGTGCAAGAGACTTTAAATGCTTATCCATTATCCTGGAAACATTTATCCATACAACAGGCACATGTAACCGTGCATGTCAGAAATTAAGAGACATAGAAAGCTAATGAGTCACAAGGAATTATATTTAAGTAAACAACATACTTGCATCTATAGAACTCCTTATGGTAGAAGTGACAAATCACTTTTTCACTTCCAGTGACTTCACCTAAGAAATCACCCTCAGTTACTTCCCTGAATTCCCCATGACCTTTCTTCTTCCATTCCTCCCGTTTCTCTGCTTCTTTCTATTAAAGACAAATCCAGTTGCGAATAGCAAGGCAAATTATAAATAACAGAGTAAAAACAAAAAAATGAATATTATTTGCATCTCAGTACATATGGAGATTCCCACCTTAAGAGCTGCAATCCTATCTGCATGCAATTTTTCCAACTCAGGATCCTGACATCAACATTGTGTAGACCAGTTATAAAGAATGAGGGGATAAACACATAAATATAAGATGAGGTTGAAAAGTTTGCAAAACATACATCCATTAACTCGTCAAGATCAACCTCCTCATGTACTGAAGTTGATCCTTGTGCCTTCTCTTGAGCAAGAAATTCCTGCAAGTATCATAGCACATGTTAGATTACACGAATATGTCGCTGCTGGCATAAGAATTATGCATAACATCACTCTCCAGAGAAAACTGTAGCATAATGTTAGCATTTGAGTAAACAGTAAATTAGTTTAAAAACAAACCACACAAGACTTTTGAGAAAGTAGGACTTCAAAAACTATAGTTTTTTTATCTTTTTTTTTTTCAACCTCCTCGTTGTGCCTTGGTGAATTATTGGTCATGAATTTGAATCCAGAAACAGCCTCTTTGCATATGCAAGGGTAAGACTGAGTACAATATCCCTCCTCTTTACCTTTGTATAGCGAGAAACCTTTGGGCAATGAGGTACGTAGTTTTTTTAATCTCCTCATATCTATCATTAGGTTCATCTACCACTAATCCCAATTAGCTTGGGTTAAAGGTGCTGTTGATGTTGAGTACTTCAAAAACTATTACTCAAAACATACAGTATTCAACTATTGACCATCTACGGTAAGCTTCTTAAACATAGCGCTATATATTAAGAACAATTGATAGGAAAACAAGAAAAGGATAATTTTTTAAGGAAGGAGTTCATAGAAAAAACTTGAGCAATATTATAAGTTAAAAGAGTTTTGAATCCGGCACTTCCAATTCATCATTCCATGGTAGCAGCACTAGTAAATTTTATTCACTCCAAATGAAAACGCATGCAAATGCATAGCCCGCCAGGTTCATGTAGTAAAGAACGTTACAATATCATAAATATCCATCCACCATTTTAAATATATAAATTATGATGCTGTAGGCCTAAACATAACAACACGTTGGAGGAAGAGGACCTAGGATCTCACACAGGTGGTAAGTGTTAAGTCAAAATCACGCTACAGCATATTCACGTTTACTTAAAATCAATTCTGTAAGATGCCATTGGTTCAAAATCAATTCTACAAATGTGTATCCAAACATGCACTTAAATTGTTCCAAATTCACACGCATATCAGTGAGGGGGGTTTTGTCTTCCTTTTCGCGAATCGTGAAGATAATTTACATTTTGAAGTGAAGAATTGTTAAATTACCTTCTGATAATCACGGGCAGCTGCCGCCATTACGTTTCCAAATGCCAGATTGGAGAGAGTGGACTTCACCGCGTTTGGATCCATTTTTATTTTATCTGCAAGAAAAAAAACAAAACAACACCAAAACCAAAATCAGAAATTTACAACAATAACAATGATGATTAAAACGCAAATTGAAGCGTTGCTCTCGCACGCACCGTTATAGATCTGTGATGTAGGTGCTAAGGTTGGGAAGCGAGAAACTTGTTCAAAAATTGAAGGAAACGGAAATTGAAGCTTTGCTACTATGTGTTGAAGTGATTTGTTTCTTTTGCTGATGGAAGCTGCTATAGCTTTGCTGATGGAAATTGAGGGCAATTGCTTCATGCACCTCCCTTTCTGCTTCCTGCACCTCCCAGAAAGACCTGAACAGACACACATACCCTTGCCTCTCCCAAGCAAGTCCCACCTCCGCCCAATATCATTATCGACCCAAACACCGCTGCCGCAACCACCCACCACCATCTTCGTCGACCCTTATGCAGAAAGAAACAAGCATAGACGAAGTTGAAAAGGAAAGCGAGATACAAAACTTGACCTTATTTTGGAAAGATGTTTCCATAGTACACATTTTTTTACACTTACAGAAAAGACCTTTTTGGAAGTATATTTTTATACTTCATGTTAATAATGGAACACTATAATGAGTTTGAGTACGAGGAGATTTTATTTCTTTTTTACTTGGTAATACTCTTCATCTTGAATATCTTGGCATCATAGGGGTAGGAAGGTAGGGTTGGAAAAAATGAACAATATATACTATAGTAAAATATGGTCCCATGTAAGAAATCTTCCCATATGATCAGTGCACATGAATCTTGAGAAATAAGGAAGAGGGGTTCAAGGCCTTTTCTTACCCCTTTACAACATGGATGTTACTTGCACTGCTAGAAAAAACTATAGAATTAAACAATTAACCTGAAAAAATGATATAAAAAATGCATCACACATAAATGTTGATGAAAAATTAATTCTTACACTGTTATCCACAAATTTGAGTGGACTGAGAGAATATTATATGAATATTTTTGTTAGAAGTTATAGAAGGTGAGAGAGTGAAATGATGTGTTAATTCTTTTCATTTCTACTTTTTCTTTTTTCTTGTAGATGTGTTTTGTTGACAACATTGTGAAATTGATCAATTTTTATTTAAGATCATGGTGAAAAATGGTTGCAAGCATAATGAAAAACAACATTATAAAACATCTCTTGCAAAAAAAAAAATGTTTTTGTACTTCCATAAAGGTCTTTCTGGAAGTATATCTTTATACTTCCAAAAAGACTATTCAAAAAGGCAATTTTTGTAATCCTAAAAAGGTTGTTTCAGAAGTATAAAGAAAATTAGTATATTCCCGAAAGGCCTTTTGGAAATATAAAAATTGGCTTCTAGACAAACCTTTTTAGAAGTATAAAAATATACTTTCAGAAAGGTCTTTCCATAAATGTAAAAAGAAAAGTATATTCTAAGAAGGTCTTTTATGATAGTGTAAAAAAATAGTGTATTATGGAAAGAAATTTCTAGAATAGGATCAAGTTTTGTACCTCGCTTTCCTTTTTTACTTTGTTTGCTCTTTTTTCTACATAAGGGATGACGAAAATGGTGCTGGGTGGTTGTGGCAGCGGTGTTTGGGTCAACAATGGTATTGGGTGGAGGTGGACTTGCTTGGAGAGGCAGGGGTATTTGTGTCTATTCGGGTATTTTTGAAGGTGCAAGAAATAAAAAGGGAGGTGCATGAAGCTATTTCCGAGACAGAGGAACCGGGTTTGGGCTGGGCCGTCTAGAAACATTTGTTAATCATGGCCCAAAATTTCTAACTCCACTATTCAAGGACCACAAAAAAATCAAAAGTAAAAATTTGTTTTCTAATACATAAAGTATGTTTATTTTCTAGCACTATATAAAGTGAATCTCTGATGGAAAAAAAATAAAATAAAAAACTTATAAAGTTGGGAAGGAAAACTCTGCCATAGGTAACTAATTAAGTTTTTAATAAAGATTAATCACTCATAAAATTAATAAATACGTTATATCAATGTTATAGTGATAAAAAATATTACTATAATTATTTAATTCTGGGCAGAAGTCTGGCCTTTATGCGTGGGTTGCCCGAGCAGATGACTACAAAGTGAACAATATCTATGGAAAACAACTGCAAAAGATGGGCGATCTCTAAACCATACCTGAGCGTATGGAAGAAGAAGCTAGGAAGCAGGATATACTTGTCTCCAATTTGACTAACACTATCGAAGTCAAGAACCAGCACTTAAAAGAGATTGAAGTGAGATGCCATGAGACTACGAACAAAATGAACCTTGCTATGAACGAAAAAGATAAACTCATTCAAATAATGAAGGTATCTATTTTATTGAGCCTTAGGGCAAAATAGCCATATACTGCTTGAACATTGTGGTGGTTAACTAACACCATAGGATTTACTATTGCTCAATTAATTTCCTAAGAATATTGTGCTGGAATTCAATTTTATATTTTAACAATTGATTATTATTTTAAAATGCTGCTAAGTTGTAACAACATTGTTTTATCTTATAATTCCTTGTCTTCAGAGATAAAGATCAAGAAAATGCAGTCAAGTACTAGTGATTTTCATCATCCAAATCAATAACATATTTTATCTAAGTTAATTGGGGTCGATAGTAGATGAATTTAATGATAAATATGAGGAAGTTTAAAAAAAGAAAAATAAGACAAAAGAAAAGAAAATAAGATAAAAGAAAATAAAGATAAAAGAAGTAGAAAAGAAATGAAGAGAGTAAGAAGTAAAAAGAGACCGTATGGAAGGAACATAGAGATAATAACGAATCTAATCATGAATTAAACTTATAATTTTTCTTCACTCCTTCCTAAGACACATCGTGCATCAATCTATATCTATCTCTATCTCTCTTTGTAATAAATATGATAAACAAAATTCAAAATACTGGAATAACATTACTAAAAAAAATTATAAATAACTTCTTATTGCCTAGCTAGAAATAGGAATAGTATCAATTTCATCCCCTCCTTGACCATCATCTGTAAATAGGACAGATTTTATTTCTGGTTCATCAAGTGACAATGATGTAACTTCAAGATTCTCAACATCATCAATCTCCTGTTTTATGGAAGGATTTTTTTAATAGACTTGTCGAAAGATTATATCTGTTTTTTATATAAGGAGGAAAGATTAAACCATCAATTATATTTAAGGAAAGATTATATCTTATCTTATCAAATATATAAAAAATTTGGTGTTATCTTTATTTTGGTTTTACCTGTTTTAAATTTTTTTGATTTATTTTAAATCTGAGTATCATGCCATATCTGTGCCGTATTCATGCCCTATCAGGAGAATTTTACATTTTTTGAATTGGTCTAAGAACTGGATACATGTGGGGTACATATCCAGGACGTATCCAAGCATATCGGTATCGGATACGTATCCGTATCTGAAACTGTATGTTAGCCAAAACAGAGTATCCATGCTTCAGAGGTGATGGGAGATCTATAGTTAAAAAGGTCTATGTTAGGAGGAATAGGGGGAAAACTACAGAGGGAAATGTAACTAAAAAATTGAGGAGATGAAATCTGTAACTAACTGTACAGCTGTAATAAATAGGGTGGTGTCATTGTTATAAATCAGATTTGGGAGTGTTTGTGGACTCTAGAATTACCCCTATTGTATCTTTCGGACCTCCGGTTTGCATTGATCCAGAAGGGATTCTCAATAAACAGTCTTTACATTCAATTCTTGTTCTTCTCTCTCTAATTTCTGGTCGAATCTTATCAATGTGCTTAAAAGGCTTGTGGAAGGCTTGTTTAACACTGCTGGCATTTTTATTGGATTTGCAGAATGCAACAAAAAATAGCTCTCTTGAGATGGCTTCTCTGTAGCAAAAGAAAGCTGATGAAAATTTTATGAAACTGGCTGATGATGTGTGTTACCTATCTTTAAGCTATGTTAATAACCAAAAGTGTCCTTGTCAACAGCAGAATGACATAGTATTAATGCTATTTGAATACCTATTTATACAGAGGCAAAAAGAACAACTCCATGCTAAAATCATTCAGCTTCAAAAACAACTTGATAAGAAACAAGAGCTGTAGTTGGAGATTCAGCAATTAAAAGGATAATTAAATGTGTTGAAGCACATGGAAGATGATGAAGATGCAGAAGTTCTGAAGATGGTAGATACTTTTCAAAAGGATTTAAGATACAAGGAGCAGTCACTTGAAGACTTAGATGCATTGAACCAAGCACCGATCGTTAAAGAGCGTGAGAGTAATGATGAGCTGCAGGAAGCTCGAAAAGCGTTGGTTGATGTAAGTGTTTTTTTTCAAATATTTCTTCCTACTAATTCTTCAAATTAATTTGTAAGAGCATCTCAATGAGATCCATTCCAGTGTGTCTATTCTTTCACCTGGCTCATGGAATGGCAGTGTTTTTATTGGTGATTTTAATTACCCATTTTGAGTGTTGTATGAATTGAAACACAGATGGTCTTATAAGTTATAAATTTACATTTTCTTATAGAGCATTTCCACTTTTTTTCTATTTGGTTAACTCTGGTATGAACTTTTATGATTCATAGCAAGGTAGCAAAGTGACTTGAGTAAAATTAAAATCTCATCAGTCTCATAATACTTGATTCTTTTAATGGCTCATTAGTTCATTTGATTGTGTAGACGAGAGCTAACTGTGATTGAGTGGATATTCTTTTCTTATGTTATTTTCTGAAAATAATTTGCAATTCTTAAAACTTGAACTTTTTACTGTCCAATATTGCTTATTCAAGACTTGATAGTAATCTTTTCTCTCACTTGCAGGGTATGAAAGAGCTATCATCTCATGGCAATATTCGCTTGAAGAGAATGGGAGAACTTGACACTATACCATTCCGTGAAGCAATGAAGAAAAGATATAATGAAGATGAAGATGAAGATGAAGCTGAAGAGAGAGCTTCAGAACTAAGCTCATCGTGGGAAGAGTATCTAAAGGACCCTGATTGGCATCCATTCAAAGTTATCATGGTTGAAGGAAAAGAAAAAGTGTGTCTGTTAAACATATAGATCTCCTGAAATTATCTTGAAATCTACATGCTTCATTGCATGTCACACTTAATCAAACTTGGTTCCCTTTGTTATTTATCTATATTCTCTCTTAATGACAATAAATGTTTTGTAATTTGGCTTCATGCATTTTTCATTACAGGAAATTGTTAGAGGTGATGATGAAATGCTGAATGAGTTGAAAAATGACTTGGGTGAAGGGGCATATAAAGCAGTGGTACAAGCTTTGTCAGAGATAAATGAACATAATCCTAGTGGACGATACTTATGGAACTATAAAGAGGGAAGGAGAGCATCTCTGAAAGAAGGAGTACAATTTATGTTGAATCATTGGAAAGTTCTCAAACGAAAGAGGGGAATGGTGTGAAGGTTAGTAGATAACTACATTAGGTTACTGCATTTTGTCTTTTGAATTGTGTAGCTATAGCTAGATCTTTAGAGAGAGAAAGATCTTAAAAGCTATTGGTATGCAGCTTAGTTACTTATAACTAACAATCACCTAGAAGTTAGCCTCCATATCCTAGTATGGGAGATGACATTGTGAAGTTAAACTTGTATGACTATATCAATTGGCTTTTTTAATTTTAGCATGTTTCTTTAAGTAATTGGTATTTTAGTATATAATATAGGTTTAAATATATGTTTTTGATTTCTGTAGTATATTTCTTTTTTGGTTTTTGTTCTATAATTCTTCTCTTTTTTTCACAACAGACTTAATTTGTAAAATTCCTTTTTATGGTTTTAGTCTTTCTAATATATATATATATATATATATATATATATATATTTTCATTTTACTTCTTATAATATTTTGTTTATTTTGAATTATTCTTTTTTAAAATAATTTGATAGGAATTAAAAATAAATGATCTACATATTACAAGGACAAAAATAAAAAAATAAATATATTACAAATACCAAAATTGAAACAAATAAATTTTTAAAAGGATCATATTAAAAAAAATATAAAGAAAAAAACAAAAAACAATATATTACAAAAGACTAACAACAAATTTAAATATAAAATGTATTTTATTGACTAGGATCCAACTTAAGAAAATATCAAGCCAAGTTAAAAAGGTGTCGGATTTAAAAATCTATCTGTTGTATTGTTTAATATATAAACATGAGCTAAATCAATCAAGGTTAAGTTAACGAATTTTATTTAACATGAACTTATCATTATGTAAACGATTAGAGTACCTACATGCGAGGCAAAGCAGTAAATACAACTATATTTGAGGACACACTTAAGATCGTTCCAAAGGTGCTAAGCTGATTACAATGTAAGTACTCTTGTCATTCTTTGAGTACCCACACCATTTTTCTCTTGCTGATACAAACGGGTCTTTTCTGCTTGCAACCAACTTGGACCTTTTAGATTGGTGAAGTTCTGTATTATGTGAACCATCATTCTAACACACATCACGTTCCATCTTCTTCCTCCTAAGCAGCTTTAGGAACCCTTCTAGCACCGTGTCAGCATCTTCGCTCTTCATCAGGTTCCTCTGCCACTTGTGCTGGGGTTATCTGCATGTTCTCTATCAGCCCTTCAATCTCCCCGAAGAGGCGGTGATCTGGGGCGATGTCTAGGTAATTTGAGGCCAAAACCTTGAAGCCGTGGTAGGAACAGTAGGACACGTGAATGTGCATGTCCATTCTTCCTGGCCGCAGCAGTGCCGGGTCTAGCCTTTCCTTGTGGTTGGTGGTGAGTATGATGATTCTCTGGTCTCCACAACTCGACCATAACCCATCTATGAAGTTGAGTAATCCACACAAACTTAACTGCATCCATCCACCAAATTATATTGATGGTTAATTTTTATTTCATTATAACACATAACTAGTACTCATCAAGCTCAATTAACGGTGGTTACTATTTTTAGAATAGTACCAAAATATATAAGGATACATAAAGGATAACATATTAATCAGAGTGAGAGTGAGTGATGTAAAAAAGAATGAACCTAACCCACTCAAATCGGCAACTAGTGAGAAATTCGAGCACGAGGTCTTAACTTCAAACTTCACTATTTTATTGTAAGAAAGAAATAAAAATGAACGTGTCACTAAGAAGAACTCTTATTCTATACCTCACATTCATTTCTCATATTCAGAGGGGGAAAAAATAATCCTTCCTTCCTGCAAAACTGAAACCAAAGGATGGACAGAACACATAGGATAGACTTTCTGTCCGCCCAGTTTGCATCCTTTGTCTTTCCAGTGTTCCAAACATGCCCTTAAGGAAATAGTAAATGATGAAAGAATGATTATTGATATCCTTGAGGAAATAGTAAGTAGTGAAAGAATGATTCTTGAAGAAATAGTAAATAGTGAACAAGTGAAGTTAAAAAAGAAAAAGGTAGAAGTATAGGACTAGGAAGACTAGTGAGTATTTGTAAGTATACTACAACAAGAACCAAGTCATGTGAGTGTATTGGAACTATGGGACATAACCATTTCAAGCCAAGAATAATTCTTGGACAGAATAGTTACCTACCTACCTTTAGCATAAAAATTATAAGAGTAGAGAATCCATGTAAAGCCAATCAAGGTACTTTGCAATTCAACAAACATAACATATTAGCAGTTCAAAACGTACTTGTAGGATAACATAGGAGAGGAAGATACTTAAGATGACCAACCTGCACATCAGGTTGCTTACGTCCATCTCCATGCCTAGGCCCTGGCAGATCGACGCTGCAATCGATGTCCTCAATCACCAGAATAGACCTGTTTGCAGTTGCCAGCAACAACTTTCTGAGATCGGAATCGGTCACTAAGTTGTCAAGCTGAAGATCATAGATATCAAACTTCAAGTAGTTAGCCATGGCTGTGATCAAGCTAGATTTGCCGGTACCCGGATGGCCGTACAACAAGTACCCGCGTTTCCAAGCCCTCCCAACTTTCCTATAATACTTCCTCCTCCTCACAAACCTGTTCAAATCCTCCATGATGACACTCTTCTGCTCTGCCTCCAAAGCCAGCGTCTCAAACGTTGAAGGGTGGTCTAAATTAATAGAATCCCACTTCAACCCTCCATAACCGTATGAAGTGTTGAGAGTGTGCATCTTCAACACTCTCTCCTCGTCCTTCATCTCCTTTTCCTTCTCAAGAATGAAAGGTAAGTTCGTTCCCAACACCATCTCCTTGTGATTCTTCTCAAAGCTTAGCTCAAAGTACTTCTTTTCTGCCCTTGTGGGATTGTTTCTGTTGTGATCATTGGGACTATTGCTCTTCTCAGAATCTGAGCAGATTAGTTTCGAATTGAGCTTAACCCCGTTGAACCAATCAACTAGCTCTTCACCCTTTTCCAGCCTAATGGAAAGTTTTTTCTCCTTTGGACTCTTGCTGATGTTGAGTCTCTCATTTTCTGGGGTGATTTTGGTGGACAAGTAAACCCCTGCAGCGTCGTAGACATGGTTGCGTGCTATGCCGCTGGAGTACTCTTCGATGATGAGGGCGAGGGCGTTGCAGCGAGCCTTGAAGAAGTAGCGGAAGGTGTTGGTGAGGTAGCCGCGAATTGGTTGAGGAATGAGGTCGTTGGTAATTGAACGCAGGAGCATGATGGAGGCTGTCATGGAAGCATAAGCTGAGAAGATTGAGGAGGGTGAAGCCATAGCCATGTCTCTTGAGGAAAACATGGTGGTGACTGAGGGTGGCCAAGTGTGCAGAGACAGGAGAGGGAAATTGAAACAAGTGCTATAGTGATGATGCAACTGTTGTTTTTAACTAGTTCTTCTATGCTTATGAGAAGAAAAATGATTTATGAACACGTATGTGGCATGATTCGATACTCTTAATTTTTCATTTCACACGTAATTGGTGTTATTAATTTGTTTATAAATTGAAAAACTTAAAAACACATTACATAAAGGTTGGTGGGATAATAAACACGTGGTGATATCAAAATATTTAATAATTTCTCTAAGTCTTACTAAACCCCGAGAAAAAGATGAAAATGTGAAAAAAAAAATATAAATAGAATCCTTTTTCTATGTGCAATGGTAATATGAAGATTTGAATTTAGAACCTTACACAAATTATTCAAAATTTTACCATGACACCATTAGCCAAATACTAATAGATTTATAATAGATGATATGATACAATAAAATAAGAGATATAAAAAACGTAAAAAATGTTAATTGAATATATATTATGCAAGTGTTCATGTAATATTGGAATAATTTTGTATCATCTGTTACAAGTCATAAGGTTCATGAATAAATTTTTGTTATCTGTTGTATGTCATAAGGTTTATGAACGTGTCTACAAACCTGGTACTGATACGTACACATTCTAACCACGTTCCATTTAAGTTTTAATGGTCTTCCAATAACATAAAAATAACATTTTTAATGTTTGATATGATATTTAGATAATTATTATTAAAGTCAATAATTTTAATATATGTGGTGATTTATAATTAAATGAAAGTGTAAAAATATTTAACATCATTCATGCATATCATATTTTCTCATTAAATTAATTTCTATCAAATCTACAGAATTTTTTTCAAACCTAATGCAATAAAATCTATGAAATTTTGTTTCACGTACTAAATTATATTCTTAAAAATGTTATCACTGAAAATGTTATTTTCATCAACATGTTTGGTAATTACTTAACATTCTTTGGAATATTTTAAAATTTATTTTAAATAAAAATTAAAAAGTGAAATAAAGTGAAAGTGAGAAGTTAAAATAACTTCTATTTTCACAAAAATGTTAAATTCTCACCCTTTTACATGAGAAAATTTTTATATATATTCTTAAAAATAGATCATGTTTGAGAATAACTTTTTATAACTTATACCAAACATGAAAACAATTCATTCCAAACTCATTCCGAAAAATAAATTTATATGACTTCAAACAAATCTCCTGTGAAGTTCTAAAAAATTAAATCATCATTCTTTTGTTATTAAAAAAAAGAAATTAAGAGCTTGGTGCCTTTTTCTTTTAGTTGGGGTTGAAAAAAGTTCTAACATAATTGTCAATTCATGGACAGCTTTATATCTTCTCTCTGTATAAAAGGAGAAGCATGATGTAAAAGCAGGGGAAAACCGAAAGAAGTCTCGCAGTAGAAACATGTACCACCCAATTCTTTTGAGTGGAAAATGGACAAAAGCATCAATAATTAGTCAGCATTAGATTTTAGTCATTAAAAGTTGTGAGATAAATTAGATTAAGTAAAAATTAATTAACAATTACCTGTACAGTCTACAAATAACATTATCTTACCCGTCACTTCTTCACGTCTTCCTCAACCGTATCATGTGTGGTTAATGAAAAATAGGAAAACATACTAAAATTCAATTTTTTTTTTAATATTCCAAACACACTCTTCTTTTAGGCTTAATTTTTAAATGAGATTAACTATAATATATTATGTTTAACAAATCTAACTTATAAGCTAGATGAAATTTTATAAACTATAAATTAAAAGCTGAAAAGTGTAAAATACTCTCTATTATTGATTTTTGTGATAATAATTTAAAATTTATATGTAAAGTGATTTTTAATTAGTTTAAAGTATAAATTACACTAATAATGTATCAAAATTAATTATTATTTTTTTGCACAATTTTTTAGCTAACTTATCCAATTGTTGAAATTCGGTTAGGTCTTTTTTCTCTCGATCCAAGCATGATGCTCACGTTGCAATTGGAAAAATAACAAGCTCTATTATTCTAAACTTCTCCAACAATGAACATAAGATAAGAAAACCAAATAATGGTTTGATCATATATTTATTTACTTTTGCCCTATGGAGAAATTATGCCTTTTAATTGCATTTCTTCTCTTCCTTCATGAAATTCAAAAGGTGGGCCCCATGGTTGAGGAATGCAAATTTCTTGAGAAAGATATTGGAAAATTACTGACATGGACAATTTTTAAAAGATGGTCATAATTATATTTCCAGTAGAGAGAATGCAAATCACATTGCTGTACATATAAAACTTTTTTTATTAGAAAAACTCTCAAAAATATTTTTAATATTATATTTAAATAGGATATAAGTCTAACACTTATTATAACAAAACAAATATTAATCAATATGAAAGTTAATTGTACATAGAATTTAACAAAAATGTTGGTGTCTAACTAGAAACTACCTGAATAATCATCAAGGTCAGCAAAGATACAAGAGGGTAAAAGTGACTGAATTCATTTTTATGCAAATCCATGACTCTTGAGATCCAAATCCAGCCAAGGTTTTCAGTTTTCATGGATAAGGCAGAAAAAAAATCAGAGTAACTGACCTTTTCACAAAAAGACAAAATAGAGAAATTACAAAAAAAACAATTTTTTTCTTTTTTGAAAGGAAAGAACTCATTTTCTGTTATGTAGATTTATGAATAAAAATGTCCAGTGAAAGTATTGGTAATTTAATGTAAGATCAAACTTTCTTTTTAAAGTATTTATATGGTAAAAATACTTTCAAAAAATAATCACTATGCATGAAGCTAAACTCAACCAATGGAATGATGTGTGTGCACATTATGAATGAAAATAAAAAAAAAAAAAGAATTTATGTCCTTTTTCCTCTGTAACTATCTCTTATTTATAATGCACATATCTCTTGATTAGTTACATAACATTCCTTAGTCGAGATATCTAACTGCATGTTAGACAAGATCCACATTATACTTTCAGTTAAAGCCTTTGATCCAAGATTCTTTAATGAACTTTATCATCACTAAGGGCAGTTGTAGATTCTGTAATACTTTCCTATTTCTAATTAATATTGTCAATCTAATAATTAAGAAAAACGCAGTGAACAGTAACAATTTTCCATCCCATGACACACACGTGTGACACAACTTTATCCTCCTTTTTTTTTTTTCAGTAAATCTCCATTACCCAAAACAGAAGAATTGTACAGCCACATTGCTCACCCCACTTACGATCAACCTTTCAAGTTTAACAAGTCAAACCAACAATTTCCAATCCAAGAACAACTCACAAATTCCACAGCACAAACATATATCTATATATATATATATGTATGTATAAACTGTCTGTCGTTGTTATGTCCAGAAGCAGCTCTGGCCTCAGCTCTCCAATCATGAAACTCAACAGTGCAATCAATGTCCTCCACAACAAGAATGGACCTATTCGCCATCGCAATGATCAACCTCCTGAACTCCGAGTTAGCATTCAGCTCCGTCAGCTCCAAATCATACACATCAAACTTTAAGTAATTCGCCATGGCAGCGATCAAGCTCGATTTCCCAGAGCCGGGAGGACCATACAGCAAATACCCTCTCTTCCTCGCCTTCCCAACTCTCCTATAATACTCCTTCCTCTTTACGAACCTCTCCATGCATTGAGAGGGCGAAGGTTGTGTCGGTCTCGTAGATTTTGTTGTTTACGAGGCCGTCGAACTCGTCTATGACTAGGGTTATCTCGGAGGAGAAGCGCGAGAACATGCTGTGGATGCCGTTGGTGATGTAGGACCGGAGCTCCTACGGCCAGGTTGGATTCTGTCGTGGCGGAGGAGGAAAAAAAGGGCATTTTGAATTACAGTGTTATTTTTCTGTTTGGAGATTAGGGAAAGTGAGAGTGGTGTATTGGCTCTTATAATGGGAATCAATGCATTTTTTTTCAAATGGGAAAAACCGGAGAAGGATCAAGAAGTGGGCTTCTGGCTGACCCCCAGCCAACGTATTTGACAGGGTAGACAGTAGACATGCTGAGCAAGGGAGGGCGTTGATTTTTTCTTTCTATTATTTTCTTGGAAAGGCCAAAAATAAAAATAAAAATTGCACTTTCTTTTTATTTATTTTTCAAATGGCATATTTTTTAAAAATATATAATTCAGTATCTGTTATATTTGTAAAAACTCAATTATCTAATTTATTTCATTTATTAGAATTAAAAACAATTTATTTGTTTGATGATAATAAATAGACTCAAATATTTTTTAGTCCTCTAAATTAAAATTGAAGACTAAAAAATCAAATTTTAATTTAGAGAACTAAATAAAAAATATTGAGAAACTACAAATATATTTTAATTCAATAAATATATCCTAATTTTTTCCCGAAAATTATCATTATTATTAATACTCTTTTCTCTATTCTAATTGTCTATCATTATAATCTTTTTAACTAAAGATATTTTAATATAAAATTAATTAATTCTATCTTGAATCCTCTTTGTTTATAATTATAATCTCTTTTAATTCATGACCAAAATGTACAACAATTAACAAACCTTTTAGTAAATTTTAGAAGATTATAAACAACAGTAATTGAGATGTATATAACAATTAACAAACATTTGGTTTAATAGATTTTTTTTTCTTTACTACTTAAACAATCATAATGCACAGGTCTTACAATATTTCACTAATTTTGTGGTTATGAAAATCACAAACTATAGGACAAATGTCTTCCTCCTAAGTTTTGACCTTTCGATGACAATAGCAAATCCAAGCTTCTTTCTCACATCTCAAACCCATTTCAATAAATCATGTCACTTTGCAAATACCTAAAACAAAATTTATTCCCTTATTCAGATTTTTCCAAACCATTATCATTTGTCTGCATTCCATCTGCTTCAATGGAATGATAAAAGGCATTTCAACTTGTATCAATCATATTTTTCCAACCACTTGACATTATAATTTCATTAGAAACAAAAGTATTTGATAGGGATAATCCCAAGTGTGTGATCATTGTCAAGTAATAATTATTAAATCCACAAAGATCGTGTTTTTGGATTAGGCAATTATGAAAATTAAAATAAGACATAAATAATTGGAAAAATAATAGAATTGATTTGGAAAATATTTAAAGATTTGATTAAAAAGATAAAGTTTGGATAAAAGATAAAGAAGATTTGTTTGAGATTAAATTCATATTTTGAAATTTCAATCAGGTTTCACACTAAAACTATTGTTCAACTAATCTAATAATTTAAGGTTCTTTCTCATTCTTTTCTAATGGTGAATTAATATAAGGTAATCTTTCTTCTTTTTCAAGAAAAAAATATGTGTCTAATTGAATTAACCCCTCCCGTCGTGGTGTTATGTTCAATTAAAATCTTTATGCTCTTTACTAATTTGTTTTATCCACCTGGAATTAATCCTACTATTATGATTTAAAACATAAACTCTCCTATTATGATTTCAATGCACTAATCAATTATAGGCAAGTAGGCGTCTAACATCATGGAAACGGTGATCAAGTGTGTCACATGTATAAAATTTAAAAGAGAAGAATTAAAATAACATAATTGAAAGGAACCTCAAAATAACTAGATTAATATAAACAAATGTCAAGGGTTAGACCCTAATCCCAAAACAAGGATGACTAGTCAAACATAGCCATGGAAATTAAAAACAAGAAAAAGAAAGAACATCAAACCAGGATAAAGAGAGAAAGAGAAGAAGGAATCCTATGATCTCACTCTATGCCATCAATGCGTCCATAGTTCAAAATCTCTAAATTAGAGTCTAAAAACCTAGTTAAAGTCATGAGCCTAAAGTCTATAATGCTCAATTACAAAAAAAAAAAATAATAACAAAACATAAAATCTGATTGCGCTCATGCCCCTGTGATCATGGTCATGGGGTTGTGATCTTCTCACAAGTGCTATTTGTACTCCAACTCAGATGTCTGATCATGGGGTCATGATCCCGATCACACCCTCGTGATCTTCTCTGCAAGGTATAACAAAACCTCCTTGTTTTTTTAACTTCATTTCCAAGTCTTTTGTGATCAAACTTCTCTTTGTTTAAATCCTTTGCGTGAAAAGTGATCTTGGAAGGACTAAACTAAAATGGAAATAAAGCAAAGACTGTGACAAGTCCTAAAAGTCTGAAACACTAAAAACTAAACAACAATTAAGCTAAAAGATGTAGATAAATGCAACATTTTGTAAGTAAAATGCTATCCAAAGATGACCCAAAATGCAATGCATCAGTTTTCCAATCCATTATGTATACTCTAAAATAAACCATTTGGTTAATTCATGTTTCCTATATTCAAAAAGTAGAAAACAATTCTCAATTCTTAGTAGAATAAATACAACAAAATCATGATTCTGTTGTTGTCTGAATTGAGACATACAACAAAATCATGATTCTGTTTTTTTTTAAATCTCAATTTCATTGTTGTTTGGGTTGAAACACACAAAAAATTATGATTTTATCGTGTTACACACACAAAAGGATCATGATTTTTTTGTGTTAGACACACAAAAGAATCATGATTTTGTTAATTTAAAATGAAACAAAAAAAAACTAACTTATAAATCCAAGCTCAACCAGCGGGGATTAGTCAACTATATGAATGGAGTTTATTGAAGGTAGATTTGGGGTATGAAGAAGGGAGAAGAGATGGTGGGGGTGCCATGAAAGAGGAAAGGAGAAGATGTGAGGGAGGAAGAGAAAAAGTTAGGAGTGTAGGAAAGGGAGGAGGGGTAGCAAATAATTAAACAATTTCTAGGGTGAGAATAGAAATTTTAAGGTGAGAATAGCAGCCCACCATAGTGTCATTTGCTTGTCTTTTAGGCCAATGGAATATTTTGAGCCCATTATTCCTACTCAACTTTTTGTTACTTTCACCCATTTTTTATATGTTATCTTTTCCCTCAAAAATACTCCTCATGGAAATGTATTTCCATTATGCAATATATATTATATTCAACAAAAAGACACCTTTGTTTGTTAGGGTGTTGTCCTCTATACAAAATAAAAACATGTTTTCATTGTGTATACTGTCAACGAAAACACGTTCTTGTTATGTTTGGAGGGTGCACTCCCTAACATAATGGAAAGAAGCTTTTGTTGTGCACAATATACAATGAAAATGTGTTTCCATCAAAGGGGTGTGGCCAACAAATTCCTTCAAATTTCCTTCGATCGAGTAGTCTTTCTATATTTTTATTTTGAAGTTAGTTTTTTATATTTTTAGAATTAGTTTTTTTGCGCACAACTTGTCATGGTTCACTTACACTAAGCAAGACACACAATTTAAATCGGTGTAATCTAGGTCGTTGAATTTTTTTATATGTAATGTCGTTGGTTACTTTTTTAGGCACAAGACAATGCTTTTAATTAGTCATTGATGTGTGAACAAGGCACATGTTTGGATTCAACGCCAACCATGTTGGAGTCAGCAAAAACCACGAAATCATCGATGACCTTGTTGTAGTTGTGGTGGAAGATCAAACCTCTCTTGGAAAAGGAAAGTATAAGGATGCTTGGGTGGCACAAGAATCAACAAGGAAGAGGAGGTGCTAAGGTTAAGGGGTATTTTTACCATTTGAGGTTTTTGGGGAATGCATGAAGCAAAAAAAAAGGTGCATGAAGTAATTTTCTATTTAGTTGCATACAAAAGATCTATAAAAAAGTCCAACAAAGACCCAATAACAATGACCTTCAAATATAAGAATTTCTATTTTCTTATTTATAAAAATTGAATACAATATCAAAGAATTTACAATACTCACATATTCTATTCAACTAACCCCTCTCTAATAAGAAGAATTCCAAAACTTGAAGTCTTGTTTTCCTTTAGTTGAAGTTTCCTAGTCCTCCATCACTATTGGTAACAAAAAAATGATTTTAATTGCATAAAAATATAAATTTAAACCAATTCCAAAACTATTTCAAAAATCAAATTCCAAAATTTAATTGATTTTATAACATTTTAGAGTTTAGTTTCTGTAATATTATAAAATTAAATTCTTAAAACAAAATTTTGAACGTTGGTTTCCAAATTTATTTGTTAAAAATTAGTTAAAAAAATATTTTTGATAAAACATAAAAAAAACACATAAAAATGCAAAAAAGGAGGTCCTCCTAAAGCTAAATATTTGTAGAACCAAATAACACAATAATGAAGTTGAATTGTGTTTTTAAAAATTTAATTTTCTAAGACTGAAAATATGTTTATTGTCTGATGCAAATAAATCTAAAATCATTTAGAAAGGTTTTGAATCAAACTTTATCAGACAATGAGAAAAATAATTTTCTTTGTAAAACAAAAGGAAATATATAAGATCTAAAAGCAAATTCAAACTCTTTGCCAGTTCAAGCAATATAAAGTAATACACAAAGAATTATATTTGTTCGTCTTAAATCGAAGACTACGTCCAATTCTTGGCAACTACTAAGTTTTTACTAACTTATCAAAGTTATAAGTATTGTTTCATGGTCACTTGTGACTCTTACACTTGCAAGCTTTACTCTAAGTTGGACTTAAACTCAATATTTTTTGTTCTACCAAGCCACTGATGGCTCTAAACAAATCAACAAGATTTGTTGAAAGATTGCGCACTGACTAAATATGTGATCGTCTTACAAACGGATATATCACTCAACACTTCTAATCTTTTTTTGCAAGATATACAAGGTGTTTTGAGAACTTAATATCTTTACAAGAATTTTATAGAAAACTTTATAAGAAAGAATGAAAGAATAAAATCACGTAGTTGATTCTTGTCTTGTTTATTCAAAACTTCTTTTATATATAACATTCATCTCCAAGAATCAGTTGTCTCAACGGTTTGATTCTACACTTTGGTCTTCATATGAAGTCTTGAATTGTTGAAAATTTAATGTTTGCATTAAATGCACGTCTTTTTTTTCGTGCAAAGGAAAGTTCATGCTTATATGCTAGCATGTCTTATACTTTAACATAAAAGTCATTTCTTTTATCATAACATGTCTACAATAACAAAATACGTCTTTTGATGAGGATCAACATCTTCTAAAAGGTGGATTTCATTGATTCTTTAAAGGACTTTGATATATCCTAAGATGATGTTTTATGCATAAAATAATTTTAGACATAAAATATTAAACAAAAATCTTAAATACACTATTTAAATGTTATACTAAATTGTCATATGAATGTATCATTTAAAATTTTAGACGCATAAATATAAATCATGATCAAATAACATATAAAAACAAATTTTTATCAGTTAAATTTGTTTATATCTAATTAAAATAATTAGAAATTATAATCTTTAAAACATAAATCTGTTTTAACTTAAAAATGTCATTATCAAATACTACAATAATTTTGACATTGATCTTTTTTTATTCAAAAGCCTCTCAAAGCCAAAAACACGATAAAAAGTAGATGGGACAACACATACTAAACAACTTTTGCTGAAATTTATGATAACTCTTCCATCCTGAAAGCTTGGAGTACATAAATATAACATAATAACGACGCAAAAAATAAAAAAAGATGAAGATTATAGAATAATTAATCAAACAGTGGCATGTAAAATTATATATTATAATTTCAATACACCGAGAAAATACTACATCATGAAAACAGTTAAGTTATTTCAATAAAACAAAACTTTAAACAATTTTATAAATAAGTGACATCGTTGATGTCTTCTGGTTTTTAATAATACCAACAGCATTTCATTTAAAAAAAAAATTAATTTTTGCACATTTTCTTTTTAATTAATGGTGTCATTAATTATATGGGAATATCCTCAAGTGTTGCAATTTTCTTAAAGCACTTTTTAACTAAATTACTTTTTATAGTGCTCTTAAGTAGAAATTGACACGAGTTTAGGAAATATTTTGATTCAAATAGATTAATATTAAATTATTAATTGGTTTGAATTGAATTTTCTTAATTAAAAAATTATAACTTGAATCGAACCAATCATTTGGGTGAGCTGTCATCAGGTCATCATTATGTCACCTAAAAATAACAAAAAAAACATGGAAAATAGAGAAAAATAGGAAATTGTAACAAAATGAAAGCAAGATGATGAATAATATAAAAAATCAGAATAGAATTACACAACATAAAAAATATAAAATTATATGATTATACAACATAAAATTGTAGCATTACACAACATAGTTATTATTAAATTTTTTTAAAAATAGTATCGATTTAGGTTCACATGCTTGAATCTAATACTTTGACCAATGCCATCGGGTTTTTTAATTTTAAAAACTGAATTAACCCATCGATCTAAACTAATCTAGATTTTTTCCCCTTTGATTAGATTAAGCAGATCATCGGGTTGGCTTAAATTAGTGTCTATCCCTACCTTTAAGTAAAAATATGGTAAAGGTCTAATGTTTTAAAGTGTTTCACAGTTTGAAATATTATACCTTTTAAAGTGTTTTTGCTACTAAAAAGAATTAAAAGTTTTGACATATAAAATAATAGTTTTTGACGGTTAGAAACTAGAGAAAAAAGTTATGTAATAGAGTTTTCGAAGCACAATTCATCATATATAATAAATTTATAAATTTTTAAAAATAATTATCTTAAAATAATTTAAATGATAATTTATGATTGAATGACAACCTAAAACTATTATAAAACTATTTATATAATTTTATCAATTTTTAAAGTTAGTTCAGTAATTTTTTTAAAGCTACTAAAAATTACCAACATGTCCATGAACTGATTATAGATTTATAACTTGATTCGATTTTCTTAAGGTCTTGAGTTCATGAAACAAACTTAATTAAAAAGAAAAACTTTACTAAAAATAATCAGCTAGATTTTCAGAAAGAGAATAATCATCAACTTTATTGATGGAGTTCCACCAATATCATCATGATCCAAAAAAAATACTAACAATTGTTAATAATTTATTTTAAACATTACGTAATGGATACTTGCATAATAAATATGATATTTATGTCTAACTTAATTAGTTGAATAAAATATATGATTTATAATAAATCTTTTAGTATCGGTTTTCTATCTTTATGAATACAAAAATATTTTCTTTATAAAATAACTTATTAAAAGTACAACTAAATAGTGTGTAAAATTTGATAATATTTTTTGAAAAAATTAAAGATTTAGGTCTTCTAAATTAATTTTGCACCTTTATGTATAGAAAGCATATCAAGTAAAATGAAATGAGAATTATATTTGCAATTCTTATTACTTTTCATAATTATGTTTGATTATATTGTCCAAATTTAATCATTCCACTATTATATAAGATAGTTTCTTCTCTTATAATTATATATATATATATATATATATATATATATATATATATATAACGAATACAACTTTGATTTTTTCTACCATCTTATTTTCTACTATCCTATTTTATTATAAGAAAACAATAAATCAAGAACTGTACGTCAGACAAGGAGCCACAGACAAGGAGCCACGATTCCTAAAGCAAAAAATATTTGATTTTTAAATTTATTTGAGTTATTAATCAAACTCATGTCAAAGTGAAGTCTTTGCATATGATGCAATTTTCCTTTTCCAAACCTTTGCAAAGGGGTACTTCAAACAAGGACAAAAACGGACGGACAAAATGTCAATAAGAGGTGTCAGAATTTCCAAACCTACCCAAACAATTCAAGACCAATCAATTATGGTTTTCACTTTTCAAACAATAGCCACGAGAATTCGTCTGTGTGTTGGATATATAATTAAAAATTTGAATAAGATGTGTGATATATCTTTGAATAATAATTTGTGGTGACAACGTAGTACTGGGAGCAAAAATTATCATATAGTTAACGACCACTAAATGTCTACGTTCTTTATGGTTGTTAAAAAATCCAATTATATAAAATCAATCCATAACAAATTTAAATTATTTTAAATTCAAATTTAAATTCAAATTCAAATTTTTTAAATTTTAAATACAATTTAATTCTTTGAGATCATCAAAATGAATTTTATCTTTTTCAACAAAATCTTTTTTTATAGCATAACCAAATAATCAAATTTCTATCAATATTAAAGAACTAACTATCTACTGACTACGCTGAATCTTATTAATTATATTATATAATAATTAATTAAAGATCATATGATTCTAACACTACCTGATCTTGTAAAAGAAAAAGAAAAAAAACTAGTTGATGATTTCCTGTGATGGAGGGAGGAGGAGTAAGTATAAATTTGGAAAAGAAAGCGAGAGTGGTCTCTGCCCTAACTCATTTCCTCGTCTGTGTGGAATGGTGAAATCTTTGTGAGTCCCACTTCATAAAGATCTTTGCTTATTAATTTCTCCCCACTCTTCCTCTTCTATGGCTCAATTCTTTTTTTCTTTCTATTCCAAATCTTTTCAATCAAACATAATGTGTATATTTTACTTCTAACCATTCTTTCTCTATCTGCCGGCATTCACTGGTACTAAGTGACATTCCATCATATATCAATTCAATTTTATTCTCTTTTCTGGAAAATTATAAAAATAAAACTAATATCTCATTTTTAGTTAAATCACTACCATAACTCATTTGAAGAAAATCCTTAGACCAGTCGAAGTGGGTCGTCACAATTTAGTTGCATATCAGAATCTAAGCTAACGCACCATTCCACTGAGACCCATTGATGAAATCACTGAAAATTGTTTGATTAATCATTCTGAAGTATATGAGCGCAGTCACTCACAACTCCATTCATCCATCTATAATGGAAGGCGCAACTTGTGCCATTTCACATGTAAAGGAGCTTTCAAACAACTGTTGAATAGTGGAAGGCATTTCAATCAGCATCCAAGTTCAGCTCAGTCCACTATTTCTTCCCGGAGAATTATGATGTGAATCAGTGAAATGACTGAAGTAAAGTTGAATCAAGTCTTTGAAACTCAAGTTTAAACCCATCCTCTATTTGAAACTCAAACTTGACATAAAAAAAATATGATGTATAAGTTTGATTTATTTGTTTAAATATTTAATATTTAATAGACATTTAATAAATAACAAAAAGAGATTTAAAAATTAGAAGAAAAAGAGAACAAAATAATCCTTTAATATAAGAATTATGATATGATAATTTTTTCAAATAAAATGAAAATTTGTTACTATATCTCTTTCTTATTTAAAATAAACATTTGTTAGAGAGAGAGATTCTAGTGAAATTAGATTTTTGCATGTTTTATGGATGAAAAATATTATTAGAAAGAGAGTCGATCTCACTATAAATAACCAATTGAGTTTCCGACAATCATTTATTCAGTAAAATAAATAAGGATTACAATAGACAAAATACACAATCAAGTTTTTTCTTCTTCCAATGTTAGCAATGAGATTCTAGCCTCTAAGTCCTCATACTAACTATCCAAACTTTCCAACCACTAGATTGATGCTACGTGTTCACTTAATCATGTATAAGTCAAATATGAAAATTTAAGTCATTTATACCTCTAATTAATTTTTAATATTTTTCCTATAGAGATCACAAAATTGAGTTTAGTCTCTTTCAATAAAGTTTTTTTTTTTCCATATGTTTGGTAAGAGAATCAAACATAAAGAATTTAGTTATCTATCAACTGTTTTGACCTTGTTGATTTTTTTATTTTTTATTAATCCTTAAGTTTTTTTTTAAGTCAAATGAAATACAAAATTTCAATTTGGTTTTCCAAAATTATGTGCATCACAGCATTAGTAGTTCAATAATTTTAGTAACCAAAATAATTTCTCAAAATTTAAATCATATCATTGCTATATATATATGTGTATATGCTGAATAAATCATCATTAATTACTATATTGATCCTTCAATGTTTTATCACCAAAATTGATTTTCAAAGATTTAATATGTCATCAAATTATTCTTTCAAAAATCTAAAGTGGTGGCAAATTGTTTGAGATAATAATTTGATAATAAAGTTAAGTATGTGAGGTACTAATTTAGTGATAAAGTTTTAAAGAATTGAAACACAGACAAAAAGAATCTTTTGAGAGGATAATATTATGAACAAAAATTTAAAAGAACTATATAATTTAAAAGAACTATATTATAACACAACGTTCGATAACTAATTTGAGATTTTCTTTTAAGAAAAAAATGTTCTCTTACTTAATATTTTCTTTAGACAGTCTTCTTGTAATACTAACTTCCAACTTTTGTGTCACCAATCCTTCAAAGATGCTCCTCGTTCCAATATTTTACAAAACAAAGCATATGTTGACTTCTGTAACACTGTCGTCACGCCCTTATTATATAACATTCTAAGCTTTATTTGAACCATTATATAACTGAGACTATACCTTAGAACTTGGTTTTCTTTAATAGCCAATGTTTTGAGAAAGAGCAACAACAAAAGAAAAAGAGATGTTGAATCTGTTAAGAGAAGAGGTACTATTGGTAGTGCAGAAGTATTATTACGACATAATCGTGGTCGCATTATTCACTATTGGAGTAACATATTTCGCTTCAAAAGCTTGGAAAAGAGCTACAACAAACAATAGAGAAGAAATCCCTGGCAGGTTGGGATTACCTTTTATTGGGGAAACTTTTTCTTTTCTTTCAGCCATTAATAGCACAAGAGGATGCTATGATTTTGTCAGACTTAGGCGATTGTGGTATGTGACTACTAATTAATTACTTTGGTCTTCATATTTCTAAATTACAAGTGCTTTTGTTTCCAACAAGAATCTCTTAAAGAATTATAGACTTGCTCAGAATCATGTTTATTGTGGTCATACTCACATATAATGTTCTTATCTGCTTTTCCTCCTGAAGAGAAATGTTGAGATTCATATATAACAGATACAAGGACTACGTTCTAGTCTATTGATTGATACTTGTGTGAATAAAGGTAATATGCAAAATAAAGGTTTGCATTAAAAGACTATGCATATTACTGAGGTAAAACTCTTATTCTAACTGGAAAACAGCATAACAACACCTATAAAATTGAATGTAAGTTTTTTCCAAAGCTTTAACAAGTTAGAAAATGTGGAGAAGTTAGACCTGATAACTCATGGAAACGCATTGCTTTATGTGCAAGACATAATGAACACGTTTATTGCACAGTTGAATTTCAGCCTACAAGAAATTTCTATTCATCGTGTTATTCATGGATCATAATGAACATGTTTATTATTGCACAGTTCAATCTTAGATTCATCGTGTTACACAGATTATATTGAACACATTTCTTGCACAGTTTAATTTTTAGACTACTATAAATATCTAGACAGAGTGGCGTTGGTTAGAAAATAATCATTAACAAGTGAATTATTATTTTGGTTCAAAAATTGGACAGAACTTATGTATAGTTAAGGTACTTTTGGTGTTATCCAATTAGAATTGAACTTTCACCTTAGTAATTTACATAATATAAGTTTGCATTAAGATTAGCATATATTACCGAGATTAAAGTCCAATTCTTATTGGAAAAACTATATCCAAGTTTTATATACTATATTAACTTAATCATAATGATTTGTATATTACTTAGACCTGAAATTTTAGAAATTAATCAAGTACATTGTAAATTTATATTAAAGTCTACTACGTGACCAAAATAAATGGAACCATGAGCCACTAGAACATATGTAACTTTCTATTTTATTGGAGTAGGAATGGGAGATGGTTCAAGACAAGGCTATTTGGGAAGATCCACATATTTGTTCCTAGTCCTGAAGGTGCAAGGACCATATTTGCTAATGACTTTGTTCTATTCAACAAGGGTTATGTAAAATCAATGGCAGATGCCGTGGGGGAGAAAAGCTTGTTATGTGTACCCGTTGAGAGTCACAAAAGAATAAGGCGTCTTCTATCTGAACCATTTTCCATGACTTCCCTATCTGCATTTGTTACCAAATTTGACAAAATGTTATGCGGAAGGCTGCAAAAGCTAGAAGAATGCGGGACAAGTTTCAAAGTGTTGGACTTCTGTATGAAGGTAAAATCAAAGCTTTACAAGTTTAATTTTTATGTATAGTCAGTATAAAAATAATTTTTTATTCTCAACAAATTAGAAATAATGTTACATATGACTTTTAAGATAATTATTATAAAAATTAATAAATTTATCATAATGACAATTTATGATTAGATCATAAAATTCTTTTATACTATCACTGCATACATTAATTATTAAAAGAAACTATTATATGGTCCAAGATCTTGTGAGTTGGGATCCCAACTAATCTTCGTAATATTTTGTTAACTCTTTTGTAAATTAAAAAATATGATTACATGTCGTGTGAAGATTAATCCAATACCATGAAATTATTTCTCATCTTTTTAGAATAATTTTAAAATTTTGGTTTTTTACTATGTCGAATGTGTCAAATAATGTTTGTGATCCCATGTAACCAATCTCACCTATAGGATATGACATTGTTGTTATTCTTATTTATTTACATAGTAAATCGATTAATTTACCAACATAATTTGACGCTTCATTGTATAATACCACTCTTTAAGTCTCAAGTATACTATGAAGTGTTCTGACTCCTAATTCCTATGAAATGTTTGCACACAAAGATGACATTTGATGCAATTTGTGACATACTGATGAGCATCACAGAGGATTCATTACTGCGACAGATCGAGGAAGACTGCACTGTTGTGTCTGATGCAATGTTATCCATTCCTATAATGATTCCTGGTACCAGATACTATAAAGGCATCACGGTTAGTGATATTTAAAAAAATATAGGCTTAAATATGTTTTTCATACATGAAAAATAGGTCATTTTCATATTACTACCTAAAATTCATTTTTTGTCAAAATAACTCTAAAAAAAATTTATGTTTCAACTTAATACCTACCCTTAGTCTCATTCTGTTAAGTAATGACGTGACAGACAAAATATCATATCATCAAGCCTAATCATTGACACCTCATTATCACATCATTATCACGTCATCACCTTTTTCCCTTTCACCCCTTCTTCAACGGAAACCACACTCACCGTCGACCACGTCGGGCCACCACCGCCGCTCACCTATAACCTCCATCGGGCGGTGTCGATCAACGTCAACAACATTCTAGTCGTTGTCGTCGTTTCCCAGATTCCTCTCTCCAACACCTTATCTCTACTGGTCGTGCAACTAGAGAAACAGAATAGAAGACGAAAATAGAAATGAGGAAAAACATGCTTGTTTCTTCTTGGAGGGAGAACTGCTGCATTGAAGAATTTCAAGATCAACGAGGCCAAGACACATGAGACCTAGGGTTAGACCTGACATGATTTTGGCAAAAATGACGAGGAAAAAGGAGATCCTGGCATAAATGAACCACCATACCGATCCGAAAGGTATGCCTTCAGGTGCTCTAAGTTGGTTCCGAGTCACCATTAACGCGCTCACCACGTTCATCGCTGTTCGTTCTTCTTTGTAATGGTCTTCTTTTTCTTATTCGTTCTTCTTCCACTTCCATCAACAATGCAGCTCGCAACTACCTCCTCGGACACGTGGCGGAACCAAGGACCTTTTACATTTGGATGTGTGGATACAGTGGATTCTATTGTCACGTGGTGCCTTCAGGAGCTGGGAACCTGGGAAACGACGACAATG
Source organism: Glycine tomentella (assembly GCA_007407185.1). Classification (NCBI taxonomy): domain Eukaryota; kingdom Viridiplantae; phylum Streptophyta; class Magnoliopsida; order Fabales; family Fabaceae; genus Glycine; species Glycine tomentella. Next base: position 1,117,226 of record PYAF01000329.1, read on the forward strand.
ATTGAGATGTTGTCGATGACGATGGTGGCACAGTGGTGGCAGTTTTTGTTGGAGAAGGGGAGAAGGAGAAAGGGAAAAAGGTGATGGAGTGACAATGACATGACAATGAGATGTCAGTGATTAGACTTGATAACGTGATATGTCACGTCATCACTTAACAAACTGAAACTAATAGCATGTACTAAGTTGAAATATAAATTTTTCAGATAGTTTATTTGATAAAAAATGAATTTTAGGTAGTAATCTAAAAACGGTCTATTTTTCAGTTATGAAAAACATATTTAAGCAAAAAAATATAGTATTATGTTTTACAAGTTAGTAACAAACTATAAATAGTTATTCTCTAAAATAGGAAAAAATAGTTGTATCTAAATTTGAATTGTCTACTAGGATTAAGTTTAAGTGGAGTCAGATACACACCTTTTATGTGTACTAAGTAATTTAAATGAACAAATCAAAACTTAGAGTTTTTTTTTTTAATTGAGTTTCATGATTATTTGTATTGATAATATAAAATACTTTTACATTGTTATTCATAAATTATTATTGATATGACTTTTTAAATAATTATTACAAAAGTCAACAAATTTATTATATATGTTGATTTATAATTAGATGAGAATGTAAAATTGTATTAGTGTATAACTTTTTTTTCTTACTTTTTTGTTTCTTAGTATGCACTTTAAACTGTAAAATAAGTAATCTTTGGGGTTGATGAAAAAATCAATAGTTGATATTACGTGTACATATATAATAAATGAACTTGTTAGAATATCAAATATTGATTTTTTTTTATCAACAATTAAAATAACTTACTTTATTCTTATTCCTTTTAACCTAGTCAAATCAAAAGTTTTATTGTTGTTGAACTAAAAAAGATAACTAAAGCAGGCTCGTAAAAGGCTCATGGATACCTTCGGGGAGATCATTGGCAGACGTAGGAGGGGAGAAGAAACTCCAGAGGACTTCCTTCAGTCCATGTTGCAGAGAGACTCACTCCCAGCCAGTGAAAAGCTTGATGACTCGGAGATTATGGATAATCTGCTGACATTGATAATTGCTGGACAAACCACCACAGCAGCAGCAATGATGTGGAGTGTTAAGTTTTTACATGACAACAGAGAAACGCAGAACATACTCAGGGTGGGATTCTGCACATATTCTAGTGAAACTATGGACCCAAACCCAACTAAAGATTTCTATATTATTCGTTGTTGTAAATATCATTTTGGTGCTAATTGGAAGGAACAATCCCTTATTTCTTTTAATCAAGAGAGTCTAACTCAGTTGGTTGAACATATTTCTTTTAATAGTCTAACTCAGTTGGTTGAACATAGTGCATGAATTAGTATAAACCATGATAGCTGTTTTCGATTCTTACGGGTATTTTTTTTTCTTTCTCAAGGGGGGTGTTAGATACAATAGGGGAGTTGGTTATAGAAAACCATGTGTTCACTTGCACGATAAGATAAAATGACTAGTGTTCATATTGACTTACAGGAAGAACAATTATCTATAACCAAAATGAAGCAAGGAGCTTCAATTAACCATGAAGATCTCAACAACATGAGTTATGGTTTGAAGGTTAGAGTTTATACTTTAAAAACGATGCACTGGCTATGAAATAATTACTTGGCTCTAAACTGGAAGCACCTACGACAAATGTTCTCAAATGTCAAGAATCAATCCG
>PYAF01000329.1:1119015-1131606 GCA_007407185.1 Glycine tomentella
GACTTACAGGAAGAACAATTATCTATAACCAAAATGAAGCAAGGAGCTTCAATTAACCATGAAGATCTCAACAACATGAGTTATGGTTTGAAGGTTAGAGTTTATACTTTAAAAACGATGCACTGGCTATGAAATAATTACTTGGCTCTAAACTGGAAGCACCTACGACAAATGTTCTCAAATGTCAAGAATCAATCCGCATTCTATCCAGGTAGTTAAGGAAACATTAAGAATGTCCAATGTCGTGTTGTGGTTTCCTCGTGTTGCACTTGAAGACTGCACGATCGAAGGTGAGTAACTCAACTCCTTTGAAGATATCATACATTACAATTATGTGCATTAAATTTAGCTAATTATAGGGGGGCTTTTATCGTTAGTCCTTCTGGCCTCATGACTATGTTACTAACTATACAAGTGGCAATAACAGGGTATGATATAAAGAAAGGGTGGCACGTTAACATCGATGCAACTTACATACATCACGACTCCGATTTGTACAAGGATCCGTTGAAATTCAACCCACAAAGATTTGATGTAATGAGCTGTCTCTATTTACTTTGGCTTTCTTAATCTCGAATGTTTTCTGCTTCTTGTGTCAGGAAATTACTTTGAGTAATCATATCTGCAGGAAATGCAAAAGCCATACAGTTTCATACCTTTTGGATCAGGGCCTAGGACATGCCTTGGGATCAATATGGCGAAAGTGACAATGTTGGTCTTTTTACACAGACTCACTGGTGGTTATACGTGAGTATTTTGTGTCATGCCATGCCAAGATTCTTATTCTTCTTTTCTTGTACAAATGGATGACAATTAAAAGATACTGCTCTTTAGGTGGACCCTTGATGATTTAGATACTTGCTTAGAAAAGAAGGCACACATACCTAGGCTAAGGAGTGGCTGCCCAATAACTTTGAAGTCCTTAAGAAAAAGCATGCCAGAGGCATAAAAGAAGGTCATGGAGATTTACAAGACAAGTATTTCATTTTCACCACATGAAGGCCTAAGAACAAAGCAGCAGACAATTGTCTATAACTACAGATGATTATGAGATTTGGAGCAAATAGCATCACAAGAAATAAATCTGTGTAAGAATTATATGTATTAATTCAGTTACTACACTACCAAAGATTGGCAATCCTAACATATAAATTGAGTCATGAAATGAATGTAAGATTACCTGGTGGTGGATGATAGTGTGTCCTGCTTAAACTTTGGGAGAAATCACAAGAATATCCAGCTGCTTGTTAGAACAATGCGTGTGAAAGAAACCAGCCTCTTCAGATATGTTTTGTGTAGGTTCATATGAAATAATCACAGTGTATATAAGTGAGTTGTGTGAGGGTAATGTCGTCTTGTGTCTTTTTTTAGCGGCCCACTACAATAATCCACAGTCCACACAAACCAGGAAAGTGCTTATGAAGCCACGTGAAACAACTTATAACTATTGGGATAAACTGATATAATCCAAGGTTTTTGACATCTAACTAATCAGAGTTTTACACCCAAATAAAACGATTATTCTAGTCAACAAATAGTAGTCTATCAATCTGTGTAAGTCCATCAAAAAATACACGGTTGATCGGTTGATCCTACACTCACTCTTGGCTATATTTATTATGGATCAAGATCCTTCGAAGTGCAAGGTACGCTTTCAACAGTAAAAAGTAGTGTTGATAAATGGGTTTCAGATGGATAACAAACTAGGGGTTTGTTATAACCTGTTCTTGAATTTCTTGCAATGGTTACCACTTGCACTTCAAACTGCACCCTCTGTCTGCACTTTAGAGGATCAAAACATATGTCTTGAACATTACGTTTCATTCATGATTTCCAAAATTTTATATCAGTAAATCCTATAATGTTCACAAATTTGGTAGGTACTAAGCAATGACAAATACAAACAACCATAATAGCAATGTAGCGTACAGACACTGGCATGAATAAAGTACAGACATGTTAAACCTTAATGAAAAGAAATTGACTTGTACTCTTTGACTGTATTTGTAATAGCCTGCTCCACTGGAAGTCTTTCCATACTTGAAGCCCCATAAAACCCATGAACTCCTTTGGTTCTCTTCAATATAAATTCTGCCTCTTTTGGACCAGATATTGGACCTGCATATTCCAGTACATTAATCCAAACTGGGACTAAATGTTGGCAAACACAAACCACTATTTCATGAAGAACAGTGAACAGTGCCAAAATTTACCGACAAAAATTCTCCCCACAAACTAAAAATTTAGCTCACAAGGTAAACAACAAAAGCAATTTAACTAGCTAAGATGATATGGCTCACACCCCCTGCCACAAAATTTACCATTAACAATCAACAAATACGTTCACTAATCTCAACAAATCTCACATCATAAAAACTAACACACTCAAGTAACAACTCTCACTAAAGAATCATCCAAAACAATGCATAAAGTTTCCCATTCGATATTCCATTCTTTCACTGAAATGCTTTTTCTTTTCTTTTCTTTTTTGGTTTATTTTTCTCACTATTTTGGGTTGGCCATACACAATTAAAGCCATACAGAAATTTTTCAATAAGGAGGGAAAACATAAAATACCAATTCTAACATAAGACATAGGAAGATACTTTTCAGTTATCAATTAATAAGCACTATGCACTCTGTCACTAGGCCACCTAAATAATATAATTGTTTTTGATAAGCACCCTAATAATAACAATTGCTAGTGAACAATTAATTTACTATTTAATATTCAAATAAACATACATAAAGGCTTTGAGGTGACTTGCATACCTCCATGGCACAACACAATGACACCAGGATTGATCCTATGCGCTGCGTCTGCAATAGCTTGTACACGAACTACACTTTCTTCAAGTGAAGCAGCTGTTTTCGCACCTATGGAGCCTGTTGTAGTTAGACCCATATGGGCCACTATAATATCAGCGCCAACTTTAGCCATTTCAATAGCTTCATATTGATTGAAAGCATATGGGGTTGTCAAGAGACCCATTTTATGGGCTTTCTGGATCATCTCAACTTCCAAGCTGATAAAATGAAATAAAGTTGTTAGAGGTGTAATAGTCCAACTAATATGATATATTGAGAAATTGTTTTCCAAATACCCACCTATATCCCATTCCCGTTTCTTCAAGATTTTGTCTAAAATTACCATCAAATAACCCAACAGTAGGAAAATTTTGTACCCCAGAGAATCCAGTAGACTCAACCTGTTTAAGGAAGTAATCCATTCGACGGAAGGGATCAGTTGCACATACACCAGCAAGAACTGGAACCTTCTTTACCACCTGAAAGCAAAACAGCAATATTTTAGACATAATGAAAAAGAAAGAGATTCAGTGCTAGTCTGGCAAGGGGTTTTTAGAATTACATAAAATTGCTAATTTTTCACCTCTTCAACACCCCCTTGTGATGTACATTGTTTTGAAAAAAAAAAAGTTTTCTTCCTTAAAGACTACCAATCAAATTTGGTGACATTTCATTGTTTAGTTTCTCCACTTATCACCACCTATATTAAACAAGAATCTTCAAATTTGTGTATGTTGAATATGTTCAAATTAAGAAGCATCTGAAAAATCAGGCATTTGTAGTGAAAAATACTTGAATAGAAGTTAGCAGTTGGACAATACTTCTGAAGTGTCTTAGAACAAGTAAGAAAATAAAGGCATACTGGCAAAACTTCATTGGCCATGTCGAGAACAACAGCATTAGCATCAGCAAAAGGTAATAATCCGGCTAATGAACCTCTTCCAGCCATTCGGAAGCGCCCTGAATTGTACAATACTATTAGATCAACCCCTCCAGCTTCTTCAAACTTGGCAGATATACCTGTCCCAGCACCAGCTCCTATAATAGGAATTCCTTTATGTATCTGATGTTCTAGTTGCTGTAATATAAGCTGTGTTTTCTCCAAAGTTTCTGCTAGCAGAAATGAAAACATTACTTGCACAGTTAAACATAAAGGAAATATTTTCTACCAAAAGTAGTTCTGAAGAGGACCTTACTCCAGTCAAATTAAACAGTAGTTTAACACAAAAAAAAGAAACTATTGGCTTTTAATAAATAGTTTTCATGACAACACAAATTAAGTTTCACAGGAGCAAAACAAATACAACTAATGTGTAAAGAATTGAAAAATGAATTCTTTATGGCTAAATACTCATGAACATAATGCAAATTCAAACGAAATGATAACCTGTTCTTGCTTTTGGGAATTCACTAGGTGTATAGACAATGGTCCCAAAGCTTGATGCATTTGAAACATTATCCTCATGAAATTGTTCAACTGATTCAGGACAGGCTACTTGTTGATGAGTAGAATCTTTACTAGTTTTCTCATTAATCTCTAAAAATGCATCAACCAATGCATTTGCAAATTCAAGGTCATTAATATGATGACGATACACCTTTACCTGAAAAATATACAACTCCTTGAACTGTACAAAAATTCTCATAGCAATAAATTAAATAAAATTAAAGAAAATTGAAGCTTATAGGTATGGTAAATAATACTATTGAGCAACCATAGTACCTGTCGGTCATCATTAGTCGGAATAAGGTTTTGTAATTCACGAAGAAGAGTACCCGTTGCCTCTGGATCATAAAATGGCTTCCCAGGTGCATCTAAAGCAGATACACCCTTTTCTGGAATGCAGACACAAATCTTAGATGATGAATTCTTCAGTTTATTTGCTATGAAATCAGCAAATTTTCTGTTCTCATCTACCGTTGTTCGCATAAGTGAAACCTGGAAAGAGAAATAATTGATTTATTATATTAGCACAAATAATAACTTCATCCATTTTACCACATGTTAAACATCTTCAATTACATTGAATGATAAAATGTATTGTAAATAGTCCGGCATAAGATAACTATCAACCTACATTGCTTTGGTAGTAGTCACAGGATATGCATCTAATTCCAAGCATAAAATGATGGACAAAATCTTCTGTAGGATCTTAAAGTAATCACAGCAAATATGACTAGTTTTTAAGCAAAAAACAAAACTTAACAGTTAATGCCCTATCATATAGAGTAGTCACCTGTTTATTGTGTTCATATATATTTCTCTGCTGAAACTTCAGTGGTATGGTATCTTTCGCTCCAAAGTTCACCATGTCTAATGCTCCCACACTCAAGACTAAGGGGACTTTACTCTCTATGATGGCATCAAAACGAGAACTTTCACAAGCCATTACACCACCAACTATGTAGTCTGCTACCTCTGTTGTTGTGATGTCAAAAACGCCCTAAGCAAAACAAAAGAAAGGAATATGTGTAACCAACACAAAAAGAGGCAGGAATACACTAAGAAGTATCTGAAATGAAACAAACAGAATACAAGTGAATCTGAAAAAAGGTTATCCCAATTCATCTGATGGATCACACAATTATAAGTTATGTTAAGAGTTTGCTTTCCCAAAAGAGAAAATGTATATCTAAATTCCAAAATAAATTGAATGTGGTATGATATTAATAAATAATCCATGGTCTTTGGTTTAGGGTGGGAAAATGTGGAGGAGAAACTGAAATTTATCTCCTGGAACATTCAATATTCTTAAGAGAGTCAGGCTCAGTGGTTTAGCCTTGACAGTTATACTGTTAGGTCAAGTGCCTGTCCTCTTGATGTATATAAAACAAGTCCAATCAATTGGAAGCTGCAATTACACAGGATCAGAACTTAACCAAAATCTCACATGCCACATCCGTAAGGTGCATTGATACAAATAGAAAGGAAATTGTAACATGAAATCCGCTCAAACAAGAATATCCATGCAACTCACAAAAGTCAGATAAGTCTCAACAGACAATACAGTACTTAGTGGCAGTATTCTAAATTCATAAAAGATCAAAGCAAAATTGTCCAGATATCAAAATTCTTATGCTATGCTTTCAAATAAGACTTAGTTGTCTCACATACCTGTATAAACCCCTCTCTAACCAAATTCTCCATCGCCCTGCCACCAACCCCAGTTGCATGGAAAACCAGGGTCTCATAACCTTCTTCATGCAACCTATCTCTGACTGCATTAACACAAGGAGTAGTAACTCCAAACATTGTTATCCCAACGGTAGGCTTATCTTCGGCGTGAGAAGATTCCTGTAAGCTCTGAACCCTTCCAACAACCATCCCAGCAAAAGCAGCTGCAGCATTGGACAGGATGAGCCTGCTAACCCTATTGATGCCAGCAACGTCCACGACAGACGGAAACAACACCAAATCCGAGGTTCCAATATAAGGTTCAGTTTGACCGCTGGCGACGGTCGACACGATGACCTTGGGGATCCCAATTGGGAGAGAGGCGAAGGGAGACGACAAGAGGGAGGTCCCTCCACTCCCCCCAACACCAATAACACCAACTAGACTCTGATCCTCGTGAGACTTCTTCAGGAACTGCTCCAATGCTTGAGTCATCACGGCAACGGCCTTGCCTCTGTCCTCCGGTAGAGACAAGGCCTCGCCTGATCCACTGTTGTAGGAAGACACAACATCATTCCTTGAAACAAACACGAAATCCTGCAAACTCTCTGGCGCGTTTCTACCAGCAGACACATCAACAACCACCACCTCTACCTGTCACTCATTCACTCCCATTAATCAAACTACAAATATACAATGTGCTCCTACATTGACAATTTACATTACTTTGACATTATAAAAATTAAATTAATTTGCTATCAAGTTAGTCTAACAATTAATTAGCTTAATAAAAAGTTTCATTTTGAAGAACTAATTTCTATATTCAGATCAAAACATAACAAGTTACCAAATTTCGGGATCAAATGCAATAGTGGTTGCTGTTGTTGTTGCGTGAATTGAGCAATTGTGAGTAGTACCTTAGAGGAGGAGAAGCGATTGAGATTGGAGCGAAGTGATTCGGAGAGGAATAGGAGCTCGTGGAGCTTGGTGTCGAGGGTTCCGACGCAGAAAACGCGAAGACTTGTGGAGTTGTTGTGGTGGTGAGCCATATTGTAGTGTCAACGAATGGAGGTCAACGAATGGAGGTAGGAACCGAACCGAACCGAACCTTTCTTAGTTTGTTTACCTCAACTCAACTAACCTCACTCTAGTCTTGTGTGGGGTGGGACATCACATCACATCACATCGTAATAGAATAGCTTTGCCATGTGGTATTAACTGGAGTTTCAAGCCATGAATCATGATACGCTGTCTTCCCAAAATCATTACAGTTGGCTTCAGTTGACCCTGCATTTTTACTATACGTGATATTTTTTTTTGTCATTTGGATTTTTTTTCTTATGGATTAATTATGTTTTTTTTTTTAATTCAATCTTTTAGTTCGTAAATACGATGGATGAAATGTTGTTAAATTTTAAAATAATTATTTTAAAATAATTTAAATTACAATGCAAAATTATTTTACATTATAAAATTATTATAATGTATAAACATTAAATTCAATTCAGTTTCGTATTATGATTGGAATAAAAAAAATAAACAACTTCAAAATTAAAATGGTTAATAAATTTTTTTATGAAATTCTTAATCTTTAAAAACAACAAATAAATTGAAACAATTTTTTTTTTCGAAATCTTTAAGAATTATAAAATATATGATTTTGGTACCTAATTGAATATGAATGTGTGAGTACTATAAATTTTTCTTGACACATAAATAAAAAAAAATGTGATTTTGTTCCTCCAATTATCAATCTATAATAGTTTTAGTAGAAAACTAATAAAAATAATTTCACTACATCTAGTCCATAAATTTTTAAAATTCTCTTTTAAGTCTTTTATTTAACTCTCTTAATTGTTTTTGTTAAACATTTTATAGTCATAATTGTTCCAATAGTACATTTTCATTCCCACCATTAACATTTGGTGCCCCTTGCAGGAATTGAAAAAAATATTATAGTTTTATTATTCCCAAACAAGTAGATACAATTAAAACTCATTAAGTTCGTTGTACTTGGAACTTGATTATGAGAACATGCATAAATAAGTGTAATGATTGTAATAGTTTGAATATCAACTACATTATCTACAATAGTTAGATATAACTTATATTTAACAGAAAAATAAAAGGGTTAAATAAATGACTTAAAAAAGAATTTTAAATTTTTTAAGACAAAATACAATGGAATTATTTTTGTGGACTAAAATCAATGAGTCAATAGATGAAAGATCAAAACATTATATTAAACCCTTTTAAAAATAAGTAGTACTTGAAAAAGTCAAATTACCTCGTGGTGTTATCTTTTACAATTGCATTTCTTTATAATTTTTTTAGCTTTTGGTAACACTAATGTTAATAACATTTTTAAAATATTCTTTGGAAACACAGACATTTTTAACATTTATTTACATTTAATGACATTTTACATTACTCAATGTTACTAAAATAATAGGTAATGTTTTCTTATAATTTTGCCACGTTTTTTTAAATGTTTCTAAAAATAATGTATATATAGTGGCTACAGAATTCGCACAAGTGACATGCCAAATATATATGTGAAAAAATTAGAGGATGTATTTTAGACCATCAATTCTTAAAATGTGAGATAGCTTCCAAGTTATGGTCCCATTGTTTTATGTGGTGTTTGTATTGTGATGCCTAATCATGTAAAATGGCTTTGGTGAATTCAACATGCATGTATTGTTTGGCTAGCAGATGCTTAATGAACCTTTGGAACATAGTCTTATGTCCCTTTCGGGTTATTTAATATGATTCACTACTAAATTTTTTTATCATAGTCAATTTAACATCGATTTTAAAAAAATTAATGTTAACAAAAAAGTAATAACATTTTTGTAAATAAAATCTTAAAGTTATCATTAATTTAAAAAAAATAGATGTTAACTGAACAATTCTAATATCAGTTTTTAAAAAATCGGTTTTCTGATTGTTAACAATATCGATTTTTTTAAAATCGATGTTAAACACAAAAGTCCCCCACAAGCTTATTTCTCGGTACCCTCTCTCTCTCAAAACCCTAAGCCTCATCATCCCCTCATTTCTCTCTCACTCTCATTTTCTGGTTTCTATCTCTCTGTCTCATGGCGAATCTAGCACGCAACTGTTGCTAAGAAACACACATGTGCTAGCAAGGCACTACATGTAGCTACAACTGTTGGCAGCGGAACGCGCTTTTGCGTCGGAGGCGACACAAAAATAGTCCATGTGATGCAACGTTTTTCCCCAAAAGTACTTCACCTCTACATTCTCCTCCTTCATGGCTGCCTACACCCTATCCTCCGCCTTTGCCTCTTCGTGCGAGACCTCACGATGCGCGTAAATGGCATTGGCCACGACGACCTTGGTGAGCTCCAACGGCATCGCCTTGGGCTTCCCAACATGCACGATGAGATCGGAGCCGCACGCTTGGAGGTTGCAACGGAGGTCAGAGACGGAGTCGATGGCGAAGGCGGCGTGGAAGGGGTCGGTCTTGTTGAAGCCAGAGGTCGACTTACTGTAGTCGGCGGAGTGGAAGCAGTAGACGGGGAGGATGGAAAGGGCCTCGTTGTTGCCGGCAGTGAGGCACTCGTTGTCGAGGAGTCGAAGGTCGTTGCAGAACCAGACTACTGATACGCAGTGGAGGGCAGCGACATTGGAGGGGTCGCGGGGACGATTGGGGTCAAGGGAAAAAGGGGCATAGAGGGGGTCATTGATGGAGTTGGTGGATTTGAAGGAGGTTTTGGAAGGAGTGGGAGGAGCGGTGGTGGAGAGAGAAATGTGTGTGAGGGATGAGGCCTGGGTTGGGGCTTTGAGCTTGCTTGGTTGGTGGATGGGATCTTGGGTTGGACAAAGGGGAAAATTGTGGGGAGAGTGAGGTCACTGCTTCATGCTTAGAAAAGCTTTTGGAACATTTTAAGAAGCAATTGCAGCTTAGGAAGGCTTTCACATTTTATTCATCTTCTAAAGTCCAAGAATGCCTAATATCTTGGGGAAGATACATTGGACTTTAGAAACAACACATCTAATAGATCAGTTATGTGATATTCTAATTCTTATTATTTTGAAAACCATAATACAAGGTCACATCTTAACTAGCATGAATATTTGTCTTCATGTAATATTTGGTTTTTTTGAAGAATTAATATAATTCATAATTTTGTTTGTCTGTTAATGGGATTATGTGTAGGGAACAAATGATGATATTGTTGATTGGTCTCATGGCAAGCAATTGTGGGAACTATCCAGTACCCAACAAGAAGAGGCACAGTCGATTAGGGAGAAAGAGAGAATAAAGGCTAAAGGTACACTACATACACTACTACACCTCATTTAGTTTTTTTTTTTTTTTTAAAAACATTTTGAAGTTGTTTATCTCCCTTTCTTTATTTTGATTGGATTTTCCATTGGTATTTGCTTGGTCTCTTTGTAACCTTTCTCTTTTTGTGTACCATTGGCACTCTCCTAATAAATCATTTTTTCCTATAAATTTTTTAAATATATGCATATATAGTAAAAAAATCAATTGAAAAAATTAATGAGATTTATTTAGACAAGAAAAATAAATGAAATATTAATATTTGGTTTTGTTATTCAATACAGATATAGTAATGGAAAAGAGTAATTTTTTTAGTAAAGACATCTTTTTGGATTATAGTGAAATTTAGTTGCAGGAATATATAGATTTATTGCAAAGTTTGCAAAATAAAAATTGAATGCTAATTGGTATATTAATTGTTGATATAAGAAAATTCCAAATATTGTTAATAGAAGTGCATTAAAAATTTTGTTTAAGCTTTAAAAGTGTCTTTTAAAATCACAGGGAGGAAAATAAAGAGAATATACCATTTTTTTTTTAAAATGACATTTTACTTATGTAATAAATAATGTAAAAAGTGACTATATACAACATCGATCACAGGAAAAATGGATGTAAAAAAGACATTTTCTACATTTAGATAAAAACGATATTATAAGCACTATTCCACATCAGTTTTGGAAGAACTGATTTAGAAAATATTTTTTTCACATCGATTTTTTTGAAAAACAGATATAGAAAATGTCTTTTTCACATCATTTTTTTGTAACACATCGATTTTTAAAAAATCGATGTTGATTTTTGTATATTTTATATTTTTTTGTTTTATTTCTTATTATATAACATCGATTTTTTTAGAAATCAATGTTGTATAGTGTATCTTAATATTGATTTTTAAAAATCGATGTTAATATTGATACTTTTAACAATGGTGCTTTCAACATCGATTAAAAACCAATGTTAAAAGTTGAAACAATCGATATTAAAAGCTTATTTTTTTGTAGTGATTGTGGAGCATAATGTTATGTCATTTTCAAGACAACTCAAATTTTTATTTAGTTTAATCAAATTATGTGTAATGAGTGAACAATAGAAATGAAATATAAATACACGAATAATAATCTCACATAAAATAATTTTATTACAAAACGGAAAACATATATGTAAAAAGAAAAGGCCACCACCGAAGGTAATACGTACAATACTCCTATAGTTTATATATTTTTTTCATCATATCTTAACATTTTGCTAGTTAATTGGTAGAGGGAAACTACAAATGCAAACTTTTTGCTTATGTATTAAGGGATAACTCAATTGATTGAGCAGATGTTGCATTTATTGTAAATCTTCTTATATATGTTTATGATCCCTAAGGAGTAAAAATAACTTCTTTGCTTATGCTTTTCTAGTCAATAATATAGTAATATTGTTGAACTTAGTTTGCTCCTTAGACATACGATCAGCCAAGAGTTTTTGGTAGCGACTAAAAACCTCTTCAATAATATCTTCGCCAAATTGGTTAACTAACATAGGTTCTGCCACAGATCTCATGCACTGTGCCAAACTATATCCATTGTCAATGAGTAATTCAGACCTCTCAGATTCAAAGTCAAGAGTGTTAAAATCATCATCAAGAGCGCTCCAATTCACTTCAGCAAGCTCTAGACAGTTGATGGCAAATGATCCTTCTTTAAGAACTTCCAATTTCACTTCAGATGGAGATGGAGTGTATTGAGGAATGTTAAAAGTATCCAATTGCTCTTCCTTTATGATTCCCTACAGCAAATAATTAATAAGAAGATTCATATTCATGCATCTTGTCAAAATTTTCAACAGACAATTAATTGTGTGATATATAAAGACACGAGTTGAACAGTTTTTGAGAAGAATTAAAGGCCGCAACTATGAAAAGACATAGACAACGTGATATAATTTACAATTATACCTGTTTATATATATATATATATATATATATATATATATATGTATATGTATAAGATCATCAAATGGTAAAACAATTCTTATATAATATATAAATCGAAAGATGCCCTTGGGTGGTTACAAAATGTTAAATCAGTGACATCTAATTCGCAGAAAAATAGAAATATATTTATTTAAACAATTTTTCTAACCTGTGTAATTCTACTCGGTCAAGGAGACAACTTTCAAAATGCCACACTTTTGAAAAATATTTGTCAATATGCCACGCTTTCGAAAAGAATTGTTGAAATGCCACGTCCCCATAATTCGCAACATGCATTGGCGAAATATCCGAACACGTGTCAATCGTTGATTGGATGCATGGGACGGGCAGACCAGAACAAAACTCGCAGGCACTGTGGGCGGTTTACGT
>PYAF01000329.1:1131706-1146136 GCA_007407185.1 Glycine tomentella
CCAATAACAGAGTGGCCGGTCAGCACCAAATTCGCTACTGCCTCTACCAAATTATGTCAACCAGTGATGCGTTGCCATGTGGCAATAAAGGTGAGCCACATCAGCCACGTACTTCGCGAGTGTGTCCTGCGGATTATGTGCGTGGCAATTCAACAAATTTTTTTGGAGCCGTGGCATATTGAGAATTAATTTCACGAAGTGTGGTATTCTGACAGAAGTTCCCTCGGTCAAGACTCATTAATTATTTACTTTCAAGTTTCAACTATGGATTTCTTCTATTTATTTTATGAACTCACCTCATAATTAAAATGGTTATTTTTAAGTTGCACTGGTTAAAACTTATTAATTATTCTAAACAGTGGCGGAGAAAAGTGCAACTTTGGAAGCAGACAACAATGATAGAGAAAAGTCGTGAGATATATAGGTAGCAGCGTGAAAGCGATGGTCAGGTAGGTCTACCATGCGTATTCCAAGTTAATTTCCTCCAAGAAGGACTAGTTTGTATACAGTTACTTTTTTAGTAATTTTTTTCTTTTTCATATTAATTAGGAAAATTATTTAACAAATTGACAACTACCTGGTCTTAAAACTATAATTAAAATAATTTACTAACGAATTAAAAGAAAATCCTATGCATAATTTTTTTTCAGTCATTGTTTTCATCTCCTGAAGAAAACCATTATTATAACGAAGTTTTCGGAATTGTTACCTGCATGACCATATCATTAAGAGCCGTAGCCATAAGCTCCCAGATAATATAACCGCCCTCCTTGATAGTGGGATCCTCAGCATCACTTCTTCTTCCCAAAATTGTGAGAACCATGCGACCTCCTTCAACTAATTCCTCCGCACGACACTTTAGAAAAACAGAAAAATCTCTCTGAAATTGCTCGTAGTAAGCTCTCGCAACATTTGACGGGCTTGTACTGCCTATGTAAATATTGCCCCTGTTGTTGTTTACACCCTCAGGAACCTATTTAAATCACCAATAACAACAATTATTATATATTTATATTATATAAAAAACTCTTATATAAAATACAAAGAAAAAATAGAGTATGTAATGAATCCCAATCTATTACTTATCACAAATATTTTAAAAATTATATCAACAATAATTTATAATTAAATAATATGATAATATAAATTATTTTATATATACTATTAATATATAATTAAATAATATGATAATATAAAATTATTTTATATATACTATTAATATGCATCATCATTAAATTCAAATTAATAAAAATAGCAATCGAACTAAGAAAAATATTTAATTTACATAATGCATCAAAAACATATATATGCACCTTAGAAAGCCATTGAAGACTATAAGAGGAATGGACAAAATTCAGACTTTGATTTGGGAAAACCCTGCTATAGAAGGAACCGGGAACCCCAAAGAAGTAGCATGGACCAACCCCAGTTTCAATTTCATTACACAATGTCTCTTTGAAGTTGTCAAGGGACATAAAGATGTTGTTGAAGTCATTCCCAGGGAGATCATTCAGAAAGACCTTGTACTCTGGAGATTTATGGTTTAGCTTCCGGCAAAGTTTCTCCACAGTTTTGATGAATTCAGACACAACAGACAAAGTGTTTGGTCCAGAAGAGCAACCTAAATCTGCAATTGCCAAGCTTCTCGGGACTGTGTTGCAATAGAGGCCTGTTATGGCTTCCTCTCTTATGGGCTTTGACAAACAAATCGCCTTTTGCTGCATAACCAATGACACATAATAATTAGTACGCATGTATTGACACAGAATAATTTTCATCTAATTATCTCAGGAGCTAATGTGACAAGTGACAAAGTATACTGTACGTATACCTACCTGAACAAAGGAGTTGTTTGCATAGCTTGCGTCTCCAACGCCACCGTTCATGTGCAGTACCTGTGCTACTTCCATTCTCCTTTCTTTAGTTTTATCTATACTTTCGCTCTTTCTCGTTCTTTTACTTATGTTTCTATGCTTTGATCGAACCTCATACCACAGCCACATATATAGATGTACAAGCTCTTTTTTTAGAATGAAAAAAACGTTTTCTTCTCGTGGATATACTAAGATAACATTTTTTTTTAGTTATATAAACTTTGCAAATAAAATATTGAAAAAAAATTTAAACCTCACATCAACTAAAAATAAAGTCAACATTGAGTATATAAGAAAGAGACAACTCATATTTCTTAAGCTAGTTTTTGGGGTTAATTTATACTCAAACTCACATTCTAAAAATCTAAAATGGTATTAGAACATATCCAAAATTCATTTAAAAGATCACCCACCATATCTAGGATGTTCGCTGATCGGCTCGGATTATTTTTTTTTCTTAGAACTACTATTTTATATCACGATTCATCCAAATAATTAACATAATAGGGGAAGTAATCATTTTCGTCCCTGAATGTGTAGAGACTTGACAAATTCGTCCCTGAAAGATAAAATTCAAATTTAGTTATCGAAAGTGAAAAAGTGCGACAAATTTATTCATCCTTTAACTTCTATCCATTACTGTTAATGAAAAAGCCTACGTGGCACAGAGAGACGAAAATGTCACAAAAATGATTGTCAACATGACTGCAGAATAGATTGGATCAAAATGTTAATAAATTTTCATTTGACCAAAACGTCAATAAGTTTCCATTGGAAAAATTTGTCAGATCTCAAATTTCGTTTCATTTGAAATGGAAACTTATTGACATTTTGGTCCAATGGAAACTTAATAACATTTTGGTCAAATCTATTTAGCAGCCATGTTGATAATCATTTTTGTGACATTTTCGTCCCTCTGTGTCACGTAGGCTATTTCATTAACGGTGATAGATGAATAAGTTTGTTGCACTTTTTTCACTTTTAGATACTAAAATTTTAATTTTCATCTTTCGAAGATGAATTTATTAGTGCTCTTCACAGATGAAAATGACTATTTACACTAACACAATATTATCAAATGTCTAAAAATAGTAAAATTGATTCATTTAATACCATGAACATAATATTCTAAAATAGACTAATACAAGTTAAAATAAAATATTCTTTAACGAGATTTACTATAATAGTCTAAATTACAACTATTTCCTACAAACTAATTTCTTGTAATAAACTTTGATGCAACCAGATTTGTCACAACCAGATTTGCTAAAACAAATGAATAAAATATGATTCGTGAATATTATAAACATTTGCATTTCCTACACTTGGAGTCCAATATTAAGAGTATTTAAAACCAAAGCAAACAACTTTAAATTTTTTTATCAATTTTGACCGATTTAGTTCAGTTTTGATCAGATCTATAGATCTAAACCCGTGTTTCAACCTGTATATGAACGCTTTTGATCGGTTCGATTTGATTTTGACCAAAATACATAAATAATTTAACCCAAACTATTCGGATCGGTTTGGGTCAATTCGAATTCACGGATAACCAATACCATGAACACCCCTATCCATATCGTACATCAAACCAAAAAGTAATGTGAGTATGAGAATAACATGTTTTTTGTGCAATTCTTGCATTAAAAACATGTGTTGTTATTGAAACTGCCACCTACTTTAAGACTTCTGTGCTTACAAGGCACCTTCAATTCCATGATCGTCGTTTTTTCCAAAGTGGTTCTTTTGATCGATTCGATTTGATTTTGACCAAAATACATAAATAATTTAACCCAAACTATTCGGATCGGTTTGGGTCAATTCGAATTCACGGATAACCAATACCATGAACACCCCTATCCATATCATACATCAAACCAAAAAGTAATGTGAGTATGAGAATAACATGTTTTTTGTGCAATTCTTGCATTAAAAGCATGTGTTGTTATTGAAACTGCCACCTACTTTAAGACTTCTGTGCTTACAAGGCTCCTTCAATTCCATGATCGTCGTTTTTTCCAAAATGGTTCTTTACAAAAGGATAGGTCTCGTTGTCATTTATTAACCACAAGTCCAAATCAGACATATTGATGGTAAGAATCCACCGTTGATATATTTAAAATTTGAATCCATTAATTTGTGTGGGCTGGAGAAGAAAATTAAATCAAGCTAAGCCACAAATTTTGCACGGCTTAAGAATACAGCTGCAGCCCACACAGCTTGCATGCTGCCGCTCTCAGTGATAAGAGTATTGTTCTTTTTTTTCTTTTACAGGATGATAAGAATATTGTTCTAAAGCTTGTACGACAGTTTTAGCTTTCTTCAGTCTTTAAGTTTTATTATTTTATAATATACAATTGTTATGAAAATTTAATATTTGAAGCAGAGATTAGAGAATAGAGAAGAAAGAACAAGAAAAAAATAAAGAAAATGGAATGATTAATTTCCTTGTATATAATGAAATATAATAGTTGAATCATATATATATATATATATATATATCATAATTTCACATGATAAATAATTTTATTACAGAATGGAGAACATACACATATAAATTAAAAAAACTTTACTACCAAAGATACAACACAATACTCGTAGTTTTCTCGGATGCAAAATTGAAAAAAGAAGAAAAAAGCAAGCAAACTTGAGAAACCTCGGATGCAAACTTATTGCTTATGCTTTTCTAATCAACAGTATGGTAACATTGATGATCTTAGTTTTCTCGTTGGACATTCGATCAGCCAAAATTTCTTGGTAACGGCTGAAAAGCTCGTCAATGATAGCTTCACCAAAGTGGCTAACCAGCATAGATTCTGCCACAGCCCTCATGTTGTGTGTCAAATTGTATCCGATTTCAGATTCAAAGTCAAGAGTGTTCCACTCATCCCAAGCACTCCAATGCACTATAGACACCTCTAGACAATAATGGCAAATGATCCTTCTTTAAGAACTTCTAATTTCACTTCAGAAGGTGATGGAGTGTAAAAAGGGATGTTAAAAGTATCTAATTGCTCTTCCTTTATTATTTCCTGCAGCAAATAGCAAAAATATTCATATTCATGAATATGAATCTTGCTAAATATATTTATGATTATACGTTTTAACAGATAATTAATGTGCATTGTATTGAAAGGTTTTTTTAAATTCAAACAGTTTTTGAGAAGAGTTAACGACAGCAACTGGTTTACTATGATAATTAATTGACATGAGAGAAAAAAACTTAAAATAACAAACATTCTGATTTAATTCTTCAACATGTAAAACTCGTGATAATTATATTTTGTCATTAAATATCATGAAATCATTTTATATTTAAGCTATAATATTCAATGACTTATTTATATTAAAGTATAAAGTTTGGGATCAATTTTTTAATAAGTTACGTTGTGTGATAAGATGTGATTATCATACTTTTTATACATTTAAAAGTCAAATCAAACTTTCCTTTTAACAAGAATTAAATTGTTACATATTCATGCACCAATAAAAAGGAAGAAAAAGATAAGAGATCGTTTGGGTAAGTTTGAAGAAGAACAAAGTGAATCAAGATAGCGGCGGATCCGTGACGGAGTGGTAACGTCGGTAGACCTACAACAAGGTGGAGCTGCGATAACAACAGGTCAGGGAAGGTGACATATCTGAGGGAGATAGATCTGCAATTATGAAGCAAGACTATGTTGTTTGGGTACGGTAGGGGTGGAATGATCAAAGGTGGAAATGTTGGAGGTGAAGGCCTTATTGGTCATCGGAGATGATGAGGGTGAGGGAGGGATGTTGTGAAAGAAATGTTTTGATGAGGATGGATTCATGATAACATTATAGACCCTATGAATCACATGATTCTTAAGTATGATCCATGATAGATCAGTTCCTTTATTGGATCACCCTAGATGCAGTTGCAAGGGACCTTGACCATAGTGCCATATTTTTTTTAAAATTATTGTCCTAAATGCTACGCGCACAGTAAATATTACCAGAGTGCCACGTGGCATAATTCGCTACCCAGGAAAGCGAAATAGGGGAGCTGATGTGGCGTAAGATTGGTCAATGAGTCAGTGACCAGTCAAGCAGTCAATATTTTGTTGCAAACATTGGCTCCATTGATCTTAACATAGAGCTGATGGTGAATTCGAAAGATAGAGATGTATCCCCATCACCACAACTACCATCACCAACCTAACCAACCCAGCAAATTGATTTTGAAGATACAGAAATGGCGCCGGCCCACAACCCAGCTTGGCCCATGGACAGTTCTGAGGAAGAGGTTGATGAAGGTGTTGTTCCAGATAGTGACTCATCAGATACGGATGTAGACGGTGATTTCGATCATGCTTTTGCAATCGCTTCTCCGGGGATTGTCGAAATGCAAAATCCGCTTCCCGTTCCAGGTATGGACGCATAACTGTGTGTTAGTCAGTAGTGTTAAAATGATTGTGGGTTTAACATAACAATGTGTTCAATGTCTCATTATACAGGAGAGGGCAATGTACCATTTTGATCTAACATAAGCCATTACACGAATATTAATTGGGTTCACCTAGATGAGGAGGTAGATGACATGCAAGGAGTGCAAATACCTATCTGGGAGATGGATCAGAGCTATATGAGGGACAGGTGTTTGGGAGCAAGTTGGATATGCAAATGGTAATAAAGCAATACTGTATGGCCGAGCATCGCATAACCGTAGTTGCAAAAAGTGATACGAAAAGGCTTATAATGGTTTGTGAAAATTATAATGATGGTTGTCCATGGAGGATGAGGGCATACCAAAAGAAGGCTGTCACTAAATGGGTTATAGGCATATGGAACAACCAACATATGTGCGTTAGTCATAATCTCTCTCAAGATCACAAGCAGCTTGATTCAAATTTCATATGTTCGTTGATCATTGGTAATTAAAATATGTTATATTGGACTTTATATTTTGTTGCAAATTTTATTAACATGTTACTGTCTAATGAATTGCATAAATGGATAGGGAGGATCCCAGTGTTAAAATATGGTTAATTCAGGAAAGGATTTCAACAACGCTCGGATTTCATATATCATACAGGAAGGCATGGAAGGAAAAACAAAAGACTATTGTGAAGGTGTTCAGGGATTGGGATGAGTCATATGTGTTTCTGCCAAGGTGGTTGGGTTACATGCTAAATATTGCTCAAGGCTCTGCCTATAAGCTAGAAACGATGGACCATTTTGTTGATGGGCAACTGGATGGAAGTGCTAGGGTCTTCAAGAGGGTGTTTTGGACATTTAAGCAGTGTTGCGATGCTTTTAATTACTGCAAGCCCGTTATCAGCATCGACGGTACCCATTTGTATGGGAAATATTGGGGAACATTGCTTATTGCAACATCAATTGACGACAACAATTACGTCCTTCCACTTGCATTTGCGGTTGTCTTGGGGTGAATATTGACAACTGGTCGTGGTTTTTGACAGTTATATGTATTCATGTTACGCAGAAAGATGGAATGTCTAATTTCATATTGGCATCCACCCAGGGCATACCATGTTTTTTGCATTCGGCATTTGGCGAGTGATATATCACAAGTTCAAGAATGTGATGTTGAAGAAACAATTGAAAATGTTAGGTAAGCAATACTATATGACACTGTGATTACATGCAGATGATCCACAATAGTGTATGTCCTTATATTTACGTCTTTTCTGTATATGCAGCTTATACAACCTCGCATTTAGATTTTGATGTCAGATTAGAAAAATTTAGAGAAGCAAGCCCTCAGATAGCTACATGGATTGATTGAACCTTGAAGGAGAAGTGGAGTGTAGCTTATGATGAACAGGGATGAAGGTTTGGTCACATGACAACCAATCTATCTGAGTGTTTCAACAAGGTACTTAAAGGTGCCAGAAACCTTCCTATTACTTCACTTGTGGCGAGAGGTAATCATGTTGCAAATTAGCGTGGTAAAAATATTTGAAGACGGTTCATAAATTCGCAACACATTATGTTACTGCTTACGACACACTGAACACAAGATTTGAGGTCCAAGAGCCTTTCAACATACGTACTCATCAGGGCGGAAAGAAATGGTTGGTGTCGTTATCAGAAAGAAATTGTCAGTGTGGTGCACTACTAGAAAAAAGTCTTTTAAAGACGGTTGTATACCGCATTCAAAGACGGTTGTATTTGTATCGAACGTCGTAGAAAGTCATTACTTTCTAAGACGGTTTTATAGTAAAACCGTCTTAGAATGTAATATTTTAAGACGGTTTTCCCTATAACTGTCGTAGAATGTGAAGATACTAAGATGGTTCTAAGAAAAGCCGTCTTAGAGTGATGTTTTATTTTTTTTTTTAAAAAAAAAACATAATCTAAGACAGTTATTAGGAAGAACCGTCTTAGAATGTGACATTTTAAGATGGTTTTCTTAATAACCGTCTTCGAATATGTTTTTTTTTTTAAAATAAAACATCCTTCTAAGACGGGTTTCCTTAGAACCGTCTTAGTTTAAGGTGTTGTAAAAAAATTAAATAATTACTTATTACAACTCAGATTAGCATATCTATCCAAAAATAAGTGCAAATACAAGATAAAATTCTCATACTTTTACTTATGTTCAATAGTATCAAATACTGCAGTTCAAGTTTTATATTAGTAAACAAGAGATAAGAATATCACCTTTACTTTCAATTCAGCAATTTTAGTGTGATCACAAACCTCTAATACCAAAGGCTGATAATAAGCAAACCAGAGGTAAGTAATGGTTTATAACATTCACATAGAAACATGGCTGTTAACAAATGCAATTATGCAGTCTTGGATAAAAACCCGCTATCACAAGTAAGGCATCAAAGAAACAAGAAACAATAGTCACAAGGCCAACAACATATACAAGCTACTGAATCAAGCTATCACATGGAAAAACATAAAAAGATGGGAATGGATCCTCTCGTACACATGACCTTATGTTAAAATTTGACATCACGGGATCCACACCTATGTAAAGGTTCACTATTTCACATGTGCACACACATGTGCACACTTTGACACATTTCACTATACTCATTTTTCTCTTTTAGCTCACTTTCAGTCCACTTTTTTCTTTTCATTTTTCCTTAAAATAGTTAGCAAAGAACTAAGTTTGAGGCTTCTCTAATGGGCTTTTCTTTTCATGAATAATGGTCAGAGTTTTGGGGACACAACTCATATACCAACATTGCACAATAACTAATATAGTTTCATGAGCCAATATTTGACTAACTTGAGACAAGTGACTTTGTTCATATAGAAGTATAGGACGTTAGAAAATAATGACCACTTGAAAGTAAGAGATAGAGTGTTATAATAAAGGAAAGCAAAACTGAAATTTAATGTAGAGTAAGAAAACATGGATTATTTCTACAATAATCAGGTACAAGAAGCCATGCTATAATAAAAGATTCATAACTAGAAAAATATGATGTGTATTGTATCTGTGAATTGGGAAATTGGGAAACTGTCTAGAATAATTGTATCATCCAGCTTTCAATAGCCATAACGACAAATACTGAACATTAATGCTAGACCAAAGGTTTCAGATACTATTTGCCAGTATGAATTTACCTGGGATGCTGTTTGATTTCTTCAAGACTAGCATGCAACCTTGAGACCACAAGCCGAACATACCTGCAAATGAATTTAAATAATCTATAAAAATAGAAAGATGACGTTGCTTCATACTAAACTCTAATTAGATGTAAACCTTTGAACTCTTAACCTAAAAGGTAAGCATGGTTGAAAAAGCTCACATCTCAGGTATAAAGATTGACAGAATACAAAAATGGTCTAATGGCCCAGTCCTTAAAGAGGAATCTAACCACAAAAGTATTACTTTATAATAGTAAATGCAAGAAACAGATTAAATTATTTATCACTCCACAATCCTTGATTTTTAGAATTATTTGTGTGACCCAATGGATCAAACATTTGATTGTTGCATGTCTATGGAGTAATCGGCTTCAAACACTTTCTAGGTATATGCAGCAGTGGTATTGGTACATAAAGCTACAAGTTGATCATAGAAATGTTCTGGAGGCTGCAATTTGTGTTTAGCAGGGTTCTGACACAACTTGCAGGTGTAGGTTGGATCAATTTTATGTCTTATTCCATCCTCTGCGTACAGTTTTGGTTGGGTATTCTGTATTTGTGTTGTTTGTTGTGCATTGTGTCCCCAAGAAACTAAAAATTGCTTGGGTAAGTTGGGTTTCATTTAGTTGCAGCTGCTAATGTGAGACATGGCCAAGAAAGAAAAGCAAGCTACGTGAGACATGTTCTAGGAAGGCGACACCCTAAAAAATGGAGTCAATGGTGATCCCTGAAAATCATTTTCTCTTCTATAAGGATAATTGATCAAAAGTTAATGGATAGAAGCCATGTCCTAGTTTTTTGTGTTGTTATGCTATGCCATATTGAATTCCAATAGTAACGTGCAGCTATTAGGCCACGACACAATGACCCTGTCTATGAGGAAATTGTTTGCCTATATTCTAAGAACATTAGTTTTATATCATTTATATATCAATTTATTTGTATTAGCATACACTCATTAATCACCATAATAAAATACCAATCAGCACAGAACCCCACTTAGGCCAAGAAAACTTTATATAACTCCTACAAGTCTATATTACAGTGTAATATATATAGCCACTAAAAGAAGTCAAAAATTTTAAATGAAATGGGAATAGAAAACTTGATATCACTATAAGTCATTAAGTGATCTTTTCACTCAAGCAATCAAGTTTAATTCTTGCAAGTGGAATGGAAGTGAAAAATATAGAAAGTGCATACCTGACCAACCCCGATTGAATACTGAGTAGCACCTGCCAAAAAGGACATTATAGAAATAATCATTATGAAATTTGCACTTCCACCTATTTTTTTCCACCTTTCTTTCTTAGCATTTTCATGATATTAATTACTAAAGCAAGAATGTGTGACGTGAGATTGAATGACTCATATCAAGTGTATTACCTCCAGGAATGTACTCCACATTAGGATTGTTAGCCAATTCTTCATACCTGAAATGATTATAGGATCATATGAAAAAAATATTTTGTCTTTTATAATTTTTTAATATATATCCAAATAAATCGATTCAACCAATAAAACTTTAATTTGACCAGTAATTCATTAGGATTCTTAGAATGGTGGTTCATGCTCAAAGCCGTTACTGTCACTAGTCCCTTTTCCATGTTTCTATTTCTTATGAACATTAGCTTTTCATGTTTGCATGCATAACTGACTGGCTCTCTGATTATGCCAGAAAACCACTTTGGGGGAGTTACTTGACATGCACGGCTATGATCTTGGAAATGAGTTTCTGTTGGAATTTTAGATAAAGCCACAAGAAACCAAAAATTTCACTTAGCATCACTATGCTTTTTCCTTTCTCCCTTGTTTGACTGGCTATACAGTGTTTATTTTTATACTTTTAATTGATGTTTGCACTCTAGAACAATGTATCACCACAAAAGAAAAGGACCATAAAAAATAAAAATAAAAACCAGTGGAGAACATCTCTCCCATTTAAAGCATCATAATCATTATTGCTTACCTAGATAGGACCGTTGTCTGATCAACTTTATTCCTCAATGGACTGCAAGTTTCAAAGCCTAACAAAGGGAGGTATAATTAACAATTAGTAAGAAAATGATTAAGAGCTGATTAATTAATGATAGTAAAGCCTAACAGCTAACAACCAATTGGAGCCATTCCTTTATATATTCTTGCCTTATATAACAAAATCTCAAACTAAGTCAACTACAAAAAGGCACCAAAACTTATATCAGAAAAGAAAAAATATTGTAAGTAAAGCATACCTTACTTCGGTGACAGTAGACTTAGTTAAGGCCTTTTTTGAAACCAGTTCAAAGAACTCAGATGTCCCTTTTGGGTCGAAGCTAGGCATCCACTATTTCCCCTGCATTTCCTTAGATATACTATCACATTTGTTGTAGTTGATTCTAAACAAATGGTAATCTATATATGCTACTTGTTTTTCGTAAAAGCCATGGGTTATTGCTTTGCGTTTGAAGAGACTTGTTTAAAGGATACTTAGAAAAATCCCTAGAGTGGCTAGTGGAAAGAAAACTTAATTAGGAAGTTAGGAATTGTGCTCCCTATAATTTTGTGGTTGTTTAATGGAAAACTTGATATTGAGTCAAGGACTAGATACAGTATCGATTGGTGAAATGAATTAATACAAAAAATTGTGTGCATCTAATTTTCTTTTTTACTTGCTTGTATTTTTTGCAATAATGTTTGAGGAGAGGAAGTTGCTATTATGTCAAAACTTATGTTCAACTTTTACATAATACTTACAACATTCATCTAACTCTACCTAGTTTTTTACTTAGTGTACTCTTTTCGTTATTGCTTGCTTTTCAAGGTTCTTTGCTCACCTGTTAAGGACAAGTTAAATTTAGTTATTAATTATTTAATTAAGATTATTTCTAAAGTAAAACATCAATTTTTGTATTTAAAGTATCAATTAAGTAATTAAAAGTAAATAAATAAATAAATATGTTATTAATACATTGTATCATGTCTTTTAATAAAAAAAAATTGATTTATTATTTATTTAACTAATATTCTTTTGACATTACTCAGTAATTTGTTTTTTTTAAATCTATCTAGTTAAAAATGTTAATTGTTAGGTTTTATATTTTTTAATTTAATTGACTGATCTATTTTAGTAAATATAATAACATTCTTATAAGAAAACATAAATAATATTATAACAGTTATGATTATTATATTATTTTCAAGAGACATATTATTTACGAAAAAATAGATAATGAATAGACATATTTTTTAAATTATAACATAAAAGTGATTTGATAAAAATTAAGAGATTTTTTATTACATATCTAAGTAAAGCTTCTTTTTATTTTGTTCGATAAGGAAAGCTAATTAATGAGCTTGCCCATTTCTAGCCGTGAGACCACAAGGCGAATGATATGCACCAGACCCACTAATTCCCCTGCATTTCCTTTTATTGACTGAAGGATATATATATATATATATATATATATATATATATATATATATATATCAATGGAGAATGATACCTCGAAGAAGAAGATCACAGAGATACACCAATTGACGTGGGGTGTGTGCTCTGTGTAATGGAAAGAGAGAGAGACAGAATGCGTGTACCTTTTTAGCTGCAACTATCAAGTATTTATAAGCACATTACCTTACAGTTATCACACGAACTGCTTCCAAGATTTCCGGCCTCAATCCACACGTCTCTAACTGCCGTTATGGACTAAGTCATACACACTTTCCAGGAATTGAACGCATGATTCTTAAACAATAATTGAGCCTGCAATTAGGCCCAGACTATTATTTTCATAACAGTGTGTATATATATATATATATATATATATATATATATATATGTTCGTATGTAGAAGTGGATCTCAAGGGGATAGTGGATATAACATAATATATGTCCTTGATCATCGAGCATCTTAAAAATGATTTAAAAAATATATAAATAAACTTCATTCATCTAAATCTACCTGGCCACCCAACTCGCGGTAGACTCAACCCCTAAAAGGTCACCAACTATATCGCAGAAGTTATGTCGTCCATGACGGCCTGAAACAACCTCACCATCTGTCGGCAACCCCAATAGATGATGTACATCCTCAAGGGTGATCACCACCTCACCCATGCCCGTGTGGAATGTACATGTCTCAGGGTGTCATTGCTCAACAAGCGCTGAAACAAAGTGATGATCGATCTGAAATAATACATTAATCCACAGTTACATACACATTACAATACAACTATAACACCATAATACACACAATGTTTCATATAGAATATGCTTATCTCGTTATTGCGTAGACGAGCAACTTCGTAAAAGCTCGTCTGTATAAGCCACAGGTGGATCTCCTCAGGTATAGCCTGATGATCGTGTGTCCGGCATGCCTGACATTAAGTACACGATCCCGCACGGTCGGATCCCCCTGCGAATTCCACACATTCGTCGAAATATGTCTATCCTATAACGTCAACAGACGTACAGATGGACCAGGGTCAATAACACTAAATGGAGACTCAGTTGCTAGCGATGCTGGGACATCTTGATCGTGATCCATTATTCTATATGGAATATTTTTCTTACAAAAATTATCCACTATGTCTATCACAATTTAAATTATATTGTCAAATAATTTGTAAATTAAATATTTTATTTAAATAAATATCTTTAATTATTATATATGTATATGTTAATATTTTCATGTCAATTTGAAACATTAAATCAATATTAAAGAGTATACAAATAAACAAATATGTTAATAAATATTAAAAAAGTACATAAAAGATACGTGATAGAAAATAATAAATTGTAATAATACTTTATGTTTAATTAATTTATTTAAATAAATATGTTTAATTAATTAATTAATTTAAATAAATGTGTTTAATTATTATAGGCCTATATGTTTAACAATTTGTATTATATATTTCAAATAATCAAATTAAAAATATAATGTATATATAACTACAAATTAAACACAACTATTCAAAA
>PYAF01000329.1:1146236-1172964 GCA_007407185.1 Glycine tomentella
TTTTTTTCTTTCAAGTTATATGTATTAACAATAATATATCATTAATTTTAATATTATTACTATATATTATATTTTGTTAATAAAATCTTTTTATCAAATTAACTAAATATAATTTTGACACACTTATATTTAAATAAGTGTTAAAATGTAATTTTTGTAGTAGTGTTTTTACCTACAAGTTCCTACACATATTTTTACGTACAATTTCTTAGATGAATCTATAACTAAAATATGTCTATCACTTATAACAACCAAACAATCATCAACTAAAATAATCATCTATCATATAAATTAACAATCATAATTTTAAACTACATATCCTCTAACCTAATGTTTCAAATCCAAAACCTATATATTATTTAACAACTAAAATTATATAAATAATATATTCAAAAAATAAATAAATAATAAATAAACAAAATTTATCGATTATGTTGCACACTGAGAGAGGATAGTCACACTGACAGAGGAGAGTCACTTTTAGAATGAGAGTGAAGGAATGAAAAAGTGATGGATGAAGGAGGGGTTTAAATTCTGGGTCATGTAGACGTATTTCGCTAGGCTGTGTAGCGAATTACGTCCACGTCTGCCACATGTCCATAACAACCCCTTTTTTTGGTGACCGTTACACATATTTGCTGGGGGCCAAGCGAAATACGTGGAAAGCCACGTGGATTGCCCGTTGTTGACCACGTATTTCGCTGGTGCCAATAGTGAAATACGTGGCCACTAGTTTTACGCTACATTAGCTCCCCTATTTCAATTCCCTGGGTAGCGAATTACACCACATGGCAGTCACTACTACAAAATGTACATTTTACGACGCAGAATCTAAGACGGTTGTGTGAAAATCATCTTAGAATCCTGTGCGGTGGCATTTTTGTAAATAAGTGTTTCTTTTCAAAGACGTTTAGGTGAGAACCGTCATTGTTCATAAGATATCAGAACGGGCCTAGACTATAGCCGTCTTTGTTCTTTACTTTTCATGGACGGGTGTTATTAACCGTGTTTGATTGGGTGTTGATTTTTTATTTTCACAAAGTCAGTGGCTTTCACTTTACAAACCCAAAGTGCGTCTGAGATTCACCACATCCCCTGGGCTCGGCATGTCCTTTGTTGGCCAAAGTACTCTCACTCGTGCAGCTGTTGCTTTGCACTCTCACTCCCTTAGCTCAGGTAGTCTCTCTTTCTCTGTGTGTTTCCAGTTCCCTAATCAGTAAATGTGGATTGTGGCTCTCGATGTTTCATAGTTTAATGTGTGCCTCCTTGTTCTGCATTATCGTTTCGCTCTCAATGCTTTTATATAGCTACTATTTTTCTTTTATGTTCGTACTCAGTGCTTGCTTCACCCGATTTGGTTCTAACCTGGTGGACAAAATTAAAAATAAAATCTGTTTCGCTCTCAGTTCAAGTATTTGTTCACTCAATCTATCAATGTGTTAAGATGCCATGTTCAAGTATTTGTTTACTATGCGCGTGACATTTAGGGATTTTTTTTAAATCGTTGCACATTGGTCGAGGTCCCCATTTCCAAAGCATTTTCATACACACAGACATGATTACCAAAGCATGCGCCTACCTCAATCCTTGTGTGCTTGTCAGAAGAATTCATTGCTATCATCCAACACGTGCATGTCTTGGGCCAGAAGCAATTAGAATTATCGGTGAATAACATCCCACTGCTCTTTCTTTTTTAAATAGTCATTTTCTTTCTTAAATGTGTAAAATATTGATAAATTTGTTTTATAAAATGAAAAATCAAATTTTAGTTCCTAAAAGTGAAAAAAAGTGCGACAAATTTATTCATCCGTTAAGTTATCTTTAATGAAAGAGCCTACAAGACACATTAAGAGACAAATTTGTCAGCACTCTACACATTCAAGGACGAAAATGACTATTTACCTAGAATATAATTTAATTTTCATCTTTTCTCTTTTTTAATAGTTGAAAACATAACATTACAATAAGTATTTTCAAAAAAAAGGAAAACAAATATAAGTTAGAATAAACATAATAATAAATATAATGTTAATTAATAAGCATAATCTGCTGCTTTGAAATTCCTATTGTGACAACATAAGGTAGTGACAAAATTAAGTTGAGTCTCATGATTTTGTAAGAATTAACTTAATGACTTTGCATTTTTGTTTGAGTCTCATATTTTGGGTAAGGTAGTGTCACATTAGAAAATTTAGAGCAATAAATAGATTATGATTATTAATCAATATTATACTTATTATTATGTTTGTTCTAACTTACACTTGTTTTCCTATTTCTTTAAATGTCCATTGTAATGTTATGCTGAAACGATTAAAAAAGGGGAGAATATGAAAATTAAATTATATTTTGGACAAGTAGTTATTTTTGTTATTGAATGTATAAAGCGTTGACAAATGCGTCTCTAAATGTGCCAAGTAGGTTCTTTTATTAATAGTAACATGTAATTTAACATATTGATAGATTTATCGCGCTTTTCTCACTTTCGATGACTAAAATTTGAATTTTTATCTTTTAAAAACAATTTTATTAACACTCTATACATTTAGGGACAAAAATGACTATTTATCATTTTTTATCATAAATTACATACAATGTCATGAAAAAGTTTATAATACCCAATCCGGTTCCCAATTTTGTCGTCACTACTACAAAAATGACTTTTTACGTCGGTTATTTGCCCTTTCTACGTCGGTTGTACAACCGTCGTAGTTATAGGAGTCGTTAATAAGTCAATTTTTTAAGGCGGTTGACAACCGACTTAGTAATATGGATTCTAAGACGGTTCCCAGCCAATAACCATCTTTAAAAGACCCTTTCTAAGACGGTTTCTTCTTAAAAACCGTCTTAGAAAGATGGATTCCAAGACGATTCCTCCACTAATAACCGTCTTAAAAATGCACTTTATAAGACGGTTTGTACTTAATAACCGTCTTAGAAAACGCCGTTCTAAGACGGTTTTTTACAGGCCAACCGTCGTAAAATGATACCTTCTAAGACGGTTTAGTAACAACCGATGTAGTTTATGTTTTTTTTTAATATTTAATTTAATTTAATACAAATTTTTTAGTCGTACATAATAATAGCTGCAGTTGTATGACAAACTGTTAATACAATACGAATTATTTAAAAATAAAATATAATTTCATTAACATAATGACAACAATATACATAGGATAAAAATATATATGTGTAACATTTTGTGATGCTAATTACAATGGGTAAAAAAATCTACAAAACAAGATATATAATTCTTTGTTACAGCTAAATGGAAAGACCTCATGATGCCTTTCTCCAAATTAGTAGTAGCTACCTTCTCTGTGAGATGTAATGCTCCGCTTTGCCTCATCATCAGTGAGTTCACCTCCTGTATGAAGCATCAATATGGTCAATAGTAATAATTAAATTTCAAATTACCATAATAAGTTTATAGAAACATAGGATTGTAATAATAGAATTCTAAAGAGGACATCTGAAAT
The DNA here is from genome assembly GCA_007407185.1 of Glycine tomentella. Taxonomy (NCBI): domain Eukaryota; kingdom Viridiplantae; phylum Streptophyta; class Magnoliopsida; order Fabales; family Fabaceae; genus Glycine; species Glycine tomentella. Next base: position 1,149,713 of record PYAF01000329.1, read on the forward strand.
TATGTTTAGATTTAAGACTTATGAAAGGCTGCACCTCAGTTTTAATTCCCAAAGCATCCAAATTGATATGTGGATAATAAATTGTTCTAATTACATCTGAAACTTCACAATGTAGGCTTGTATTCTACCCATACTATATATATACAGTACTTTTGTTGCATACGCATTATATTAAAACTGAGTATTTCAAATGATGCTTACAAGTTCCTTCTCCGGTGCTTGTGGAAGTGACTTCTTCAACTTCGCATGAACGGTTACAAGATTTGCCTCCGAGATGAGTAGATGACCTACAATATATACACAATTAGTCAGACAAGGCTTGTGAATGCCGTCAGAAATTTTAATACTGGCACAATTCAACATAAAGAGTTATGGAAATAGTTTCCCTTATTTTATTTGGTTACTGATTTCAAGTATTTTCAATATACTGATTGATACATAGGTTGATAGTTTCAACAATTGGCTATGCTTTGATACTAACAATGCAAATATCAAACTTGATAATCACAAGTGATTAGACAAGCACAAAAAAAAAAACCGCAGAAAGGTTTCATTTAAAAGCATAACAATTAACAGATAAAGATTTGTTGTTTCCTTGTAATTGAAAAAAATAATGTCAAAGTATTTCTATAATCTAAAAACACTAAATGAATCATACAAGTATGAACCTAAGAATGCTATAGATATCTTCACTTCTGTTGTAACAGACAAAATTTAGAAGACTAATCCAGTTGAGGTCAAAAGCTAACAATTTTCTATGTTGGACAAGCTTCACCATTCATAAATTTCAGTTCACTTAACAGAATTCAAATATATTGCACCGCCTTTATTCAGTGTATGAGAGATAGAGAGAGATAGAGGGGGGGTAGGGGTAGTGGACTAGCATCAAGAAATTGGATAATGCCCATTAATACTATCAAGTCTATAATACATGTGTCAAGGTTAATGAAACAAATCCTTTAGATTATGGAAAACAACCTGCCAGCAACCCAGGAGCACCCCAGTTGAAGTCAAAACAACCCTATCCAAAACAATTTTCAAAAGGCAGAGTGTTGCTGCAACAGCTTCCACAGAAGATGCTTCAGCTTCTATCTGACACAAAAGATTCACGATTTTGTCTCCACGAACCCGAAGAGGAACCCCTCCTCACCTGTACATTAACTCCCCTAGTAATGGCAAATAGTTGTAACAATCCTGGTTTTGGATAAAAGAAAAGAAAAAGAACTTGATCATATTGTGGGCCGTACATGCAACAGCTCTTAGTAAACCTAGAATTCAGTCCAATGCTGAATTCAAACTTTGTACCCTCAAATTATTTTTAGTTATAAAAGCTAGCAACAACATAATTTTCATTTAGCCAATCAAATTCAATATCATTTGCCAAGAAAAACTGATTCATATCTAAAAAACCTTCAATCATCCTATTGTTAACTGCTACTGATTTTGATTCCCAGAAGACAATCCAACATGGCTGTTCTTTCATTAAGGTCACTTCCCTTTGTTTGTTGTCTCCTTATCATAGCAAATTGCATATCTCAAGCCAGCGCAGATAACACTACACAAAACTTCCACTATTTTTGTGATCCTAACAATAGAGGAAACTACACGGGCAATAGCACCTATGACACAAACCTCAATACCCTTTTGTCCACTCTCACTTCCAACACAGAAATCAACTACGGTTTCTACAATTCCTCATACGGGGAGAACACTGACAAAGTGTACGCCATTATGCTATGCAGAGGAGATGTTAATCCAGATGAATGTCGTAGTTGCCTCAACGGTTCTAGGGCCAATCTCACAGAGCCCTGTCCAAATCAGAAGGAAGCAATTGGGTGGTACAAGATGAGAAATGCATGTTGCGCTACTCAGACCACTTAATATTTGATCTCATGGAAACTGGACATGCGTTTTATACTAACAACGTTAGCATGAACAACGCAACGGACTGATAATTCTGGTCATTTTTTTTTCTAATTAATAATAGACGATAAGTAATTCTGGTCCACAATGATTTGGCTGCAAGGTAGAAACCACAGAACCTAGCTATTATAGTTTGAGGGCCCAATAAACCTCACATTAGAATCCCACACTACCAATGTGGGACTCAAGTCCCATATCCTGCAATTGGATCCTAACAACTCGAGATAAACACACTGAATTCTGAATACTAATAGAAATAATGTGGTTTTAAGGCTAAATTTGAGTACAAGCATCAACAAACACAAGGTTTCTCCCTAACATGGAGTTTCCTCCCTCAGCATCAGAAATAACACTCTGACACTTCAATTAATTGCCTTTTACAAGTGTCTCACAGCCTATATTATATATGACTATAACTATCACACCAAAGAATATAATTACCTAATCTGAAATTAATACCAAAAATAACTGCCTAATAACTTCCTATTCCTAATACAGAGTTTTAATTACCTAATAAAAAACTTGGCCTATCAGTTTCTTTATAAAATGAGAAGCATGGATTCAAGCACATAAAGGACAAGTAAAATAATTTCGTCACTACATGAATTAGAAAGTTTATATGTATGTTGAAATTGTTCTGAATAATTTGTATATTGGTGCAGGAGCTAATGTGGCACTTCTTTATGCTTCAAAATACCGTGATATTAAAACAATTGTCAACCTATCTGGCTGCCATGATTTGAAGGTAGGCCTTGAAAATTGCTTTAGGAAAGATTTTCTGGAAAGACTCAGGAAGCAAGGTTTTATTGAGTTTAAGGCAGAGTTAGGTAACCACCTACTTAATCATCCATGTGTTCAAATGCTTAAATTGGTGCAGAAGCATGTTTTTAAAAGATGCTTTTCAGAAATCTGTGCTGCATATACTTGTTTCTCTACTTTAAATCTGCTATTTGTTGCATTTGCTGAAATGAGCAAGTCCAGAGCCTTTCCTCGATTTGTTTTCCTCTACACTTTTTCTAAAGGTCCTAAAATTCTTTCTTTTTACAAACCAATTGGAACTCTTTTTTCTGGTTTCCAATCTTTGATCCAATCCTCCAAGCATCATCAGTCTTACCATCTTGTTTGCTAAAAGCCTATAACTTTTCTTTTGAAGTCAAATAACGAATGCACCCAAAAAACAAAAATTATCACCAGCTGTCTTCAGTTCTTGAGGACATCATATGATATGACATCTACTTTTGTAGGTATTAATTATCAAGTAACTTAGGAAAGTTTGAAGGACTAGTACTCCCTCTACACAATCCTTTTTGAAATTTTCATAAAAGTGTGTAATATTTGAATAAAGTTTGCAATATAATGTGTGTATGCATATGTATAAACCTTTCTTCTCCAATTCATATGGACAAAGATTGTGTGAGATTTGTATTATCCTGGCTCATGAAGATAGTTTGTTTCAGAGTAAGGTTCAATTAAAACTTAGAAATTAAAATAATCAACGCACTTAGGATGTGGTTGTATCACATGAACAAACACAAAGCTGAATGCCAAATTAAACTTTAAATACAACTAGACAAGACTTCGAGATCATATATAATCCTAAAGTTGAAACCTAAACTAAATTATCTACCATTAGTAGGCACAGATCATAGAGTCGTAAATTATCTACCATTATTTATAAAAGACCAACCTTTGTTTATGAAAACAATGGGGAAGACAAAATTTTACAATTGCTTTCCAGTACCTAATCCAACATTTCACTACAAACAATATCAATATCGCATTTAACAACTGCAAGAGGAGAACCAGGGGGAAACTAAACCTAAAACCTAACCCTACCCTGTTGGTTTGCGAGACATACCTGTTTGAAACCAGTCGAAGCTGTCGGCACCCACACAAATCCAGACTGACCAAAGTCGCCGGACAAGGGTGACACGGAGGCAGCCGATGTTAGGTGGGAAAGCTGCTTCACGGACCTTGGGTGGACAGACCAGAGAGAGGCCTACGGGGTCGGGACCAGAGAGCACACCAGGGACAAGGGAGCACTGATCAGGCTTGGTCGGGGCAAGGGAGCACGTCACGGAAGTTCTCAGAGAGCAAAGGGAACTAGAGGGCAAAGTAGCTAGAGGAGTTTAGGGCACGACAACCCCACTCCTGTGACCCTATAGCCAAACACAAAGTCTTACAAAACGGCGCCGTTTTCATTTATTTTTTCCACATTTTTAAAGGCGGTTATTATACAAACGTCTTTGAAAACACCAAATTAAGACGGTTAAACTATAACCGTCGTCATTTGACACAATCAAAGACGGTCACTCCACCAACCGTCTTTGAAATTTTCATTTTAATTACGTTAATGCCACCGCCCCACATTCTAAGATGGTTTCGCGACAACCGACTTAGTTTGCCTGTCGTAAAATGTGGTTTTTCTAGTAGTGCGTATTCGGTTGGAACTTCCTAATCAGGAAACTAAACGAATCCTACTTCACTGGGTTTCTTGTGGTTACATTTAAATTGGAATGGAAGCTGAGTAATGGTTTAAAAATTATTTGAAAGCAATTTGTTTATTTTGGCGATGTATGATAGCTTCTTTATTCAATTTAATCTGGTGATGTAATACATATATGATTATGGGTTGCTAAATCAATATTATGATTGGATATTGAGATTTTTGCTTATCCTTATAGATTTTGATGTCTGTTGGTCATACTTCAAAGTAGATATATGTGAAAAGTACTAATTTATAGAGGAAATTTGTCAAAAATTTTCAGAAAATACTAGAAATTGTGTAGTTTTATAATAAACACTTTGAGAGTTCACCTCCTGTCCATTCCCATAAAAAATGGACATCTCGGGTCCTTAATACCATCTACTGACACGTGGATTAAAAAGGAACTAACGTTTTAAGGGAGTGTTTATTTTACCGTTTCAATCCGTCCGACATGTATTCCAAATTATCATTCTGTTCTTGAAACAACAAATTATTACTTCTTCGTGAACGTAAGTTTGGAGATTATTCAACGGAAAATCAAACACACTAAAAGTTGTTTAAATTCAAAAGATGAATAACAGTAAAAACGGGATGCAGTTTAGATGTTTTCCTTAGCAAAACTGTATGCTGTTTACACACCAAGAACAACATTAAAAAAATCTGAGAACTTGTGTGCTTTCCCGCAAGAATGTAACACATGTTCTCCATTTTTACATCACAGGTGTTCTGTTCTTCATAGCTGTAAAAGTTCTTCTATACTTGGGTAAGATATCTATTCCTTCTTCTTTTACACATACCATGAACAATGTAAAAAAAATCTAAAATTTTTCATCTAATTTCTTGCAAGAACGTAATACATATTCTTCATCTCTAATTCCTTGCAGAATTGAACAATAAAGAGTAATTGTACATTTGCAGCATTGTTAGTTGGATTGAAGCTTGGGACGAGCAAAACACTGCTAGAGCATCACTGGCCAATATCAAAGCATGAGTCAGTTTTGGTTTTGGTTTACTGGATAGCAACCACAAAACTTGGCAGTGAACCTATTTATATACTATATTTATTTTCAGCATAGCTATTCTTCGCTGCTTAAAATTTGTGGCATTGTTAGTTGTAATTCTATTTATATACTGGAATTCTTCACTGCTTAAAATCTGCAGCATTGCTTGCTTAAAATTAAAAATCTGTTCAATCATTGATTAGGAGAATGAATCTTTCCTTGTTGGCTTAAAAAGATGAGACTAGTTTTGTATGTATATGAAATTTTGAAAATAGGGCATTTCTGAGTTTGTTAAATGATTTTGCTAAGGTTGAATTTGCTTTTTGTTTTATAAGTCTGAGAGTGATAAGTTTTATTTTAAAATATTGTTGATATTAATATGCTTGGTTTATAATGTTTTAATTTTGTGTTCAGCATTTTAAAACATTGTTCCTTTGGAGAAGCTAAGGCTGAACTTGTTGCATGACTAGATTTCACCTTCACAGACATTATCCATTATAGCAATTATTGGAGATATAAGGATGATTGAATGGTTAAGAAAGAAGGAAAGGGGGGAAAGATGGTGGGTTGATCTTCCGACTAAAAATACCTAACAAACTAACCATTAACATTTGTCTATAAAAGAAAAATTGGATTTCAAAAATTCCTGCCATATATCAATATTTTGCATCAGGATCAGCTGTGTCACAAGTTGGAGCATGGGTTTATGTTTTGAATCTCTATTGGATTTGCCAAAATTCTTTAAGCAAATATCAAGTGCTGAACCATGTACGCCTCAGCAAGAGCTATCTCGCCAAAGTCACAGCTTGGTGGTAAGCCCAACCCCCCTATTAAACCAGCGAAAAGGTCAATGATAACATAATAAAGGTTAGGCATCACTAGTACAATGAAAAGTGCAGGATTCTTCAGCAGTTAAAGCTTATGTAGGAAGATGATGTTCTGCGAAAGCAAGCTAGTGTCACAAGGTTGCGTGTGCGTGTTGTTGGCGAAAGACGACGACTCGATGGAGGCAAAGATGCTTTTTGAACTGCAACTTCGTCGGCCATCGTTGTGTCGATATGCAAAACTATATCTCACCTCATCAACCACCTCATTTTATAACGGCTCTTAATTAGTTCTAGTAGCACTTCAAGATATTCCCCATACGAGCTTGTCCTGGTTAAAGATTCTTCCTTTTTTATTAAGGGGATGGTGAATAGGAATAGAAATTATGCCTTCTTTGACCATCTATGTCTGCTATACTGTTTATGTTTCATGTTTGATGAATGAACATTTCTAATATTAATGCATGAGTAGTTCCAATGTTTTGAATATTCTGAGTTCATGATAGTTGAATTTGTGATAGTTACAAAACAGAAATAAAATAGACATGCTTAAACTGGGGGAGTAAAAATAATGAAATAAGAAGTAAACGCACTTAATAGAATACGAAGACTGTTATGTGTTTGGTTTTTCCTCTTTTGGGGTTTATAAGGACCTTTGTTACCACTTATTCGTTAGAATAACTTTTATATTCCTTCAATTGATATTCTTTTTGTTTACATATAAAAAAATACAAGACAACCCAAACTTATGAGTTTATTCAATATTTGGCGAGTGAATAATAGGAATGAAATAAGAAATATAGTACACCAAATACTAATTATCATAGTCTCACATAAATAACTTTATTACACAATGGAATATTAAAAAGAAAATTACTACCAAAGGTACAGCATCATACTAGTTTTCTTTTTCTCCAACTTAACATTTTGCCAGTTAATTGCTAGAAATAAACACAAACAAGCAAACAGTCACAACTCACAACAACTACAACAATCATTATTGAGAAACCATATATAGATGCAAACTTCTTAAGCTTGCTTATGCTTTTCTAGTCAATAATATGGTAACATTGATGAACTTGGTTTTCTCCTTGGACATACGTTCAGCCAAGATTTGCTGGTATCGGCAAAAAACCTCTTCAATGATAGCTTCACCAAAGTGGCTAATCAGCATAGGTTCTGCCACAGCCCTCATGCACTGTGCCACATTGTATCCACCATCACTAAGTGATTCAGACCTTTCAGATTCAAAGTCTAGAGCGTTCCACTCATCAAGAGCATTCCAATTCACCTCAGACACCTCTAGACGATTGATGGCGAATGATCCTTCTTTAAGAACTTCCAATTTCACTTCAGATGGAGATGGAGTGTATTGAGGGATGTTAAAAGTATCTAATTGCTCTTCCTTTATGATTCCCTGCAGCAAATAATAAGAGTATTCATGTTCATGCATCTTGGTGCCAAATTTACTTATATATTTCAACAGACAATTAATGTGCATTTTTCTATTTATAATAGTTTAGGTAATTAAGTTACATCCTGAAGTTAATGCAATACCACTGAATGATCCTAGGTTGAAGACATGACAGTCCCTTCACTCACAACAAAAAAAAGGACAGGGCATGCAGGAATGTGTGCATTGTATTTAAAGCATATTTTTTTTAGGAAAATACAACATCTTGATAAATAAAAAAAAAAGGTATATACAACATCAAATTCTAAATCCGAACAGTTTTTTTTTAGAAGAATTAAAGGCTGCAAATAGGTGATGATTTACATTAAAAAATGAAAAGAAAAACTAGCGTTCGTGATACAGCTATAATAAAATTATGAAGAATGTCGGTAAGAAAAATATGAAGAATGATTAATTGATTATTGACTTATAGTACATTAATTTTTATTTTACTATTTTTTGTAATCATATCATCAAATGGTAAAACGATCCTTAAGTAATCCCCAAATTTAATAATGTTTCAAAGAATATTTAGAGAGCATGCGAAAATATTAGAGTTTTAGAAGAAGAGAAAACTGCATATAAACCCAAAGATGAAGTTGGTGTGACTGCAAAATCTTAATGTGTGTGTGTCTATATATATATATATATATATATATATATATATATATATATATATATATATATATATAGTTTCAAATTTTAAATACTTTATATCCGATTTTGTCAGATCAAATTAATAGCTAGTCAAAATTGCTCAGGATTAAAAGCGACGTTTTACGTTTATTTTTGCTACATATCTTCTGTCTTTGCTCTTGTACACAGAGCAACGTCAAAACCGATGATCAGGTCCACCATGTGTATTCCAAGATTCCTTCTCGTAATTTTTGCTTATTATAGCCGAGATGAATTAGCTTATTTTTAGATAACTTGTTCTCTTTTTTTTGGTATTAAGCTTCCATGTTAATTAGAAATTAAACTTATTTAACAAATCAATAACCACCTGATCTTAAGACAATTTTTAAACAAGTAACTTGCGAAAGAGAATCCTATGCATCATAATTGTTTTATGACAAATAAAGAAACTAGAATTTTAGTTAATGTTAACCCTTGATCAAAATTGCATCATGGTTGAGACAACTTTGAACCTCACGAGAAACTGTTGTAACGAATTGTTCCGAATGTATACCTGCAACACCATATCATTAAGAGCAGTGGCCAAAAGCTCCCAAATGTAGCAACCATCCTTGCTAGATGGATCATCGCTTCTTCTTCCCAAAAATGTGAGAACCATGCGCCCTCCTTCAACCAATTCCTCTGCACGACACTTGAGAAAAAGAGAGAAATCTCTCTGAAATTGCTCATAGTAAGCTCTCACAACATTTGTGGGGCTCGTACTGCCTATGTAAACATTGCCCTTGTTGTTGTCTACACCTTCAGGAACCTATTTAATTAAATCACCAATAAACAATTATTTATTTTTCATATAAGGCACATATTATATTAAAAGCTCCTACAAAATACAAACACCAATAGCACTAAGAAAAATAGTAAGTTAACATGCATATGCATGTACCTTAGATAGCCATTGAAGGCTGTATGAGGAATGGACAAAATGAAGACTTTGATATGGGAAAACCCTTCCATAGAAAGAACCTGGAACACCAGAGAAGTAGCATGGACCAATCCCACTTTCCATTTCATCACACAATTTCTCTTTGAAGCTGTCAATGGACTTGAAGATGCTGTTGAAGTCATTGCCAGGGAGATCATTCAGAAAGACCTTGTATTCTGGAGATTCGTGGTTCAGCTGTCGGCAAAGCTTCTCCACAATTTTGATGAATTCAGACACAACAAATAAAGTGTTTGGTCCAGAAGAGCAACCCAAATCTGCAATTGCCAAGCTTCTGGGGTGTGTGCTGCAATAAAGGCTTCTTATGGCTTCCTCTCTTATGGGCTTTGCCAAACAAATCACCTTTTGCTGTATAAGTTATAACCAATGACACTAAATAATTACTACACATAAATTGTACTTTACTTATGTTGTGTATAATTAGTACCGATGTTGGTTTATCATTTATAAGACGTTAATGTGTCACTGTCTTTTATCTTTTACATGTATGAAATTTATTTTAGGTGATAACCGAACTTAGTATTATTGCAAGATAAAACTTAACATACAATATTGTAGATATTAACTGTTAGCATTATATTGCTCTTCAATCAAACTTATGTTTATTACTTTTTTGATGATAAGTTGTCTGTATAAGAATACCTGAACAAGGGAGTTGTTTGCATAGCTTGCATCTCCAAAGCCACCGTTCATATGCAGAACCTGTGCTACTTTCATTCTCCTTTCCTTAGTTTTTTTTTCTACTGCACTCTTTCTCGTTCTCTTTTGCTTTTGTGCTTCTATGCTTTTGATTGAAGCTCATAACACATCTATATATAGGTGTGAAAACTGTTTAATTTCTAACAAGAACAAGTTTGTTTTCTTCTCATTAATTAACGACATTTTCCGTGGCCATCCATCTTTCCATTTAAAAATCTCGTATGAAATTATTGATGTTTGATTCCAAAGTGGTTCTTTACTAAGTAGTTCTCCTTCTCATTTATTGACCACAATCAAAGAGTATATGAATAATTAAGGTATGGAACTAATTAAAGGATTTGTTTAAATTTAAGTTTCTCTAGAAGTATTTCTAGAGAGAAAAAAGTAAGAAAAAAAATAAGTTTTTTCATAAGTTAAAATAAATTTTTTATTAATTCATTTATTAATATCATCTCATCTTTTTAAAAAAATTATATTGATAAGTTTTTAAAATTAACTAATGAAAAATTTATTTTTAGTTTTGGAAAAATTTATCTATTTTTACTTTTTTATTTTTTCTTTTAAAAATGTTTTTAAAAAAATTTACACAAATTGATCCAATCTAACGAAAGATGGCTGGCTGAAGTTGGACGTGTTCATTTTATATTAAAGTGGGTTCTTTAGAAGGTAGTTATCTGTCCTCGTTGTCAGTTATATATTGACCACACTCAGAGAGTACATAAATAATTAAGCTATCGAACTTACGTACGAAAGCCACGAATTAAACCATATATATAAAAGTGATGGCTAAATTAAGTTTGGATGTGTTCATTTTATATATACGTAATAAATAATGATTATGTTGAAAGAATATTTAAAGAAATATGGAAAACTCGTATAAAATTATGTTTAAAGTGTTTTTCTTTATATATATTTGAAGCCTAAATTTCACTTTTATATTGGTTTATGTTTATTTTTAGCTATTAATTTTCATAAATATATTTTATTTAAGTACAGTGAAATTATATATAAGATCCAAATGTGAAAAAATACAATAAACAAAATATTTCAATAGATTAAAAATATAAGAATTAAAATTATTTAAGTAAGGAAGTTCTTGTGAACATTTCTTTTTTGTTGGAAAAAAGGAGTTCTTTTACTTTTCTTGGTATACTAGGCGAATTTTGTTATTAACAAAAAATCACAAAATGAAATTAGGATAATTATTTGTAATGAAGTCCACAATTTGCATGTTTTTGTTAGGCATTTGCAAAAACAATAATAGCATCGTCCTACTCGTCTGTAAAAGACAAAAAAGCATCGGTTGTAAACCAACCAAATCACCCTCAACCAACTCTTGAACTGCACAGACATTAGCAAAACCCATAATTATGTAATTGATCAAATCAACATATTTCAATCGAAAGACGTACACCTCCAAACATTTTAACTATTACACATCTACATCCACCACCCATAAATTTGTCTATATTCAAATCATGGATATGTAAATGAGACTTTGAACCCTAAATATCTACATAATAAAATATTAGTATTTTTCGTTGTCTCAATATGCAAATGAGACTTTAGCTTTGATTTTGCTAAATTAAAAGACCGATTAAACGTGATATTGAAAATAAATGTTTGCCTCGATTTCCTTTTGAAATCGTAACCAAATTACATAATGAAAATGGCTAATTAATCCATGTGATGCGGTAAGCATGCAGAGCTCATGGTATTAACGTCATGCACTAAAATCATTCAACAAATTATATATAAATAAAATGGCCAATCAATCCATGTAATTATACGTGCTTACACGCAGTAAGCATGCAGAGCTCATGGTATTATCGTCATGCACTTACACGTGTCCCGGCCGTGCCACAAAATGAGTTTGTCGTTGAGTTTGGAATATTTTATGCTTGCTGTCGATATCATCATCAGGTATGGGAGAAGGTGTGGTGGTGGAGTGCAAAAGACTGAAAAGTATTTTTGCCTTTTTTTTTTTTTCAATGGGTCTGATTCTGAAAAAGTTTCTATCAATCACATGCAGTTGTCCCACGTTGCATCCTATCCATAAAATGACTTTTGGAGGCAAAAGCATTGTCAAGAAGAGTTAGGCAGTAAAAGTGGCTCTGCTTACAGGCAGAAAAACTAATTTTCTGAAAGAATTTCTTCATTACGTATTTGTTGAGACAATATTTAACAATAATTATTAATCTTATCGCAATACCCATTAGAATAAATATTATACAAAGAGTTTGATTAAAATGTTACATCTCCGTCCAATTATATATTATGATATATAATAAATTTATTAATTTTTATAATAATTATTTTAAATATTATAACGAACATGCTAGCCTGCAGTGATCAGATTACTTTTATTATAAGTGAAATTGTGAAAAGACTTTTATTGCGAGAGAATAAGAGTAGTAAATCAGGACTATTGGATTAAGATTGAAAACTAAAGTTATGTGATTTTTTAAGTAGTCATTAATAAATATATGTTTGATTAAAAATAAAAAATGAGATTCACTTTTTTATCATTTATGTTATACATGCATTTTTATGTGATTTTCATTATGTTTATCATTCTTTTGATTTTCAACATTAGTTAATTTCTATATATAATTTTGATGTGCATGAATTTAATGGAACAAGTTCTACTCTTGAATTAATTAAAAATAATTCAAAATTGAGAACGATAAGTTTTATTTAAAGGTTAATATGTCATTAATTAAATATGAAGATCATTTTAAAACTTTTAAAAATTAAGAGATCATTAATATATTTTAACCTTTTTATAAAAAAAATTCAAAAATTCATTTGAAATTACATATATATTAGGGAACCATTAAAAAATTGTCAAGTCAAATTTCCAACATAGATTAATTATCATAAAATTAATGAAATTATATATATATATATATATATATATATGACCATTTGTATCGTGTTTTTATGAATTTGAGTGGATCCCATACAATTGTACATATCTGTTAGACTTTATTAGTGTGTCTGATTGCTCGTCATAAATGCATGTAGACAGTCTTTTTCACATCAAAAGTCCAAAATAGCGACACACTTTGACAAGATGTTGTGATATACACATCTCAAGTTGTAACTAATATTATTGGTAATATGATATTTTGTTGCTTCTTAATTTTATTATCAATTAGAGTGCTTTTGATACCTATTAAGGGAAAAACAACACAAAACAAAGCTCAAAATTACAGAACAATTTAATATTATTTTTTAATCCATAAAATCAAACATTTATGTATTAGGAAAGATACTAGGTGTACCATCGCAAAAATACAAGGGGTATAAAAAGAAAGACAAACAAAACTATCAACCGGTTACACAATAACTTTTTATACTGTAAATTGATTGTTTGGTGGACAATGGACATAATAATACCAAATTTACTAAAAAAATGTTAATTGTCAATTATTTTAATTTTAAAATTCATATTATTATTATATTTTACAAAATAATATATATATATGTTAATATTATACAATTTATATAATAATTGCTAAGAGTGAAAGAGTAGGGAAGAGGGAGCGACAAAGGAGATAAATAAGAATATTTATGTATTTTAGAGCTTTTGTAATTTGGAAAAAGAAACATTGTATAATAATATTTGTGTTATCTAGTATATATTTTTTTAGCGAATCAAATGAATTCTTAGTATCAAATACTAATATGTTTATCTGGAATATGGTTTTTCATAAATTCATCATTTGAAAAATAACAAAAAAAAATAGTGTTTTTAATATGGGAGAAATTTCAGCTAAATAATATGATAAATCTTGACCTTTTTTACTTTGAAATAATTTGTGACAAAATAAATTATGTGTCAAACCTGTCTAAAAAAATTAGATAAAATTTGGGATCAAATATTTTAATTTGCGACAAGCATTTTGTCCAAATTTCATTTCCATGGAAAATTATCATAATCTCACATAAATAATTTTATTACATAACAGAATATTAAAAAAAAAACTTACTACCAAACCACACAATAGTATAGTTTTATTTTCTCCAACTTAACATTTTGCTAGTTAATTGCTAGAAGAAAAACAAAAAAGCAAACAGTCACAACAACTACAATAATCCCTTTTGAGAAACCATATATAGATGCAAACTTCTTGCTTATGCTTTTCTAGTCAATAATATGGTAACATTGATGAACTTGGTTTTCTCCTTGGACATACGTTCAGCCAAGATTTGTTGGTAGCGGCAAAAAACCTCTTCAATGATAGCTTCACCAAAGTGGCTAATCAGCATAGGTTCTGCCACAGCCCTCATGCACTGCATGTGTCACATTGTATCCACCATCACTAAGTGATTCAGACCTTTCAGATTCAGAGTCTAGAGCGTTCCGCTCATCATGAGCATTCCAACTCACCTCAGACACCTCTAGACGATTGATGGTAAATTAATGATCCTTCTTTAAGAACTTCCCAATTTCACTTCAGATGGAGTTGGAGTGTATTGAGGGATGTTAAAAGTATCTAATTGCTCTTCCTTTATGATTCCCTGCAGCAAATAAATAGAGTCTTCATATTCATGCATCTTGGTGCCAACTTTATTTATATATTTCAACAGACAATTAATTAATGTGCATTTTTCTATTTATAATAGTTTAAGTAATTAAGTTACATCCTGAGAGTTAATGCAATACCACTGAATGATCCTAGGTTCAAGACATGACATTCCCTTCACTCACAAAAAAAAAAAAGGACAGTGCATGCAGGAATGTGTGCATTGTATTTAAAGCATTTTTTTAGAGAAACACAACATTTTGATAAATAAATAAAAAGGTATATACAACATCAAATTCTAAATCCGAACAGTTTTTTTTTAGAAGAATTAAAGGCTGCAAATAGGTGATGATTGACATTAAAAAATGAAAAGAAAAACTAGCGTTCGTGATACAGCTATAATAAAATTATGAGAATGATTACTTGATTATTGACTTATAGTACATTAATTTTTATTTTACTATCTTTTGTAATCATATCATCAAATGGTAAAACGATCCTTAAGTAATCCCCAAATTTAATAATGTTTCAAAGAATATTTAGAGAGCATGCGAAAATATTAGAGTTTTAGAAGAAGAGAAAACTACACATAAACCCAAAGATGCAGTTGCTGTGACTGCAAAATCTTAATGTGTGTGTGTGTATATATATATATACACATTAATATATATATATATATAGTTTCAAATTTTAAATACTTTATATCCGATTTTGTCAGATCAAATTAATAGCTAGTCAAAATTGCTCAGGATTAAAAGCGACGTTTTACGTTTATTTTTGCTACATATCTTCTGTCTTTGCTCTTGTACACAGAGCAACGTCAAAACCGATGATCAGGTCCACCATGTGTATTCCAAGATTCCTTCTCGTAATTTTTGCTTATTATAGCCGAGATGAATTAGCTTATTTTTAGATAACTTGTTCTCTTTTTTTGGTGTTAAGCTTCCATATTAATTAGAAATTAAAATTATTTAACAAATCAATAACCGCCTGATCTTAAGACAATTTTTAAACAAGTAACTTGCGAAGGAGAATCCTATGCATCATAATTGTTTTATGACAAATAAAGACACTAGAATTTTAGTTAATGTTAATCCTGGATCAAAATTGCATCATGGTTGAGTTGAGACAACTTTGAACCTCACGAGAAACTGTTATAACGAATTGTTCGGAATGTATAACAGCAAGTAGGGTTGGGAAAAAAATCCTTATCCATAAAATATTCTATATCCAATCAAATCTAATTCATTTTAAATTTATTTAAATGAATTAATTTCATATTCAAATCCATTTTTTTGGATTTTAAATCCAATCCAATTAATTGGATATGGATTGAATATTTGTTTTGATTTTTAAATCTATTTTTTTGTCAACTTTGATTGAGACTATTTTTTTGGTCAACGTCAACTAATGATGATTTTAAATTGTCATCGTTGAGTCTATTTTTCAGTTAATGTTGGTAAGGTTTTTTAGTCAACATTGATTGAGAATATTTTTTGGTCGACATGCTATTTTTTTGTTGACGTTAGTTAGGTTTTTTGTTGATGTTTGTCGAGATTATTTTTTATCGACATCAAGTAGGTTTTTCGCTCGACATCGACTGATTTTTTTTTCAACGTCAGATGAGACTATTTTTTGGCCGACATTGGTTGAAAAAATCATCGGCCGACATCAACCAAAAAAACTAGTTGACGTCAGCCAAAATATTTTTCCAGTTGACGTCGATCAAAAAAATCCTAGTTAATGTCAACAAAAAAAGTCTCTAGCTAACGCTAGCCAAAAGAAATAGTCATGGTTAATGTTGACCAACGAATCCTAGTTGTTACCAACAAAAATATAGTTTCAACCAACATCAGCAAAAAAATCTAGCTAACATCGACCAAAAGAAAGTCGTGACGAATGTTGGAAAAAAAATATCAATGATCGACATCGGCAAAAAAAATCTTATCATTGTTAGCCACAAAAATCCTAACCTATGTTGGCCAAAAATTAGTCACAATTGATGTTGATCGAAAAACCCCTGGTCAATGTCGGCCAAAAAATGCATTGACTAAAAATCCTGGCCGACCTCAACCAAAAAGTAACCTTACCTAAGATCGACCAAAAACATCAGTGACTAATGTCGACTGAAAATGCACTGACTAATGTTAACAAAAAAAATAATCTTGGTTGATGCGGTCTAAAAATGTCTAGACCGATATCTGTCGAAATTGCTTTGATTGAGGTATGTCAAAAATACACTAACCAATATCGATAAAAAAAAATAGTCTTGACCAAGGTCGGTTGAAAATAGTTTTTAAATGGACATGTATTAAATTTTCACTTTTTAACATTTTATAACTAAAATTTGTAAAAAAAAAAAAGAAAGAAAGAAAGAAATCTTATAACATTTAAGTGGATATAAATTGGATATATCCAAATTCTTATCCATTTAAATGGATTGGATCTTGAATTTAAATTGTTAAAAAAATATGGAAATGGATTTAAAATCCAATCCATTTAAATAGATATAAATTGGATATGGATTCCTTCTTAAAATTCCAATCCATGCCCACCCCTGCCTGCAAGACCATATCATTAAGAGCAGTGGGCCAAAAGCTCCCAAATGTAGCAACCATCCTTGCTAGATGGATCATCGCTTCTTCTTCCCACAATTGTGAGAACCATGCGTCCTCCTTCAACCAATTCCTCTGCACGACAATTGAGAAAAAAAGAGAAATCTCTCTGAAATTGCTCATAGTAAGCTCTCACAACATTTGTGGGGCTCGTACTGCCTATGTAAACATTGCCCTTGTTGTTGTCTACACCTTTAGGAACCTATTTAATTAAATCACCAACAAACAATTATTTATTTTTCATATAACGCACATGTTATATTAAAAGCTCCTACAAAATACAAACTCCAATAGTACTAAGAAAAATAGTAAGTTAGCATGCATATGCATGTACCTTAGATAGCCATTGAAGGATGTATGAGGAATGGACAAAATGAAGACTTTGATATGGGAAAACCCTTCTATAGAAAGAACCTGGAACACCAGAGAAGTAGCATGGACCAATCCCACTTTCCATTTCATCACACAATTTCTTTTTTGAAGTTGTCAATGGACTTGAAGATGTTGTTGAAGTCATTGCCAGGGAGATCATTCAGAAAGACCTTGTATTCTGGAGGTTCGTGGTTCAGCTGTCGGCAAAGCTTCTCCACAATTTTGATGAATTCAGACACAAAAAATAAAGTGTTTGGTCCAGAAGACTAACTCAAATCTGCAATTGTCAAGCTTCTGGGGTGTGTGCTATAATAAAGGCTTCTTATGGCCTCCTCTCTTATGGGCTTTGCCAAATAAATCACCTTTTGCTGTATAAGTTATAACCAATGACACTAAATAATTACTACACATAAATTGTACTTTACTTATGTTGTGTATAATTAGTATCGATGTTGGTTTATCATTTATAAGACGTTAATGTGTTACTGTCTTTTATCTTTTACATGTTTGAAATTTATTTTAGGTGATAACTGTAACATCCCGGGCACTGACGAGGGCAGGGAGTGATCGCTGGTGCAATGAGGCACGGACAAGGAGCAGCTCCTGATAGGCTTCCAGCGGGAGGGGTACATGAATGAATCGAATACACACCCGAACGAGAGGGATTAAAGGAAATAATAGGTTACTACCTATACAAATAAGGTGAATCTATTTTTTGGTAGCCCATAACATAAGGTCTTGTGTTGGTATGTAGGGACAGTCGTTGACCCATCAGGGAAGTTTCTCAGAAAGTGTGTGAGTGAGGACAAAGCACACTGAACAAGGGAGTTGTTTGCATAGCTTGCATCTCCAAAGCCACCGCGCGTTCATCTGCAGAACCTGTGCTACTTTCATTCTCCTTTCCTTAGTTTTTTTTTCTACTGCACTATTTCTCGTTCTCTTTTGCTTTTGTGCTTCTACGCTTTTGATTGAAGCTCATACCACATCTATATATAGGTGTGAAAACTGTTTAATTTCTAACAAGAACAAGTTTGTTTTCTAGATGATATAGTTCTTCAGTTCAGTGTAGAATATTAATCCTACCTTCAGAAACTAGCCAGGTTGTTAAGGAACGACTTTTGAATTTTGTTAGATCATTATCAACTATACTGGCCTTCGCCTATTGTTTGTCAAGGTGCACCTATTTTCTCATCTTCATTTGATCTCTTGAAACTGATGAATAATTTGGTCACCTAATGATGGACCTAAGCACTTAAGTTGTTTGGGCTTTTTCTTCCTCTTTTAGGAGAGAAATTGTCTTATTCTCTATTGTTATGACAAATTGTGATGCCTTACATATTATTGTCTCATGGTTTTTTATTTGCTTTATGATGGAACCATTCAACTATAAGTTGTTCAAGTTTATCATTGTTGTTGCCAGCTTGAGTACTTCAGTCTGATTTTGGGTTCAAACTTAAAATGCTTATTAAGTTTTTCTTCCATAAACTAATTGTGCAATACTCTTGTGCAGTGTAATTCAATAAGTGCAGAAATTCTTAGCAGAGAGTAATGATGCAAGTGAGACAAGACATGTCTGTATCTTTTCTTTTTGAATAGACAACTGATATTATAGTTGTATGAAGTTTAAACATGATAAATATATTGTCATCTCCATTTATGTTATTACCTGTTGGCTGTCATAAATTTAATTGCTATTATTATTATGACTCTTTGAAACTTGATTTTTAAATCAGTCAGCCAGTGACATTAGGCAATATAGTTTGCCAGCTATAAAATGAAGTGAAATTTTTCAGCTTTTGGATTTAGCATTTCTCCCTATCAATTTGTTTTACACATTCTGAAGATTATCAATTTGCTAAACTTCTATATTTACAGAAGAACATGTACAACTGATAACATTTGAATATATGATGCCTATGTCTTTTTCTTTGTACATAGGCTAAAACAGATCATGCATTGGTTACCCTTTTGTCTGGTTGTGCATGCAGTGGATATTCTAGGGCTCTTGCTTCTATTAAAGTGTGACAGGTTTATGTCCTGATAGGAGATTGAAGATGAGAAAATAACTCGTGATTTTCCAGGTTACTTTGCTAGTTTTTATCTTAATCATTATGTATTATTTTTATATAAGGAGTAAATGGTTGTTAAATATATAAGTTGCACCCCATGAGTTGAGATAGACGATGTAGGACTTCCTAACTATGTAATACTAAAGTCTCTAGTATTTGATTAGTATACCATGAGGTGATGTTATTATTGTGAGAGTTTTATCATCAAAATAAGTTTTACATTGCCACGTGCTTCATTTATCTAATGTTTCTCCTTTGACTTGGTTTTCAACCATGAAATTAAATGTGGTGCTTTGATTCCTTTGGAAAAATTGCTTTGTAAGTATCAAAATTATAAAGACCTGTGAGTATCCTGCTATTTTGCTTACTTATTATTATTAAACCATAACATTTATTTATTATTATTAAACTATAAAATTTATGAAGTTATTTTTGTTTTAATGAAGTAAATGCTCATAACTTTATAAGGGATGTGATATAAAAAAATCTCAAGTGTACCATTTTTTTGTGATTTTTATCCATTTAAAAAAAACAAAAAATAATACATACAAAGACGGTTTTGCCTAAAAACCGTCTTTGTATGTATTATTTTTTGCTTTTTTTTAACAACTACGAAGAGGGTTATTAAGGAAAACCGTCATCGTATGTCAACATACGATAACGGTTTTTTGTTAATAACCGTCTTTGTTTGAATTTTAGTTCAATTTATTTTTTTTTATTTAAAATACATACGATTACGGTTTTTTTTAATAACCGTCTTTGTTTATTTTTAATTATAAAAAATTAAATTGAAATAAAATGCAAACAAAGACGGTTATTAACAAAAAACTGTCATCGTCTGTTGACATACGATGATGGTTTTTCTAAATAACCATCTTTGTTTGTATTTTAAATTAAAAAAATTAAAATTGAAATTAAATGCAAACGAAGACAGTTATTAACAAAAAATCGTCATCGTATGTCAGCCTACGGTGACGATTTTCTTTATTAATCGTCTTCGTTTGTATTTTATTTTTAAAAAGATTAAATTAAAATTAAATACAAACGAAGACAGTTATTAAAAAGAAAACTGTCATCGTATGTCAACATACGATGACGGTTTTTTTGTTAATAAGCGTCTTCGTTTGTGTTTTAAATTAAAAAAAATTAAAAATGCAATTAAATGCAAACGAAGATGGTTATTAACAAAAAATCGTCATCGTATGTTGACATACGATGACGGTTTTCCTTAATAACCGTCTTCGTTTGTATTTTAAATTAAAAATAAATAAATAAATAATTAGAAAAGAAGATGGTTTTTTAGAACCGTCGTCAAATGTACCCCATTTTCAACGACACGCGCAACAATGACAGTTCAACAACCGTCATCGTATGGCTTAAATAACCGTCATCGTAAGCCTTCTGTGTAGAACGACATTTTCTGTGGCCATCCATCTTTGCATATGAAAATCTCGTATGAAATTATTGATGTTTGATCCAAAAGTGGTCCTTTACTAAGTAGTTCTTCTCATTTATTGACCACAAAGAGTATATGAATAATTATGGTATCGAACTAACTAAAGCTACGAACCATATAACGTGGCTGGATTAAGTTGGACATGTTCGTTTTATATATATGAATAATGAATAATGAATTTTCTTTCTAGAATATTTATAGAAAATATGGATGACACGAAAAATAGTTATATCTAAAGTGTTTTTGTTTATTGAGAAATACTTAAAACACATTCTCTTTATGACATACTCTCTAAATTTATTGGTCAAAATTTATTAAAAATGATAAATTTGTTGAAATACTAAAAAATTGATTTGCTTTGCTTTTATAAAAAAATATAATTTTAGAAGCAAAACAACATAACGTATCATTTTATTTCTATTATATTTCTCTTTTTTTTAATGATCTCTTTTCTATTTTCATTTATTTTATTTCTCTCTTCTAAATCAATCAATCGAAGTAGGATTTGGTTTCTTTACTTCTACCAAGTTTCATAACTAAAGAGAATTTTATTTATAAACACTCAAATGCCTTTTAAAAAAATCGTATATATTTCACTTCCAATAATTTATTTATGTTGCCTTCTCACAGTCGTTTTCGCCCACCAACACGACGACGTCCGGACGTACCAGCTCTCATTGGATCAACCACCACCATAGCCACCGTCTCCACCATAGTAACCGCCACCATTGTAGCAGTCGTCGTTATCGTTATATCCACCTCCACCACCTTTTCGTCCCTCACCGTAACTTCGACTACCATCACCGCTACATCTGATGTCCTAGACACTAGCGCAATTTAGGCTAGTCACATCAACAACCTTAGCTCGTCCTTTAGAGTTAGATTCAAGAGAGGGGTATTAGGTACAATTTGAGAAAAACACAAGAGATACAAGTATAATCTACATCTATATAATAAAAGAACATTGTCTGGGACAGGTGTCAGCTCCACAATCCTCTTCAGCTCATTTTTATGAGTTGTCACTCCCACATTCATTCGCAAGCTTTTTGCAAAACAAAATTCCAGCAACCGCTCGCTCACTCCACAGTACATTTCAATTTGAAATTCAAATTCTAATTTTAATTTCAAATTCCAATTGAAAGCATCGTTCCATACACTCCCTCACCTCAGTTTTTCTCAATTTTCTTCCTCAACTCACACACACTCCTGTGGAAAATAAGGAACACTCACACTTAACCAAGAGGGGGGGTGAATTGGTTAACCATGGAAAATTAAAAATTTCTTTGTTCAATATCAGAGTTAAAAATGCCCTTTGGATCTTTATCACAAAACCAAATGAATATCTTTATCCAAAACTTGTTATGCTTCAAATTTAAACACACAAAAACAGAGTTTAACAAGAAATAATAAAGACTGCAGAAAACAAATCAAGAAGCAAGATTTATACTGGTTCACCTCAAAATCTTTGAGGCTACATGTTGTGTGCTTACGGCAAATGCACCGATCGTTTACAAGTAATAAAGTTAGGTAAGTTGAGTATCGTCTCCACAGGGATTGGAAAAATTTCACAGTAATGATGAATCAATGTGATTGAAAGTAAAAACAATTTAATTTGAGAGAAAGTTGTTTGGTGGTTGATTATATTAAAACAGAATTTAAAAGACACAGTAAATAATTGAAAAGATTACCAAGTGAGTGATAATTGTGGTCAGGCGCAATTCCTTTTGAGTCTTACCTCTTTCACTTGACTGGATTATTATCTTAAAGTTCACATATGATAAATCTCTACTATGATCGTAAACCCTAGATAACTAGTGATTTCACCCTTTAATTCGATCGAGAACCCTAAACCCTTAGCGATTCTGTCAAACTAAGTATTAAGAGAATAAATCATATGGGTTCGTGTTATGATTGCTCGGAGAATAAGTCTTTTCGATATTAGTTAATCCCTAATTCCTTAGTGAATCAACCCTTTAAACTAAATTGACAACCTAATTCCTTAGTGAAATCTATCAGTCTAAGCATGTAAAGAACATATTATAAACTCCGCACTCACGCATCCCTATTCCTAGGTGAAGAACGAATGTTATTCTTAACAGGTCAGAAATTAGAACCCCAACGTTCCCATTGCGAATTCTAACTCTCAATACTTATCTAGAGTGATCAATTCCAAATAAGATGAATAAA
>PYAF01000329.1:1174416-1220843 GCA_007407185.1 Glycine tomentella
AACAAAACACCCACAAAGAATTAGGAAAGAATTCACCTGATGATCCAAGATAGAAAATGCATGAGAATGAAAAACCTCAGGTTGAATGTAAACTAATGATGCAGAAAGCTTTCCTAAGCCTTTGTGACAGAACAAGCTTGCTTCACTAACAATCTTAGTGACCCATTAATGAATCAATGGAAGCAAGACTCAAGAGCCCGGATAAAGTGTTTGTAACCCCTTAGAAGTCTTTAGAAAATGCTCAGAATTCGTAAAAATCACTTCAGTAATAATCTCTTTCTGTTAGTTTCGCTCAAGAGGCAAAGGGTCTTATTTATAGTTGAAATCATAACGGATTTAATCGATTAAATGCGCTCCCCACGCTCCTGTAATCGATTAAAATGATTAATGCAGGATCAGGATTTCAACTAACGGGTGAAATAATCGATTAACCCGATGCGTAATCGATTAAACCAGTCTGGGAAAAAATCCTGATTGTTAAGAGTAATCGATTACATTCAATTGTAATCGATTAATCCAGACCTATGCTAAAATTGAGTTTATGAAGGATAATCGATTACATCCATTGGTAATCGATTAAGGCAGTCCTATGCTAAAATCGTGTTTGTGAAGAATAATCGATTACATCCATTGGTAATCGATTAAGGCAGAGTGACTGAGTTGTCCGAATAAGTATATAATCGATTACAAATATGTTGAGTTGCGTGTAATCGATTAATCCGATAAGGTAATCGATTAAAATGTTCATATTTGATTTTCCAGAAAGTTTATGAACAAAATAATTGATTATGATAAGCCAGTAATCGATTATCACAACTATATGCTGTTTACTTAGCTATTTCTTAAGTTTTAAACTAATTACTTAGCTCCTTTATGATGCAATGCTTAAATGATACATGAATGCTATGTAATCAAGGCTTGGATCATCATGATGCTTTCAATCGTTTTTACATTAAATCACAAACTACATTTTCAAAGCTTGAGCCATGTTGAAAGCCAAAACTTCCAAGTCTTGAACCTTGTTTGAATCTTCACTTGATCTTCATCCAGCTCCCTCTCAAATCAACAACTCCCTCGGCTCACACGCAGCTTTTCCTAATCTCTCATTCACCTTACATCCATTTCAAATTTTGTCTTTTCTTCTCTTATACCGCTTCCTTCTCCCTTTATCTGTAGCTTCCTTTGTTTTTTCTTCTCTATTTTCTTCTTCTCTCTCTTATACCTCTTCTATTTACAAAGTTTGCATTTTTTTACACGTTTTGGGTATGTCTTGTTTGCATTTTTTATTTGGGTATTTTGTTTTCTTCATATGGAATTGAGGGTGGTGGCGAGGGAGATCCATGGCTGACGAAGAGACAAAACACATGGTTGATCATTTTTTCTCTAATGGATGTTTTCGATTCGTTCAAAGTTTTAATCTTTAAAATCTTCTGTCTGCGTCTCCTACTTTAAATTCTTTCCTTTTATGTTGCAATGTGATTTCTCTTTCTTACTGCACTCCCTTTCTGTTTGGTGTCATCTGATTTTGCAGTTGAATGGTAGTCGTCTGTTTTTAATGTCACTCTATTTAAAACTGTTATTATTACTGAAATATGGTAATGGTTATTTCTTTTTAATTTCTGATGATTCAAAACTGTTATAATTAGTGAAATATGGTATTATTTGATACATTTTTTTTAGGTAATACCATGCTGATTGCTATTAAATTCTTGCATTGCAAATTTATATTTTGATATCTGCAGGTAAAGACACCAACAATTTTTCTACTAGGTGCCCAAGATCTCCGAGTCCCAATTTCGACTGGACTACAAGTAAGTATTATGATTCACTCAATTTATGAGCTTCAACAAATGACTGAAAACTCTTATGTGATTTTGCCTTCTAAACTAGAATTATATGATAGAACAATATAATAGATAAATAAAACCATATTGTTTATATTTGTTCATATTTAATGCTTTATGTGAAGATTTTTTAGGGGCTTTTTTTTGTTCCTTTTTTTCCATTTTTGAATCAGCTTTTTTTTTCCTATTTTGATAGCACTCTGCACACCAGCTAGAGAAATCTTTTTTATACCTTATCATCTCTCTAAAAACAGGATCCTTATTAGCCTTAGTTTTAATTTAATTTAGATTTCGAATATGTTTAGATAAGATCCTATCAGTTAGAATTCAGTTAGGATTTTTTTATTTTAAAAGCATTAGGATTTCTCATTGATAAGGATTTTCTTTGAATATCAATTTTTTTACCCACAACCCAAATAACTTTTCCAGCATTACTTCCTAAATGTAAAATTTATACCCGAAAGATATGTTCATAGAGATGGCCTGAGCTTTAATCTTTCTGTGTTGTGAAAGTAAAAAAGAAGAACAAAAAAATTCTTTCTGTGCCTTTTACCAAATAATATTCACAAGAGTTTCATGTTCCTTGCTATGTCAATATAATATTTCTTCTTTTGCCCAAATGTATGTATAGGTATTTAAATTTTGGTACTGGCCTTCTTTACATGCTTAATAGGGAAAAATGTTTTCCATAAAGGAGTGCTATAATTCAGAAGCTGAAATAGCTCAGCATATAAAACAAATACATAATATGCAAGAATATATTCAAGAAAAAGATAGGCAACTTATTGAGTTGTAGGAACAAGTAGGCAAACGCTTCATTTATATAATAATTGTTCATTTACAATTCTTTTGGTTAATTTGGTTTATAATGAATTAATGATGATTCTTTATCGAAGCATAGGGTTGCTCAAGAGACTATTTTGTTTAAAGATGAGCAGTTCAGAGAAGTCTTTCCTCTCTCAGTTATGATTCCTCCATTTGCACTTCAAAATGGGACAAAACCCCAACCTACCCAAATAAGTTTGGGCCTTTCTCTGAGGCTGTAAGTTTTAGTTACTGAGTCACTATAATTTTGTAATTTTATATGTCAAATCAGTTTAACTAATTCATTCAATAGATAATAAGAACTTACATGAAACAGCTACTACTTGGACTTGAGTACTTTCACAAAAATGGAATCATGCACCGAGACATTGAGGTGAATTTCATTTCATTAATATGCATGTTATCTTGGTTCTTTACTGGTAGTTGATGTTCAAGACCTTGCTGAAAGTGAAAATAAATAGGTAGGTAGCAACAAACTCAACATCTTTATATTTTCAATATGAATTTATAGTCTTTATTGTCCATACATATTGTTTTCTTTTGCCATTAGTCTAAATACCTATGTTTTTCTCCTTTCTATAGTGGCAAATAACTTATGCTGCTTCTATCCACCCTGAATTCATGGGTACAATTTTGGTTGGAGTCATGGGAAAGAAAAACTTGAATCTGGAAAGCCAGGTAACTCTTTCATCTATAATGATTTTTTAATCGTTTCTCTTTGAAGTCTTAAATTTTTTATGAATTAAATTTTTCTTATGCATGTATCCAAGTAGCCAAGTCTTAACAATATCATATTATGTGTGCCGGTACCAATGTATACGATTCCAATTACTGCATATTCCTGTCCATGGTTAAAGTAGAATACAATATAATATATTGGTACATGCTTTCAAAGTTTTGCTTTGGGATTTCTTCTGATTCCTCGATGGATCTCTTTCACTCATTGAATGATAATTAATTGTTGGATGAGGTAATTAATTGTTCAATTAATTATTGTATATTGCATTTAATCTTGTGTTATGTTGCTTTCACTATTTTGACTGGTATGCATTTCATATTGGTCATCATATTTGATGCTTTTTTTTTCCAGGTAAGGCATGTTCTTGGTTTTGATCCACATGTCTTTGCTCATTTTAGAGATGAAAGGAATAGTCAGCGGAATCAGGCGGTATGACCTGCCTTTTGTGATGTAAGTTTATTATGCTAAGCTGTTTCAATTTTGGTCTTCAGCAAGTGTGTAAAAAGATATTCATGAACTATTGATTAATAGGAATGATTCAACACCTATAGGATATGAAGAGGCTTTTGGTGTATTGATATATTGCTAATTTCTGAATCTGATGCAGGGCTAACTCAATGATGTCTACTCCAATATCAATGATATAGAGTAAACCAAGATAAGTTTATTTCCATGCTTATTATTTTCTTTTTTATGTGTTATTTTTGTGTTGTTGGAAGTCAATTGGATGGTTAAAATGTCCTTATTTTTCATAATGCTACCATCCAAGTGTATAAAAAAAAAATTGAAAATTGTATATGATTCGTACCTTTGATTTTGTTGGTTAGGATAATATTATAAATATTCTTTTTATTTAAGTCTATAAATCAGTTTGATCTTTACTTTTTTTTGTCATTAATATAAAATTGATGTAAGTATAACTTTTGGTTTTTATTATTATTATTATTATTATTATTATTATTATTATTATTATTATTATTATTATTATTATTGTTACTATTATCAGCTTAGAACTATGAAGAAAAGTGTTGAATGAGGTTTATTGCGTTATGTTGTTTCCTACTACCTGTTGATTTTTTGGCTCAGTCTCTCTCTTTCTATTATTTTTTCTTCTTCGATATTTATTTATTTATTTATTTTATTTTGCTGTTAGAAGTTAAAATGAAGACAATTTAACTTATATTTGGTAGGCATGCTTTAGATAAGCAAAAATTGCAGTATACTTATTTTGAGTCTACATAAATTTCAGTAATGATTCCTTTCTGAGTTTGCATTTTGTCCATAACTCCATATGCTTGTCTCTACCCAATGCACTGTTTGGTTATCTTATCTGAATTTGAAACTGGGTTTAAAATATTTCCGTGACATTGACTTCAAGTAATTGGTTCTTTTGGAAAAAAAAATCTTTTTGGTTTTTTCAGTTTTCGGGGGCATTATTATGGAGTTTCATTTCTTGCTTCTCAGCAAACATTAACATTCCCAAAATAATTCTCTGTTTGAAATTTTCAGGGACCATGGCCAAAAGCTCCTTCAAGCTTGAACATCTGTTGGGTACTCTTTTTCTTCTTAATGTTTTCTTTTCATATTTTTTTACTCTGCTATTTCTATTTGTGGCTTTATTCATGATTCTTTTCGTTGCCACAACACAAACACTGAAACAAGACTGGCCGCATGTTTTTTCACCCAAGAATTTTATGCTTTAATATGATTTTTTCTTATAAATGTTTTGTAGATATCTGCTAAGGAAGCTCATATGCTATCACTTCCTAAGGTATTTCAAACTAAAGAAATATATTTTAATTTTATTATTATTAGAATATCCAAAGAAACTGAGTTAATATTTCTTCTTTATTACAAATTTGGTTATTAAATAGTCACACACCAACACTTACTCGGCCTCAAATGCCAGTTTATGCAGCTTGGACAGATACATAGTTTCATAGTTTCATAGCTCAATGTATTGCACTGATTTACTTATTGTTGTATATACAATCTTTTTGGTGGATGCACCTTAATTCATGTTAATGCAATATTATACATCAATTTATTTAGGAAATGAAGTGCAATATAAATATCTAAGCAGTAGTATATATTTATCAAGGTTTGAAATTTGAATTTCAAACAGCCATGGACCATGGTCATCCTTGGAAGAACTTTTATATTGCTTTTATGAAAGAAGAACTAAGTGCAGTTTTGGTGGATGCACCTATATTGTAGTATAAATACCTTATTTCTTCTCACACCAATTCTTGAAGGATTTATGCTTCACCCAAACAACAACCAATATCAAGGCTCGAAAACATTACCCACTAAGTGCAGTTTTGGTTAGACATTCCGATAACTTTCTTTCCGTTTTGATCTTTTTTTACTATTTTTAAAAAACTTTGAGTTTTTCTGTCAACTGTTGTTTTGTTGATTATCAAAACCACCATTTAATAGTGATAGCAAAACCGCGAAATTATTAGTATCTATTTCAAACTTTGTATTAATTCTGTCAAAGCAAAAAAGATATTTGTTTTTGTTGCTTTATTTCCCATTGTGGCTCAAAAAATGATGAGAGTGCTTGAGGAAAAATAGAGCAATTGTAAACCTTAAAAACACATCTTTTTGAAGATAAAATTTCCTGTGAAACTGTTTATTGATATTGTGGATATCTGCCTTAATGTATGAGAATGTTTGTTAAACCATGTATTTGACTTTTCTTAGATTTTTTTTTCTCACTTTTTCATGTAAGTTTATGCATTCCACCTATTTGTTCAAATTCTTGTGCTTGGGTAAAGTCAGGCAGTGTGTTGATACAAGACTAGGAAGAGAATACCCACCCAAAACTGTTGCTAAGGTGCTTACTTCAATTTAGTATATTTTTCTTCAGTTTACTTTATTGCAAAACTAAATTTGTTGAGAAAGGATAATTCATCTTATTAAGGTGCAGTCATTGTTTGCAGGTGATTGTTGAGAAAGCTGAAAGAAGTGACATGCCACATATCGATAAGAAGAAGTTAGTGATTTTATCTTCAATATCAGGTGCTTTCTTGAGTCCATTTTGTTTTGCAATTAAAGGATGCTCAATTTTCCTCACCTTTCTTTCATAGTTCTGGCCATTGCATTAACAAGGTTGTGTTTCTTCTCTCACTCTTTTTCTATTTACAAGGCAAAGGAAGACTAAAGGATGCTCTTGCTGGGTTGGTCATTGCTTCTTTTTTTTCAATAAAAAAATTGTTGTTATATCTATAAATGTTTTTTTTAAGTTTATTTAGAGTGACTATTTTACGTGTGTTATATATTTAATATATTTTAAATATAAATTCTAACTAAAGTGATCCACTAATATACAAAGTGGTGCATTTTCCTTCTCTTTTTTTCTTGAATTTTTTTGCTGTATTTTTCTACTGTTAGCTTTCCTTCACACTACATATCTAAAAAACTAAATTAGCTACAGTGCATATTATTGATTACTTCACACTACATATTGAAGAGTGCTTGAGAAAAACACAGAGCTATTATGTTCTTAAAAAAACATCTATTTGAATATAAGATTCATTGTGAAGCTGCTTATTGATGTTGTGGATATCTGCCTTAATGTATGAGAATGTTTGTTAAACCATGTATTTGACTGTTCTTAAAATTTTTCTCGCTTTTTCATGAATGTTTATGCATTGCACCTATTTGTTCAAGTTCCTGTGCCAATCATTTTCCTAAGTTTATTTACGCTTGCAGTTGGGTTGTTATTTGATGCTTACCATTTTTCCATTGTTATGGTTCCCATTTTTCAACTTTTATATTCATATTCTCTTCAATTAGTTCTCAATTTCAACAATTTCAACAGGTTAAGTGTTTCATATATGGAAACAACTCAAACAAGAACAATGACAAAGCAACCAAACCAGAGGATTAATTGATTAGCATTAATGTGAGTTTGTTGCCTTACTTCTACTCAGTCCTACCATTTAAAACATGAAGCCTATATCAATATTGGGAAATCCTGTATTGCACTGGTTTATTGATTGATTTATAGAGAATCTTTTTGGTGGATGCACCTCAATTCATGTTAATGCAGTATTATATCATCAATTTATTTAGGAAATTAAGTGCAATATAAATATCTAAGGAGTAGTATATATTTATCAAGGTTTGAAATTTGAATTTCAAACAGTCATGGTTGCTGCTCTCTAAATGTTTTGAAATTTCACTTTTGGTTGCTACTCTCTCTATTTTGGCTCACTCTCATTTTCTCGGTTTTGGCATTTTTCTCCTTTTCATTCTTCTATTTTTTCTTTTTCAGTGATTTTCTCTCTTCACAATAAGGTTTGTCAGTGTGATGTGCTTCGACCACAACAATCAGATTTTTAATAGTATGGATTTTTATTTACCAGATTTTGATAGTCTATAGTAAATTTTTTGCACAGGTCTAAATTAATTGCACAAGTCTAATTTTGACCTGAAATGTATAAGAAACATAGTCTATCCCTATAATATGGAATTATTGTGAACCTTTCAAGTTAACAACTGGAAGAAGATATGTGCTTTATGGAAATGAACATAAAATTCCCCCCAATAATTTCTTATTATGTGATATAAATTACAGACTAATAATGTTGAGATAAAATATACTTGCTGATTACCATTTATATTAACTTGATGTATTTCCATTTTTATCATATTCGATTCATTTCCAATCACTTCAATCTAGGGGTGCTACAATAAATATTGATTGTATTTGTGATCTAATTATTTGTTCTATTTAATCCTTTATTGCTAATAAATGGAGGTAAGAAATTCTACAAATCTTACTATATAGTAAATCTTAGAATGCTAATAAGTGTTGCAGTGCTAATATTTTCTTCTTTATGTGCAATTAGGGTTTGGTAATCCTTTGAAACAACTCATGGAGTAGAATTCTAATGTTTTATTCTAATTGTATGATTTCTTTTGATTTGGAGTGGTTTCAGTAAAGATTAATGTGCTTCTCCATGCTCCACTTTTACTACTCCTCACGGTGAAGGTAGATGAGGCAATTGGGTACAGATTTCAATTGTTATATATCAATCGAGCTAATTTGAAAATATGTTATTTTCTAATTTAATTTACTAGACTAAAAGGTCATGACCACCCAATGAGATTCTAGGTGCTTTGTCAAGGAGAAAAAAAAGGACACAAAATATAGATAAGAGAGAGGCTTCCGGTCTTTTCCTTAGTTGGCTACTTGTGTCTGATTGCTACAATTGGAGTAAGAATTCTTAATTAGAGGGTAAGAATTCTGTGCTTTTGGTTCCTATTCATGACACTTTGCACCAAAACTATGTGTAGCTTTCATGTTGACATTTTGTTAACCTTGAAAATGGTCTAACTAACAAAGAAATTTGTTGTTGTTTAGTTTCTATAAGAAATTTGTTGTTCGATTCTTCTATAAATTACATTTGATAAGTAGACAAAAAAATATAGATTTTTATTATTAAGTTTCCTTCACCTATTCTTTCGGTCTTTCAATTTCCTTCTTGGTATTGGTTGTCTGCTGCTATGCTATGTTCTGTTTTTTTTTTGTGTGTGTGGTAGAAAATAAAGTTTTATTAATTTAATTTTCACATATTTTATTATATTGACAAAGGTGACTGGGTTGCGATGATCAATTAAAGTTTAATCTATTAAATAACTGTTTAATTACTTGGATTTAATTTTGTGAGTACCCTTGCATATAGAGGGCCTTATTGTATAATGAAATCCAATTTTATCCTTCTATTTTGAGTTAGTTTGGTTAAATTCTACTCACTCTAATTGCGCTTTCTAGTATAATTCTGGACATTGAGAAGGTAGGCATCATATAATAAGAAGTAGGATAACTCTGTTATTTGACTTGTGCTGTTTGCCTTACTGCTAGGTTGGATCAGATGTCAACCTGTGGACACACCTTTGAGACAAGAATGCTACTTATTTTCTGTGAAGTCATTAGTGGCACAGTGAAGTTAAAAACTGCACTCTCTCTTGCTATTGTTTTCCGATAAAAAAAAAATTGGTGAATTAAGTCAAGGAGACTTAGCAGAATTACATTGAATTACAAGATTTAAATACTCCTTATTTAGTATTTATAGATTATTTAGGAAGGATATTTTCAGCAATGAGAAATGAACTTACTATTGCTGATTCAATGTAACATGTGTATATATAAAAAATATGAACTCTATGCCAATTAGTTAATATAACATGGTTGATCACCCGTATGGAGCAACTTGCACATGATATAATTGTAGTTTAATTAGAAATTTGTATTTCAAGTCTTGATAAACAATTAAGTTACTTAGAAGAAAAATTTGATATTCACAATGATCTCAGATAGCTAAAATATCTAATAATGCTTCTGAATTTTTTACCACGAAGTATAACATAACTGAAACATAATTTTATTTTAATTATATTAATAAACTAAATCAAGAATATCACAAATACTATTATTTTACTTATCATATATATATATATATATATATAAATTAAAACCATTTAAAAAATATGCAGAGCGTAGCGGAGCTACATAATAACATCTATTTAATATATTTATTATTAAACAATAGTTTGATTCTTTGTTGTAACACCATCAAAGTTAATTATTTTAATGAACTAAATCAATAATATCACAAATATTATTATTTTACTTATCATATATATAAAAATTTAAACCAATTTTAAAAAATGCGGAGCAACATAATAACATCTATTTAATATATTTATTATTAAACAATAGTTTGATTCTTTATTATAACATCATCAAAGTTAATTATTTTAATGAACTAAATTAATAATATCACAAATACTATTATTTTACTTATCATCTACTTCTACTTATCTACTTATCTACTTACTTATAATAAAAGAACATATTTAGGACACATGTCACCTTCTCAATCACTCTCAACTTGTTTTTCTGACATGGCATCCTCTCCTTCTACCTCAGCTTTTTGCACTTTTCTTCCTCAGCTTCCTCAACTCATACACTCACTCTCTCGACAAAAATTTCTTCCCTTCTCTCTCTTTCTTTCTCGACTTCCTTCTCCCTCTCTCTGTGCTTCCTTTGTTTCTTCTTCTTTTCTTTGTTCTGTTGGGCGAAGCGAGAGAAGCTTCAGAGAAGGACCATCAACCACTGTGCTACTGCAAGCAATCTCACCAATTATGACCAGTTAACTCCTCACCTTCACAGCCTTCTTCTTTCAAAATCTTCAACCTTCTTTACACACGCCATCCATCTACTTCTGTTCGCTATTATGTTTTCTTATGTTTCTCTATTTGAAATTTTCAGAGACCATGGCCAAAAGCTCCTTCAAGCGTGAACATCCCTTGGGTACTCTTTTTCTTCTTAAAGGGCCATCTTCTATTATGTCTATGCTTGTGCTTTTGTCTATAAATTCTAGAAGTAGAGGAAAATGATGGATATTCACTGAGTCTTGCTTATTTATGGTGGCAGTATGAACCACAATTGTTTCCAGGGCTAATATACTGTATGAAGCAACCTAAAATAGTCTTGCTTATATTTGTGAACTTATGTAAAATTGTTCTACCAAAAGTCAAGGAGCTGTTGTTATTACCAAGTGGCATAGCCTCATTGTTATTACCCAGGTGCAATTGCAGTTGCCTTCCATCCGTCAAATACTGCTCCTTACCAAAGTGGAGTTGTTGTTGCTCTTGCCCCAAATCAAATTGCTGTAAAAAGGGTTATGATTTTGGAAATTGTTGTAGTTTTCCACGTAGTTGCCTGATTAAGGTTTTAACTTTTAAGTATGTGTTTGGAGTGAAAGTACATAAAAAGCAAATCAACTATGATATAGATAAAAATTAAAATTAATTTGTAAACGGAAGACATGCAGATTTTTTAATTCCTTTCTCCTTTAAAGAGTACTATATATTTATCAAGGTTTGAAATTCAAATTTCAAACAGCCATGGTCATCCTTGGAAGAACTTTTATATTACTTTTATGATCGAAAGCATTTGCTAATGCCACCTGTGGGTTCTTAAAGAGTGAAAAGACTATAAATGACTGCTTCCAATTATTGTAAGGTGTTTATGATTTGTGAGTTGTCTTCAATATTTTACCATCTTTACTTATATGTTCTAATACTCTTTTCTTGCATTGAATAGGTCGTTTTATTGGTGATTTGATTAAGCAAGTCTTAAATTACTTTATCATAATATCATAAATAAGATTATTCTTATAGAGATAAAAATTAAAATTAATTTGTTATAAGAAATTTTTAAATTACTTATTCACTATATCATGATATAAACATGGATTGCATAAGACAACATTCACAAATATTATTTTTAATGAAACCAAGGCATTGAAAATTGTATTCAACCATTCACGCAAATATGCTAATATCAGCTCTGGATGGAAATCATTTGCAAGAGACAACAATTTCAAACTAGATATGAATTTTATCATTGAGTTTCATGTTCCCACTAGCAACCATGTGTTTTGGTTCATCTATTAAAGACACCTTTTGTATTAACTCTATCAAGTCTATGTTGTATTATGCAATCCATGTTTTGTTCTTATAATTGTGACTTCATCTTGTATTTTGTAATAGTTTGTATTCTTCCTATGCTTAGACTATTTGACAATTATGTATAAGACATTACTAATATTAACTATTTTAGTTCTTTACTAATTTGCTGGATTTTTTCTAAGCATTGATGCAAAATATGATTATCCAACAATTGCAAAACATTTTGTCATGCTTGAATTAGTTATTGGACAATTATTGGACATTAATCTGTCTTCATACACTCTGTAAATGCTCTATATTCATTACCAATTTTATAAAAATTTAGCATAGTACGGCGGAGCGGAGCGGAGCGAAGCCGTCCCGTGCGTATGCGCACGGGTCAGAAAATTAGTTTACTCTAAAAGATAATTTCATCTGTTGAGATATTTCAATTGATATTAATTAACTACGTTAACAAAATGATGATAAAAACAATATATAAAAAGAGAAATATCATGTATAATTTGATAAAAACAATACAAAAAATACGAATATAATTTACTCAAATAAAAATAAAAATGACCAATTGAATGAACTAATGGTACGGACGTAATGCACTAATGTATCCCATTGACATTTGCATTCTACGACAAAACGAGGTAGTTAAATCGGGGATATTTAGTTTGCAGTCGATATCATGAGGTAGAGGTTTCAAGGGAAGGGATATGTGGTTTGGATTTTCGCTTTTAAATAGTGTTTTTTAAATAAAAATAAGTTATTTGAAATATCCGTAACTAAAAAATTGATTATAATTTTGTATCTACTTTTATATAATTAGTTAGTAATAATTATAGTTATTTTTTAAAACTGATTATTTTTAGTATCCCTAGAACACAAAGTTTCTTGAAGCCTTTCACTCTAAGACATTTGAAGTGAATTGTCAAAATTGTTCAAGCAAATTGAACTTGACTGTTAAAGAGTTGAAGTGAATTGTAAAAATTGTTAGGACAAATTAAACTGAATTTTGTAACCGTTTGAGCGAACTGTTTGGAAGAAGAAGAATTGATTGAGTTGTTCTCAATAAATATCTTACTTTTTAAGCAATATTTTCACATTTTTTACTCTCACATGTTACAGTTCAATTTTGTTCAAACAGTGTGATTTTGAAGCGGTTCAGTTTTTAAAAACTGAACTATGTAACAATTTAGTTCAATTTCTTTAGCACAATTCACATCAGCACCATTTTAGTTCAGTTCAATTTTTTTTAATAGCCATAGTCTAATCTACCAAGTTGTGTGTACAGTGATGCTTTGTGTTGTTTTTCACAAAAATATGACAATAAGAGTTAACAATAATGACAAATCAAAGGAACTAACACACCATTTGGTGTCTCCTCAGGGTTGGTTCATTGGGAATTTCATATACGGGCATTAGTCTCTTAATATTTAGGTTCAACCTAATTAGGCATCCAACAATGAGGTTTAAATGATTATTACGGCTCTAAGAGGAAAGTTTGATATATTTCATAATTGATTTTGTTTATGACTACCAGAAATTATTTTTCGGAATAAAATATATCAATGCCAAAAAAGTTGCTTCCAAAATTACATGTATTTTATTAAAACATAATTCTAGAAATTATTTTCTAAAATTAATATATCTTTTTTTTTTTGGAAAGTAACTTTAAGACTATGTATTTCGTTAAAAGATAGTTTCAAAAACTATTTTTTAAATTGAGATATGTTATGTCGGAAGTAGTTCTTGGAACTGTGTTTTAACAAATAAAAATATATAATTTAACATTAAAAAATATAAAGAGAAGTGAGGAGTGTAGTTAGAAAACTTTGTAGTGTAAATAGATTTGAGGCTCATCTACTTATGGGCTAATGCCGAAAGAGCAGCCTACACTTCTACTTGAAGAACAACTTGCTGGTAAAAGGCCTCTATCACTACCCTTATGGTAAATGGACCCAAAATCAATTTAAACAATGATATTTGGACATCCATCATTTTCAAACATCTAATTAACATTTATTATTATTCTCTATCTCCTCTTTTCTATGTTCAGAAAAACAAAATTGATAAAATAAAACGTTTAGTCATCATGAAAATGGTAGAAACACACTCTAATATATTTTCTCAAACACATTTTCTTTTGATTGATTAAAATTTATTAAAAATGATAAAATTTGATGAGTCAGACATCATATTTAATAATTTTCTCTTATAATTTTATAATTATTAATAAATTTTAACCAATTAAAAAAAGTGTGTTTGAAGGAGTATGCTCTAATTATCATTTAGAACCAATTATAAATTGAGTTTTGTCTCAATTTTGTCTTAAAAGTCAATTTAAAATTTTCTTTTGCTAAATAAACTTTTTTAAAACTTTTTTTTCAAACTTTAATTTAAACATATCATACGTCATAACGCACAACTAATCCTAGAAACTTTTCCATCCAGTTTTGCTGATTGAAACTAGAAAACCATTTATCACAAGATAGCATCGATCTAAACAGGAGAGGAGGACATGTATTTAATTTGTATGCAAGAATTTGTGTCACAAAATCTGTAAATATTAATAGTTAATACCCAATAGTCCTAAAGTGTAATGATTATCATGGAGATCATTCCAACCAAGTAACAAACCTATATTTGAAAAATAATTAGACCACCATATATGTATCAGCTATCAACCCCCTTGTAAGTTACTTAGTCCAGCATAATTTCCTGCTGGATTCGGTGTGCGGCACAAACGACAGTTTTTCCATTTCTGCATAGTATAATTGGTTTTCTTTTTTTTTTTTTTTTGTCTTTGTTTGTTTTGTTTTACAATTTATATTTATTTATTATTATTACTATATTATTTTCCATTTGGTTTGCTTCACCTGTAGACACATTAATCCTATCGTGTTCCCTCAAACTAAAACAACACATTGGGACTCAAAATGTGCCTGAAACATTATACATATACAATCATGTTCCAAAGCTTTCCATAACTGGATGATCTGTGTCACTGCTGGAAGATAAGCCAGCGTTTCCTTTGTCTTATACCCTTCCTTTCCTTGTTCTTGGTGGCTCTGGGAATAGATGTACCTGGCACTCTGACATGCATGATTTCTCTTCCTATGAATTTGAGTGGATCTCATACAATTGTATACCTATGTTAGATTTTATTAGTGTGTCTGGTGGTTTCTCGTCATAAATGCATGTAGATAGTATTTTTCACATCAAAAGTCTAAAATGACGGGGAAGCTAGCTACACACTTTGAGAAGATGTTGTTATAGACACATCTCAAGTTGTAACTATTATAGGTAATATGATATTTTGTTGCTTCTTAATTTTATTATCAATCAGAGTGCTTTTGACACCTATTAAAGGAAAAACAACACAAATTAAACAAAGCTTAAAATTACATAAAAATTTAATATTATTTTTTTATCCATAAAATCAAACATATATGTATTAGAAAAGATACTAGGCGTACCATCGCATAAATACAAAGGGTATACAAAGAAAGATAGACAAACAAAACTATCAACCGGTTACGCAACTTTTTATACTGTAAATTGATTGTTTGGTGGACAATGGACATAATAATACCAAATTTACTAAAATAATGTTAATTTTTAATTATTTTAATTTTAAAATTACAAAATAATATATATATATATATATATATTGTAATATATATATATATATATTAATATGATACAATATATATATATATATAGTAATTATTAAGAAAGTGGGAGTGAAAGAGTAGGGAAGAGGGAGCGACAAAGGAGAGAAATAAGAATATTTTTGTATTTAGAGCTTTTGTACTTTGGAAAAAAAATATATTGTATAATAATATTTGTGTTATCTAGTATATTTTTTTTTAGTGAATCAAATCGATTCTTAATATCAAATGCTAATATGTTTATCTGGAATATGTTTTTTCATAAATTCATCATTTGAAAAATAACAAAAAGCAAATTGTGTTTTTAATATGGGAGAAATTCAGCTAAATAATATAATAAATCTTGACCTTTTTTACTTTCAAATAATTTGGGACAAAATAAATTATGTGTCAAACCTGTCTAAAAAAATTAGATGTAATTTGGGATAAAATATTTTAATTTGCGACAAGAATTTTGTCCAAATTTTATTCCATGAAAAATTATCATAATCTCACATAAACAATTTTATTACATAACAGAATATTAAAAACAAAGTTACTACCATATCACACAATACTATAGTTTTGTTTTCTCCAACTTAACATTTTGCTAGTTAATTGCTAGAAGAAAAACAAACAAGCAAACAGTCACAACAACTACAATAATCCCTTTTGAGAAACCATATATATAGATGCAAACTTCTTGCTTATGCTTTTTTAGTCAATACTATGGTAAGATTGATGAACTTGGCTTTCTCCTTGGACATACGTTCAGCCAAGATTTGCTGGTAGCGGCAAAAAACCTCTTCAATGATAGCTTCACCAAAGTGGCTAATCAGCATAGGTTCTGCCACAGCCCTCATGCACTGTGCCACATTGTATACACCATCACTGAGTGATTCAGACCTTTCAGATTCAAAGTCTAGAGCGTTCCACTCATCAAGAGCATTCCAATTCACCTCAGACACCTCTAGATGATTGATGGCAAATGATCCTTCTTTAAGAACTTCCAATTTCACTTCAGATGGAGATGGAGTGTATTGAGGGACGTTAAAAGTATCTAATTGTTCTTCCTTTATGATTCCCTGCAGCAAATAATAAGATTATTCATATTCATGCATCTTGGTGCCAACTTTATTTATATATTTCAACAGACAATTAATGTGCATTTTTCTATTTATAATAGTTTAAGTAATTAAGTTACATCCTGAGAGTTAATGCAATACCACTGAATGATCCTAGGTTCAAGACATGACATTCCCTTCACTCACAAAAAAAAAAAAAAAAAAAAAAGACAGTGCTTGCAGGAATGTGTGCATTGTATTTAAAGCATTTTTTTTAGGTAAATACAACATCTTGATAAATAAATAAAAAGGTATATACAACATCAAATTCTAAATCCGAACAGTTTTTTTTTAGAAGAATTAAAGGCTGCAAATAGGTGATGATTGACATTAAAAAATGAAAAGAAAAACTAGCGTACGTGATAAAGCTATAATAAAATTATGAAGAATGTCGGTAAAAAAAATATGAAGAATGATTAATTGATTATAGACTTATAGTACACTAATTTTATTTTACTATTTTTTGTAATCATATCATCAAATGGTAAAACGATCCTTAAGTAATCCCCAAATTTAATAATGTTTCAAAGAATATTTAGAGAGCATGCGAAAATATTAGAGTTTTAGAAGAAGAAAAAATCTACATACAAACCCAAAGATGCAGTTGGTGTGACTGCAGAATGTTAATATATATATATATATATAGTGTGTGTGTGTGTATAAATAGTTTAAAATTTTAAATACTTTATATCCGATTTTGTCAGATCAAATTAACAGTCAAAATTGATCAGGATTAACACCGACGTTTTATTTTTATTTTTGGTACATATCTTCTGTCTTTGCTCTTTTGTACACTGAGCAACGTGAAAGCCGATGATCAGGTCCTCCATGTGTATTCCAAAATTCCCTCTCGTAATTTTTGCTTATTATAGCCAAGGTGAATTAGCTTATTTAGATAACTTGTTCTCTTTCTTTTTTTGGTATTAAGCTTCCATATTAATTAGAAATTAAAATTATTAAACAAATCAATAACCACCTAACCACCTGATCTTAAGACAATTTTTAAACAAGTAACTTGCGACAGAGAATCCTATGCATCATAATTGTTTTATGACAAATAAAGAAACTAGAATTTTAGTTAATGTTAACCCTGGATCAAAATTGCATCATGGTTGAGTTGAGACAACTTTGAACCTCACGAGAAACTGTTATAACGAATTGTTCGGAATGTATACCTGCAAGACCATATCATTAAGAGCAGTGGCAAAAAGCTCCCAAATGTAGCAACCATCCTTGCTAGATGGATCATCGCTTCTTCTTCCCATAAATGTGAGAACCATGCGCCCTCCTTCAACCAATTCTTCTGCACGACACTTGAGAAAAAGAGAGAAATCTCTCTGAAATTGCTCATAGTAAGCTCTCACAACATTTGTGGGGCTCGTACTGCCTATGTAAACATTGCCCTTGTTGTTGTCTATACCTTCAGGAGCCTATTTAATTAAGTCACCAACAAACAATTATTTATTTTTCATATAAGGCACATATTATATTAAAAGCTCCTACAAAATACAAACACCAATAGTACTAAGAAAAATATTAACATGCATATGCATGTACCTTAGATAGCCAATGAAGGCTGTATGAGGAATGGACAAAATGAAGACTTTGATATGGGAAAACCCTTCCATAGAAAGAACCTGGAACACCAGAGATGTAGCATGGACCAATCCCACTTTCCATTTCATCACACAATTTCTCTTTGAAGCTGTCAATGGACTTGAAGATGCTGTTGAAGTCATTGCCAGGGAGATCATTCAGAAAGACCTTGTATTCTGGAGATTCGTGGTTCAGCTGTCGGCAAAGCTTCTCCACAATTTTGATGAATTCAGACACAACAAATAAAGTGTTTGGTCCAGAAGAGCAACCCAAATCTGCAATTGCCAAGCTTCTGGGGTGTGTGCTGCAATAGAGGCTTATTACGGCTTCCTCTCTTATGGGCTTTGTCAAACAAATCACCTTTCGCTGTATAAGTTATAACAAATGACACTAAATAATTACTACACATAAATTGTACTTTACTTATGTTTTGTATAATTAGTACCAATGTTGGTTTATCATTTATAAGACGTTAATGTGTTACCGTCTTTTATCTTTTACATGTATGAAATTTATTTTAGGTGATAACCAAACTTAGTATTATTGCAAGATAAAACTTAACATACAATATTGTGGATATTAATTGTTAGCAGTATATTGCTCTTCAATCAAACTTATGTTTATTACTTTTTTGATGATAAGTTGTCTTTATAAGTATACCTGAACAAGGGAGTTGTTTGCATAGCTTGCATCTCCAGAGCCGCCGTTCATGTGCAGAATCTGTGCTACTTTCATTTTGCTTTCCTTCGTTTTTCTTCTACTTCACTCTTTCTCGGTCTCTTTTGCTTTTGTGCTTCTATGCTTTTGATTGAAGCTCATACCACATCTATATATCGGTGTGAAAACTGTTTAATTTCTAACCAGAACAAGTTTGTTTTTTCTTCTCATTAATTAACGACATTTTCCGTGGCCATCCATCTATGCATATGAAAATCCCGTATGAAATTATTGATGTTTGATCCAAAAGTGGTCCTTAATTTACTAAGTAGTTCTCCTCATTTATTGCCCACAATCGGAGTATATGAATAATTAAGGTGTCGATCGAACTAACTAAAGCTACGAACTAACTAATGCATGTGATATAACGTGGTGGATTAAGTTGGACGTGTTCGTTTTATATATATGAATAATGAATTTTCTTTCAAGAATATTTATAGAAAATATGGATAACAAAAAAAAATAGTTATATTTAAAGTGATTTTTTATTGAAAAATACTAAAAACATACTCTCCTTATAACATACTTAATTTATTGGTCAAAATTTATTGAAAATGATAAATTTACTGAAATATTAAAAAAATTGATTTTCTTTGCTTTTGGAAAAATATTTATTTTTAGGCACAAAAAATCAATATTTTTTTATACAATAAATATTATTTCTTACATATATCTCTTAAACCAAACAAGATAACATATCATTTTATTTCTATTCTATTTCTCTTTTTTTTAATGATCTCTTCTATTTTCATTTATTTTATTTCTCTCTTTTTTAAATATATCTAATCTATCAAGTTGTGTGTACAGTGATGGCTTGTGTTGTTTTCACAAAAATATGACAATAAGAGTTAACAATAATATGACAAATCAAAGGAACTAACACCCCATTTGATGTCTCCTCCGGGTTGGTTCATTGAGAATTTCATATACGGGTATTTGTCTCTTAATATTTAGGTTCAACCTAATTATGCATCCGACAATTAGGTTTAAATGATTATTACGGCTCTAAGAGGAAAGTTTGATATATTTCATAATTGATTTTGTTTAGAATAAATTGGATTCGCACCCCTTGTGTTTTGCTCAAATTTCACGTGATATTTCTTCTTTTTTACACCTTACAAAAAAACTCCTTAATTGTTTAACTCGTATTATACTCAAACCTCCTCCCTCCTAAACACTGTTTAATAATTTATCAAAAATTAGACACATCCTGATCACATGACTTTTAATGAAATTTTGTGTTTAAAATATTATCATCTTCTTCCTCTCAACAAAATATTTTAAGACTCTTGCTTTTTTTTTTTATATTTGGACGTGAACCCAACTTTTCATTGGACGTGAACTCACTTTATTGGTATGCAGTGTTAACATCCTTCCTTCTTCTTCAATTTTTTAGTTCAATTTTTTTCTCTGATTGAATATGGTTCTTTGTTTCAAATTTTAGTGTTTTGCTCCTGCATTTGTGTTTTTAACTCATTTCTTTAAAATATTTTGTTATGACAAGGTGTTTGATATAATGTCTCAGTTAAACGTTACAAGACACATCATAATGTTAAACTGAAAAGATTGAGTAATTCAGTTCAATTTATTTATCACTCGTCCAATTTCATATGAGAAATTATACATTTCATGTGCCTTGATGATGTAACAGAGACACAACTATTTAAACCAGCAAGCAAAATTAAATTACTTTGACATATTGATTTTAATTTCAAAATCAGTTTTGTTGGATAGTCACCCATGAGATGCTTCTTTAAAATGGAGATTGATAATAACCCAAATAATAGACTGTAGGAGAAATGTTATTTTCATTCTGGAACAGAGGCAAAATTATATTTCACTAGGACTTTGATTATTGGTCCATTATTTTCCTCTTTTTCTTGAAAATTTCTTGCAACTAATTATTATTATACTAATAAATTGTCAATAATATTTACAATGCAAAACTGAGTATAAAACAGGACCAAAATATCATAAATGGTTCCAAACTGATCCCCCATTGAAACCTCATTCAAAAATAGAAAATAATAAACAATGAAACTTAAATAAATATTCTTAAAAAATAACCTATATACAAGGTCCAATGGTCACTTATAAGCTTGTCTGAAAGAGGAATAGTAGAGAATTCGCAATTGGAAG
Source organism: Glycine tomentella (assembly GCA_007407185.1). Lineage (NCBI taxonomy): Eukaryota > Viridiplantae > Streptophyta > Magnoliopsida > Fabales > Fabaceae > Glycine > Glycine tomentella. Next base: position 1,195,532 of record PYAF01000329.1, read on the forward strand.
AGGAACAGTAGATTACTCGCGAATTGGAAGAGGAACGGTGAAAAACTCATGAACAGTAAAGAGGAAAAGAACGTGAACGTCATGAGAAGAAGAGGAACTTGTATCCCCTGAACGCTAAAGAATAACTCGTCAACAAGAAGAAGATGAATAGTACTCGAGAAAGGTGAATCTTAAGTTCACTAATTGAGAATGAATAATTTAGATTTTACAATTAAAATATAAGAATAATTTCGTCTGTTCACATATCTCAATTGAAGTTAGTTAACGGTGTTAACAGAGGGGGGCAAAAGTAATGTGAAAAAAGGAAGGGGTATTGGATGAAATTTGAGTGAAACACATGGGGGTGCGGGTGTAATTTACACTTTTGTTTATGACTACCAGATATTATTTTTCGGAATAAAATATATCAATTCCAAAATTACATGTATTTTATTAAAACATAATTCTAGAAATTATTTTCTAAAATTAATATCTTTTTTTTTGGAAAGTAATTTTAAGACTATTTATTTCGTTAAAACATAGTTTCAAAAACTATTTTTTAAATTGAGATATTTTATTTAGGAAGTAGTTCTTGGAACTGTGTTTTAACAAATAAAAAAATATAATTTAACATTTAAAATATAAAGAGAAGAAGAGAGGAGTATAGTTAGAAAACTTGGTTGTGTAAATAGATTTGAGGCTCATTTACTTATGGGCTAATGCCGAAAGAGCAGCCTACACTTCTACTTGAAGAACAACTTGCTGCCCATTATAGGCATTACCCTAATCAAAATTTTATATTTTAGAATTTAATGCCCCAAATGTTTTTTTTTTTTCCTTTTTGTTACCGATGCATCGTGTAATATATTTTTTGTACAGTGGAAAATATGATAATATATAAGTAACTCCTAAAATGTATATATATAAGTATTGATTATTTGATAAAAAAAAAGTAAGTATTAATTATTATAAACGTATCCAGCTGAATCAATTACAGAAAGCATGAAGCAAAGTGTTGGTGACTTGGTGTTTAGTTCAAGTTGATAAGTGAGGGCAAACATGTTTCTTTTTTAAAAATATGCATAACTTGTAGGTTAATCTGACTCATCATGAGTTCAATCTGATGAGCTGTATCAAATTTTTTAAAATTATTGAAATGGGATAATTTTTATCAATTCAATCAAATCCAATTTAAACCCGTAATGAGTGGGTTAACCAATAGGTTTTGGCACACTTTTATGACTTTAGATTATGCCAAACAAATATTTGAACAATTAACCTGCATGTTAATTTAAATCTCTTTTGCCTCAGATCCATACGCATCCATCCCAAATTAAGGCTATTTTCATGTATCCAAAGCCAAAATCTAGAGCAATTAGAGATTAAAATAGTGCATTGTTTAAAACCATTACGTGTCTTCACCCTAGCTAGCATTTGCATATTCAATTAATATATTGACATGTATAAATCTCCAATAATTATTGTTGCATGCTTTTGGGACAAGTAATGAAGACTCTTTGTCCATGCATGGATAGTCTAGGATTTTGCAGGTTCACATTCTTAATTAGTTACTTCTATCCTTCTTTCAAATGGATATCATATTAGTGTTTGAGGTTAACAATACAAGGCTTAGCTCAATTGTCAACTGAATTGAAGGCACGTTCAAAAATTAGGTAAAAGAATACTTCTAATGGGTGAATCTGCTCTACGAAAATGACAGGCACCTTAGGCACAATTCAATTCAAATTTCTATCTACAAGTAAAATATTTATGCGGTTGATGATATTGGCAAATTACAACATAGCAAAGAAAAGGAAATTGCCAGCATGCCACCGCAGGACCAACATCCCTTCATTATAGGTGATACCTTTACCCTACCTTTAGTCTCAGCCCTTGTATACAAAGTAATAACAAAAGTCATATACATCGTTGAAGGCCCCACCTTAGAGCATGAGACTCGCATTAAAGACAAAAAGGCTATCGAATAGAGAAACCAGCTTGTCATGAAGGGTAGGGTAGTAACTATTTTCAGCTTCTCTTTATGAACTACAGAATCTAGTTGGCGGTGGTGAATTATTGCTTGATTTTCTTGGTTTGATATAGCAAAGAGGTGAACCTCTTAAAATTGTGCTATTTCAGATGGACAATTTTGTGCTATTATTACTCTAGTATTTCGAATACCAAAAGATGAATAGGGTACTACATAAAGGAAAATATAGACATGACAACCAATTGAAACATTCAGTCATTACTATTGCTTTCTTATGTATCTATCAACAACATAAAATTAGGACATGTTTCTGTTTCAATAATAGTGTATTTTTTTTCTTCACAATAAAGTAATTTTTAAGGGATATTTGAAAGTTCATATTCTAGCAGGACCTCCCCCCCTCCCCCCCCAAAAAAATACCATGGAATATCACATTTTGGGGGTTTGGTGTTCCAAATCATATTCAAAACCATTGCCACATTTGTAGGACAAAGTGAAAGGGAAAATGTAACCATATTTCTAACACATGTTTCCATTGAGATCTGACCTTGTTTCCCTTTCGTAATAAGAAGCTTCAATTAACTTGGAATTATAGTTAATATATATCCAATAGTTGATTCAGACCATGCAATGAGTAAGTCCATATATAATTGTTTCATGCAATGACTACATCTATATTTAGTTTTAACAATGATATTTGCACATTCAACATTTTCAAACATTTAATTAACATTTATTATTATTCTCTATCAATCTCTTTTTATCGCATCATGTCATCGATAATAATTATATTTTTTTCTCTCTCTCTGTCTCACTAAGTATCACTTGACACTTGGGGGGTAAGGATATTCCAATATCATTTTTCATTTGATTTTTAGTTGGAAATAGGAAGTCCTCAATGTATGTTTAGAAAACAAAATTGATAAAATAAAATGTTTAGTCATAATGAGAAATGGTAGAAACGCATTTTAATATATTTTCTCAAACACATTTTCTTTCATTTATTAAAATTTATTGAAAATGATAAAATTTGATGAGTCACATGTCATATTTAATGATTTTTCTTCTAGTTTTATAATTATTAATAAATTTTAACCAATTAAAAAGAGTGTGTTTAAAGGAGTATGCTCTAATTATTATTTAGAACCAATTATAAATTGAGTTTTATCTCAATTTTGTCTTAAAATTCAATTTAAAATTTTCTTTTGCTAAATAAACTTTTTTAAAACTTTTTTTTCAAACTTTAATTTAAACATATCATACGTCATAACTCACAACTAATCCTAGAAACTTTTCCATCCAGTTTTGCTGATTGAAACTAGAAAACCATTTATCACAAGATAGCTGCATCGATCTAAACAGGAGAGGAGGACATGCATGTATTTAGCAAAAATCAATGTTGACAACATAGAACTAAATTTTCTAGCATTTTGAAAATATACGTTTGATTATCTAATCATTTAGGCATATCATTTAAACACAATTAGTTTGCATAGCATTCTTGATGTCAAAAACTTTTCAAAATAGAAGATGAATTATCTGACATTAGAAACATTTATTAGTTTTATAAAAAAAATAAAATATTTAGTATTGGGTATACATGTGTTAGTTGAATAGTAATTGTTTCTTATGTAAAATTTAAGAAATCTTGATTGTTGAATACAAAACTTTAAACTAATTGAAAGTAAATAGATTATTGAATATTGTACTACTCAAGATTCAGAAGTTGACGTACTTGTGGTCGATCAAGTAGTCTATACAAATTCTAAATATTTAGCAGATTTATAGGTAAGAGATAAACTTTATCTTCTAATTCAAAGATAAAGATAACGCCCTAAAACAAGAAAGTATCAATTATTAGAGGAAATATAAGATAATATTATATCTTTCCCCAATTACATTATCTTGAAGAGGAAAATTAAGACCAAATAGCTTGATCTCCTCTTTATATAAGGATCACTAGAATTCATTTAGATCATTCTGATTCCAACTCACATATTGATGTTTGCATACTTTTGTACTTTTGTGCCTCTAACTTGAGCATTGGATTGTCTTTGCAAGTACCCCTACCACTGTTCATGGAGAGACTCACGAAGGAGCACCATCGTGAGCAGATCTTGTCAAATCCAATAACAACAAAACCAAAAACATAACTTTTATAACTAAATTTTATGTTCCTAATTATTAAAGTACCTAATAAGCTTGAACCAAGATGCATGTAATATAATCATTCCTTGAAATTCTTCACATTCCTCTAACTTATTGTTGCGAAACCGGCAAGTATACCGTTCGTTCAAGTAATAAAATGATAAGTGAGTTATCGTTCCACAGAGATTGCTGCACCACTTGTATTATAACTTATATCTAAAAGTTGGACAAATAAATGTTTGGTAAAAGAATGATTTGTGTGTTTGAATAAGTGAAAGTAAAGACAAGAATTAAAACATGACTATTGATTATAAACCACAAAGCTAGGTTAATGACAATATGGAAGAAAGAGTAGCCAGACACCCACACTCGATGATCCCTTCCAATGGATTTGTATTGCTTACTATATTTGATTATCTAAGTTACTCAACGGTTGTGTTTTATTACGTATTAGTTACTCTCCAATTCCTTAGTGAAATAACCCTTTAACCCTCTTAAAAGTCCTAATCCCTTAGCAACCTTCCTAGGGTTAAGCATTAAGCAAACATCTATAAAGAGCAATATCTATTATCTAACAAATATAACCCTTATATTGTTTTCCGGTTTGCTTTCTCCGGAATTAGAAAAAAAATCCCGATTTTCTTTTTCAGAAGACTCCATAAGTTTTATATGTTCTGGATTTGTCATTTCAGAAAATAACCAAATGATAATTATGCGCCTGCAGGGTAGTTTTAGAATTTTGGAAAAAAAATTAAGTTGATGGAGGTGCAGGAAGCATTTTGTGGTGTACAAGAAGAAGTATTTTCTAAGTTTTTGGGCAATAGCCCATTCTTATTTACCAAGGAAAAAGCAAAAAAAAAAAAATGCTAGTTGCAATGTCTGGCTTCGAATCACCGGAAGTTCATTTGCACCGTCGTCGTCTTCATTCGCAACCATCTTCTGCGCCAGAGGTACCTCGTTTCTCCATCGATTAATCCACTTAGCAATTCGCAACCACTTTGCTCACTTACTAGGGTTCCAGTAGTGTAATTGTTGCGCATTGTTTTTCAATTGGATGCTTTCTGTGATGATAATTCGTACTGCATGCCCTAATATTACACAGAAGCACCTTCACTGTTCTGAAATTTAATTTTTACTTGATGTTTTTTTGTTTTTGCTCAGCATAATAACCTGAGTAGAATATGAGAGTTCAGTAGAATAGAATGGATAGCAAGAGTAGGAAAGAGAAAAGGCAAAGAAGATTCGATGATTCTTCATTGGAGTCGCCTTCTTCACGGTCCGATGACAATTCGGACAGCAGTGATTGGTCGTCGTCTCCGGAGAGACGCCGGATAGACGGTCACCGCGGCCACCGACGATCGCGGCGGGCACGGAGCAGGCGGGACTCGGATAGTTTCTCTGATGAGAGTAGTGATAGGGGTGGCAAGAAGAAGAGGAAGTCCTCCAGGCACATCAGTTAAGAGGAAATAGCACAGTACTTGGCCAAAAAGGCTCAGAGAAAGGTTTTAACTTGCTTCTTCATTGTTGTTTGGTGTTTTATGTTTTGTGATTTGAGTTCAAGTGTGTGTGTGTTGATGTTGCTTGCACTATTCTTGTTTTGTGCTCAGGCAATGAAAGTTGCTAAGAAACTGAAGACTCGTAGCATGTTAGGGTATTCAAATGATTCATATCCATTCGGTGGCTCTAATCTTAATGAGAAGTAAGTTCCTATCTTCTCCCTAATTTTTTTTTCTGTCTTGTGTTTGTATGGTTTTTGATTTGTCGTATCTAATTTTTTGGACTTGTTTCATGTTACCATAAGTGATAATGTATGCTTTTTGATTTGTCTTGTGTAATTTTTTTGGACTTGTTTCATGTTACCATAAGTGATAAATTTTCCAGACATGTGCCAGTAACTCATGCATATATGTATACAGTTTTAAAGCATTCTATTTTTCTGGAGAGTGGATTGCTAGGTAGTTTTGGAGTTAAAATGTTGGTATAGATGCAAATATAAGCATGAAACTTCTGAGAAACCGGTTAATTATTGATGGAACTGGTTGAGGTTCCTGCATGATTCTGTTTTTTTAATTTTGTTAAAAATTAAAATCTCAGTTTGCTTAAGAGCATAACAAATTATTTGGAAAACTTTGCAGAAAATTTTGTCTGATTTACTATACTAAATTCTGTAATTAGATGGAGGATGGTATAATAGATATTTGGTTGTTTGAATAATTCATTAACAAAAGGATACCTCTTACCTTCAAATGAATATTTGCAGTTTTTAATCAATTGTCGATCCTATTTGCTATGTTATTATGAAGATAAATTAGATGATGCTCAAGTTAGAAACTCTGAGGAGGATACTGAACACTATGTTAAAGATATAAAGCCTTTTGTTACTGTTAGTTTATAGGCTTCTTTCCATTCCAAATTTCATGTTGATATTTTCTTTATCTTGATTGTGTAGTCCAATCTGTAGATGAATCATTTTCACCAGACTCATCAAAGGAGAAGATCAAGAAGCTGAAGATCAGGCTGGCTCATTTTCACCAGAACTGTTTCATGGTGATGAAAATGAGGAAGATATTGACCCTGAAGAGGACCGAGCTCTATTGGTAATCTTTAAACATGGTTTTTAACAAAATCTCTTTGTGTGAATGTCTGTGTGTGTCAAGTGTATATACTAACTCTACAATGATGGTACATTCATAAACATATGGCTGTCAAGGAAGAGCAGCAGAGACAAATTCAGGAAGCAATGGCATCAAAGCCTGCTCCACCAGAAGACAATTTTGAGATGAAGGCCATGAAAGCTATGGGAGCTATCAGAAGATGGGGATGCAATGTTTGGCTCTGGTGCTGAAGTGAATCTAGATTCACAAATATCCTGTCTTGGTTATTTATGTAAATTTCATTCTTTGTGAAATGTCATCGAGTGCTTGTCACCTTCTATGATTCTTAGAAAATTACATGTTTAATAGATTTAAAAATACTTAGTTCATAGAACAATTGTACAAATTTTGGATTTTTTAAACTACTATATTAAAGGACGTGGGTGATTATCAACATATCCTTTGGAGTCGTACTCATTAGTTACTTCTTTCCATAAAAAAAAAGTTGATGATGGAGGGGATAAATATACTTTCATTGGTATATGTTATTATTTAGGGAGAAATAAATGCTTGTTATCTATATTCTCATATTTAAAGTTCTGATGTAATTGGTTAATGTCGGAGCAGCTTTATTGGTGGCATGTCAAATACAGGCCCAGGAAGCCAAAGTATTTCAACCGTGTTCACACTGGATACAAATGGAATAAATACAATCAGACTCACTACGATCATGACAATCCACCTCCAAAGGTTGTACAAGGGTATAAATTTAACATGTTCTACCAAGATATTGTAGTCAAGAAAAAAGCTCCAACTTACACTATTGAGAAGGATGGCAGCAATGGTGAGACTTGCATCATAAGATTTCATGCAGGGCCACCATACGAAGACATTTTAAGCTACTTTTTCTCGATGTTCTGAAGGCTTTGAAATTTTTAAACCAAATTACCCATTTCATGTGTCTTCCATAACAGGCTTTCCGCATTGTAAAAGAATGGGAATATTCTCATAAGAAAGGTTTCAAGTGCACGTTTGAACATGGAATTCTACATGTGTACTTCAATTTCAAACACTATCGCTACAGCAGATAATTTCAGTCACTGGCTTACATTCTGGTTTTCTCTCCTATCGGTTGGCTACCATTTTTAGAGTAAGGTGTATCCGCGTATGTTAAGTGCTGGCATTAGAGTTTCTTTTAGATATTTGGAGGCATTGTTCAACCAACATTGAACAAAATCTGATTATTGTACTTTGATGATACATTTGACTTGAAAGTTAAATGTTGGAAGAATTAGTGGTGGTGGACAGAGAACAATATGAATTGCAGTTTCTGCTCATATAGAAAATACTGTTTTCTTTCTTCCGTGTGTTTTGTTTCCATTTTTGTAATCACAACTGATGAACTTGTTTACTCCGAGCAAACATTACTCCTGAATTGAAACAATCAACGCGATCAAAGTTTCAAACTTATTCTTTTTTTATAATAATAGGTTGGAATCAGTCTAATTTTAGGGTTCATTAACATCATGGGAAAAAGTAAGGGCCTCTAAGTGGGAGGACATCATTTTCTTCTCTTAAAATGTCGACGTAGCACTATCAATATTAAATCATTGCATTAACCTTCAACTATCTTTACTGGAGTCCTGCAGAACCAAAAATCATTGAAATTAAAACTACAGGATTGCTATAAGATATAGGAATAAAGAAAAATTCTGACATCGTTACTTACCCGAATGGACTTTGTTTGATAGAAAGCAATTCAATGTCCAACTGCAGTCAGAAAATAGCAAACGGTAAATTGTATATTGAAAATAAAATCCACTTTAACAGGAGAACAATGGAATAAAATACTGCAGCAATAGACAGAGATTTAAAGATAATAAATGTAGAAAAACTTCACCATTCCTTATGAACAAGTTTTCTATTTTGGTTAACAGTTATTTTATACTTTCGAATACAAAACCTGATATCTAGTGTAGGAAGGGATAGGTTAAAGTGGAGGGGGTAAGGGTTTGGTTGGGTGAAAGTGGTTACTTCTTACTTCAAACGTGCTTTTGAACTAAAGCAATTTACTGAATGCCAGTGAAACACAGGTTTTCAGCAGGCTTCGGGGTTCATGAAAACTTATTATCAGAAGGCTGCAGTGAAATCAGAGAAGAAACCGAAAGAACACTTTAGACTTGAACAGTAAAAGGTTGGAATCAGTCTTGCAATAGAAATGTAGGAGAACAAGGATACGCAGTATTAATTGAAGCATCAACTTACTGGAACAAAATCTAAACAAAAAGATCAGAATAATTCACCTCTATTGTTGAATTGGGAGGGATTTCTTGGACTCCTTTGCTTCCATAGGCAAGTTCAGGAGGAACAATTAACAGTCGCTGCAGAAAACTAACTGAATTAATGCTTGATGAAGTATATGATCCAACCTAAAATCTAAACAATTTCCACCCCATCCAAGCAAAATTATTTACACATGCTGAAAATAGTTTCTGAGCTTAAAATATCTAGTGAGATGTCAAGAACTCACCCAACTTGTAAATCTATAATCTTAAGGTCTAGCCGTCAAGGGGCACAATCAAACTCTGTAGTTTAAATATTTTAATATATAAAATCTTTGAATACTTATAGACAATAGAATATACAAAGATAAAGCAAGACAAAACGTAAACTATAGTAGTATAAATTCCAATTCATTGTAGTTGTTCAGTAGTGCGGTGCCCTTAAGACTTAGAAGAGGCCAAATGAACTATGAAGCTTCCCATCAAATTGGATAAAAGGATTTGTAGGTTTCACACATTATTTTAATGATTGCCAATATTTTCAATGACGTTCTTAACAAAACAGAAACTTGCTTCTAGAATATGTTCTCACCTGGCCTCCTACCCGCATGCCTTGTACTCCTAAATCCAACCCTTTAAGGACCGTTCCCCTCTCAGATTGGCCTACATCAAATCCATAGGGCTGCAATAATTTAAGCATGTCCTCATCAATCGACAAGCAAATTTCCCAACAAAAATGTATCATACATTTATACGTTATGATCATCCAGAATTTTCTGTAATTGTTATCAATTATCATTATGCAACAAGGAAAAAACATGGAATCAAAACTCTTATTGTCAGGAAACAGGTGGACACACTTGCATGCAATAAACATGTAGATATTTCGGTGTGACTGAGTTAATGTGCACCAATAATATGCAAAAAGAAAATACATTACAGCATGCCTACAATTGTTTATTGCGTATTTGTGATCAAACATATGCCTATTAGTATTATATCTAATTTTGAATCTACATATTCATAGGTGATCCAAGCCAAGGTTGAGCTTTTTTCACAGACAAAGACCACTACCAGTAAGTCTACTAGGCAATATAGTTTACTTAACGTAAATGTAGACATAATTTTTGTCCTAAGAGGTGTACAAGAGGAACTGCCTTGTTTATACAAGGAATAACCTGTTCACTTACAACAATCAACTCGAGGATTAATAGTTTTTTGAAACTGTGAATATCTTACAGAAATAATGGAAATGATAGGGTTCATTTTCTCATGTCACTGCATTTGCATTTGATGTTTCCAAACTGCTATACTAATTGACCGTAATAAGGTCATGTACGAGTTTACAATTTGGCAGGGTTGTTAGGAAAATACCGTTCCTCCTCCAACGCCCATTCCTTGTCTACTAGTCATAAAGGTGATACTCTTCCATTTGGCAACATAGTGAATCTACAATATGATAATCTCATTATATCTGAATTTTGATTAATAGTTAATGACTAATAAATTGCACTTGCAAATGAAAAATGGGGCTGGGGGGTAACTGGTAACATCAGTTGATATGAATGCATATGCCAACCTGACAGAAAATTTCGTAGTAATCTTCTGCCAAAATGAATCAGGTGCAATCCCTTTATTTTGACAATTCAATGAATTTGTATGATAAACAACTCAAAAAAATATTACTTGAGACATCTCAGACTTTGATCTAGTAGTCATCAGACCATGTAATTCTGGACTGGAGGGCATCAAAGTTGACAATAACCAATGGCCAACAAATTAAGTTTCTGATTGTTAAATCTTTTGGTTCTTCTAACCTCTCAGATCAAGGATTTTTGCCTATTGATCCAAAACCTCAGTAGATATAGCATTGACAATCCATGTTATGTAAATTTCAATCCTCGGAATATATATTATCTGCTTAATTCTTAAGTACCAGAATATGCATCCATCAATTTCACAGGTGAAAACATTGACAAGCTTTGAGTACTGTGACAGTTTCCTCTTCAGAAAAGTTCTTGAGGTGGTACTAAAAAAACCAAACTATATGGTAATCCCACACATTTAGTTAATAACATGATGGGTCAACTCTATATAACATGCAAAACACTGATAAGTGAAACATATTTAACTGAGTCACAACCGTACTGCAACACGGGATCCCTTTTTAGCCTCAGCTCCATTCCCAACCTTCAAATCATAGTACCTGAAGATATCACACTTTCATCACACAGCAGCCTCCAACTAGCAATACACATCTTAAAAGTGAAATCAACAAAAAACAATAGTGTGAATTGTGTAAGTTTAAATGGAAGATAAACCAAACTTAAGACTAGTCTACAAAATGCAGCAAATCAAAGAAAAGTGACGGAGTCTGTTTGTCCAAGTTAAAGAAAACTTAAAATAAATGTACTAAATGGAGGAATTCATCCATGATGATATCTATTTGAAGGGCTTTAACACACTTTAGTTGCCAGAATCTGATACTAAAACAAAAGTTTGAAAGATTAACAAGTTAACATAAACTCACTTCAAACCATTGGGCAAGGTTGTGTAATCACTTTCAGGAATTTTGGCTCCCCTTAGCTGCAGAAAACAAAAGAGTGGAAAATTCCAATTAGTATTCGCTTTTCAGAACAATCATTCTCTTTCTTTTTCTCAATAACAAAAGGAGAATAATGAGGACACATACAGCTCTTCTACTTGTGCTAACAGCTCCAGCCACATCACATGCGTAGACTCCAGCAACTAACATAAGATAAAAACACTTAGAAAGCCACAACAACATGGAATGAAACAATGAACATAGAAAGAGAACCTTGGAGGATAGTTAACTAATAACTTATAACTAACCAGTTGTGAGGAGACAACTGAGTAATGCTCTCCTTCCTTCAATACTTAAAGACACCGTAACTGGTTCAGCAGCAGTTTTGTTTGTGGAAGAATGTGAGCAGTGGCATGGTAACCACCTATATGAACCTTTGTTGTTAAGTCTTTTGTGTGTCCCTGTGCAGTTAAGGAATTGCCTCAGCTTAGTATGGATACAAAAAAGTACATGGAGAAGCAGAGAAGAGAGAAGTTACTTGTCAAGGTAAGGGGGCAATTGAGAATCATAGGATGGTGCTGATGGTGGAACACAGAGAGTTTCATGGTGTTGGATTGTTGTTGGTTTGTTTGATACTTTACTGCGAGATCAGAATTTTGTTTAGTTAGCTCCTTTTTTTATTTTTTTATTTGGTTAGAGAGAAGAGAGAGAGAGAGAGAGAGAGAGAAATATTGAGAGGATAACGTGGTTGATTCCATCCACAATTTTGAAGCATTCAGAAATCACAGGTTGACTTGCTTTACAACATAGAATATTGGGTTATTCATATGATTGATATTGATTTTTTTTATTAGCATATTATTGGTGTATTGATTTTTTTTATTAGCATGTTATTGGTATAGGGGAATATTTATCAATTTTGCTTATTATTGGATTTTAACTGATTTTTATTGAGATTTTCTTTTTCAATTAAATTTTTTTCCTTCACAACACTCAAATTTGACACCTTATTTAAAAAAAAATCAAATTTAATAACACGTAGATTAACAATTTGTTATATATAATTGATATTGATATGTCACCAACAAACCATTCTGGGGTAAAATTTGAGTGCCGATATGCTCAAAATCTTAATGGATTACTTTATAATTCATATAATGGGAATTTTCTAATATATGGTCTATCCGGAAATTAAAAAAAAAAATACAATACCAGTACGAGATTTTCTTATTTTCGGAAATCTAAACACATTTTATCTAGGACGAGGAAGATTTTACAAAGATCCCACATACAAAAAACAAATCCAACATCAAAAATAGAAAATCTTTTGATTTATCCAATAGTTTTCTTTTGTATATGAAATTAATTAGCTCAACTTTTACTATCTTTATTTTCTTTATCAAGAAGTGTGAAAATAAAATACTGCATAAATGTTGAATTTTTAATATTTTACTGGGTATTCCATCAATATAACTGCGAGATTAATCCTTAAGTCAGGAGTGGTTATTACTGGTTAGGAAGAAAATTCTCTTAAGAATGGCGATTCCAATAAATAATGATTTGCAAATCATAACACTTGTACAAACATACCAGATGTTCAAGTTCCATTAAGAATAATATTCATGTGTCAATAATTTTTAAAATTTTTACCGGCGTTTTTTATCCATTTCTAAATTAAAATAAAAACTTTGTATGACACAATTCTATTCAATTTGGTTAAGATCACCTTAAATAACAAAATTCATTCTCCAAAGTCCAAATATTCAATGTAATTGAGAATCTAAGGTTCGAATTTCAGAATATTGATTACATTAGGATAATTAGGTGTCAATTGATTCACGCATCCGATAGAAATGTATTTGCACTTTAACATTCATGTTTGTGTTTACTTTAATTTATTTTAAAAAATGATTAATTAAAAAATTTGGAAAGCTTTTTTAAAAAGGTAATTATTTTCCTAAATCAAGTCATCCCCAAAACTTACACTCAATTTTCTAACCATATGAATCGAGTCTCGGTAGTTGACATTGACAAAAAATTTAAGATTATATTGACATTGACATAATCACCTTATAATTAAGATTATTTATTCTTTCAATTAAGCTGATCCTAAAATGTAATCCTTTGAACATGCCAAATCTACCAAGAAATTTGACTAGTTTGTGCATATTTGATCTTGCTGCAAAGTATCACGTCTCTCAATATAAGCGTATATGTTTTATTCTTGCTTTAGAAATAATTCTAGGTTAGCATTCATTCATTCTGAAATTTAGAACAGATTGATACATAGTTAAAGAAACGACTCATTATTTAATAAAGTCCGCATGCCTTGCAGAAATGTACAAATTATTATGAAATGGCATCACCATTTATTTTGCAACAAACGCAGTGTCACTGCTTCTAAACCAACATCCAAGTTTCTTTGTTGTCTAGTATCAATAGCTATATTGTGATGGTCAAAACTTAGAGCCAGTTCTTAAGGTGTTTTTTTGTGCTGTTTTTCAATCAGAGTCCTTTTTCGAATCGCCAATTCTAATTGAAAAACGACATAAAAATACTTAAAAGAAACTGTATTCAAGTTTTGTTCTACTATGATCATGACTTGGTCTAATTATCTTTTGACTCTTTTTTTTATAGGGAAGAGTTGCTATGGTATTTTGATTCAAGCACTAGAGCAGAACCTTACACTTGGAGGAACTTGTGGTTTCTTTGATCCATAGGAACCAGAATGCATATCAAGGCACTTCATTTCAGGCTTCACTCTTACCTTTTCACTTCCTTCAACCCACCTCTTGAGCCTCTTAAGCAACTTTCTCCTTTTGGAAGAAGCATGATCACCATGAGCAGAAGAACCATTTTGATGCTCCAAAAGGGAATGATGCAATTCATGCTCTGACTCATATTTCACAACTCCTAAGTCTCCTTCAAATTCCACCTCTTCATGAACTCTATCTTGCTCATGTTGTTCGTCATAGTGCCTCATCAACTCTTCCCTTAAGCAAGCATTGACCCTCCTCAGATGAATCAGCTCTTCAACTTCAGTTGCGCGATCCTTCTTGATTTCCTCTAATTCATTGAGAACCTTGGTGTAGGCCTCCTTACTCACATCTCTTGATTCAACCTCCAAATAGTATTTCAAAGGTTTTCTATGCATCTTTTCCTTGTCTAACTTAGATGCATACGCTTGTGCGGTTTCAAGCTTCTTCACAATCTCGTCCTTCTCATCCTCCAATTGTTCCAAAATCCTTTGTAGCTCCATGATTTCACCCTCTAACTTGTTAATGACACATACCCTTGTTTGCAAGGCATCATGGTTTCTCAATAACTCTTCTTCTTTCTCTTTGATCTTCAAAGCCTGACCCTTTATCAAACGAGATTTGGCCTTTGATTCCCTAAGAAGCCTTTGATCCCTCCTTCGAAGCACCCTATTCTGTGATTTCCAATACTGATTCTCTTCAACAACACTCATGTATTGGACTACAAAACTCTCCAACCTCTTAGTCTCGGTCTCTATCGACGAAATCTCTTTACTCAAGAACTCGGCGCGATCATTCTCGGAAGACAACATGTTTTTGACATCTAGAAGCAAAGATTCTTGTTCCTTCATTTCACAATACAGCTCAAACTGCAAACGCAAGGCCAATTCCCTCATTTGAAGTCCTTCAATTTGGCTTCTTAGGCTAGTGATCTCTTGTTCCAAACAATAGTTGTTGTGATCATGGATCACCAAGCTCCCAGAAAGAACACTGCTATTCATGGGAGAAGATGATGATTCTTCATCTTCAATAGAAGAAAGATTGTGAAGAAAGCTTTCTTCATGTTTTGTTCCCTGATGACAAGTGATTTTTGGAGAAACACACTCATTTTCTGGTGAAGAAAAAACTTCGGCAGATAAGTTTTTCTTGGCAACAATCCATGCATAGATCAAACCAGCCAAAGATGCAGCCAAGGGAACACCAGCTTTGAGGATTACTGGCTTCAGATTCTCTGCCTTCAGTGCTGTGAGTTCCATTCAGAATAAAGAGAGAGAAAATTCAATTGAAAACTATGTCAATAAAATGTGAATTTTGATCCTTCTTATGGTGCTAATGGTTTGAAGAAAGTTGCATAACTTTGTTTACTTTACTTGGTTGTCCTTTGTTTATAGGAATAGTGATGTGTGTGTAGCTTTTTGAGCACTCCAAGAGGCCTTCTAAGGCACCAGCAACCCCTCCTCGTGCTCTAAGGAATCTGATTCCTTTCCGTGTCAATCAATTGCACTCTGAAATTGATATTTGCCATGTCGGGCTTCTTTTCTTCCATGATCTCTTGGTGTGATTTAGATTATTATTATTATTATTATAGTTAATAGTATTATATTCTCCATATGTTCAAACACATGAGGTTCAAGATTATTAGTTAATATTATATTCTCTAAATGTTCAAACACATATGAGGTAACTTTTAGAAACGAGTAGTCTAATGTGAACACTTAATCATCTCAAACACTTTACACTTATTATTTCTCTTTTAACTTTCTAAACTATCATATTATATTACTTATTATTATACTCATCAAGATTTTGGTATTAAGTATTATCACATTTAACATTATTTTCCTTTGGGAAGAGTATTACCATTGGGAGCACTCTAGAACATCCAGGGACTTACGGTGCTAAAATCTCCAGACCTTAAAAAGAAAGTTCTTTGAGCATTCCAGAGGGTTTATTTAACTTTGTACAAGTGATTTATGAATTTTTTTATATAATTTATTTTAATAAATCTCAAAATCAAGTTTATAAATAAAATCTTATTTGACAAAAACTTATTGCATGGATTTAATTAAACTGTTAGTTTAAATACACCCAAGATGATTCTACTTTGGCCTTACAATACAAATTTATGCCCTGAAGCCGTGATTTCACATTATAAGCTAACAGCTTGTTACAAATTAATTTTTTTTTTTTTTATGTAGAATTAGTATTTTGGTCTAGGAATTATTTGAGTAGATGTTTATGTTTTAGTTAATGTGAGTTGACAAAAATGACTTAACTCTTATCCTTTTTATGAATGCGGATTCAATTCTATCTTTTAGGTGAAAAAAAGGCTACGACCAAAACAAAAGATTAGAATCCTTTAGGAAAATAAATACAAGAGGCTTCTGCCATTAAAGCACTAAATAAAAAGTCATGAGGAAACTCAAATATGCAAAGTGGCTATGCAAGTTGAGGTTCTATCTAAATAGTAGGATTAGATTCTATCTAACGCTACTAAAAATTTGTTTGATGGGTAACTGGGTAAGGTACTGATAAAACTACCTACTACTTAAGCTCTTACTGAAATTTTCTGGATGAGCTACTTCCCAGTAGTACGAGCTTCCATGGTACACTATTTAATAGTGTTTAGGGTATCTTTTCTTTATATCACTTTAAAATGTATATTTTTTATGCAATTAAAATTAATAGTAAATAAATATTTTTCAATATATAAATTATATTATAATTAAAATTCATAACAAATAAATGTATTTGCATATTAAATTATATTTTAAATTTATAATAAATTATAGTAGAAGGTTGTTTTTAAATACCGATAATTCTTTTAAATTATTAAAATTTAATTTAAAGGTAGAGATAAAAGAAGATAAATCAAACAACATAAATAATTAAGATGATGAAATATATAGATAAAGATAAAAGGAGAATAGTTTGATGTGATTGAGACATAATACTTTTGGTTGACTATAAAAATGTTAAGTGAAATATACATTCAAAGTATTGAAGAGAAATGATATTGATATTCTCTAATTGAAATTCATGGACCAATTTGTTAACCTACATAAATATATTAACTCCGCCTATGTGTGTTTGCATGTATGGTCTGTCTCAAGTCAAGATGAAGGAGGAGGGTTGGTGTCAAAGGTTGCGAATCGACCGTAAAAAACCAACTATTTTTATGTGATGAACCTTTATGATATTTCATTGGGGCATACCCTTCATAGTGATGTGTTACATCAGGCATTAGGTGTATTGAAAAATGACCTAGGGTCCTTGCCAAAAGGCAAGGCGCTACATCGATCTCGGGATGTAGTGATAAGTGATATAGGATCCATGCTGAAAGGCAAGGCGCTAGGTCTTCACCCAAATTTGGCGACAAAAAGGCAAGGTCACAACACGTAGATGGGCGAGCGTGGCAGGCAAACACCGCTCAGGGGTTTACGATGAAATTAGGAAGCTGGAACATAGGAACATTAACGGGTAAACTGAGGGAGTTAACAAATGTTTTTGCCAGAAGGAAAGTGAATATTGTTTGCTTATAAGAAATTAAGTGGGTTGGAGAAAAGGCCAAAGAAGTGGAGGGTACCGATTTCAAGTTGTGGTATACAGGTACAACCAAGAGTTGCAATGGGCTTGGAATTATGATCCATAGAAGTTTCAAAAATAAAGTCGTTGATGTCAAAAGGAAAAGCGACAGGATTATAATGATTAATCTTGTAGTGGGGATCTAATTTTAAATATCCTTAGTGTGTATGTACCTCAAGTTGGACTACTATCAGATGAAAAGAATCAATTTTGGGAAGACTTGGAGGAGGTTCCTTAGAGGGATCCCACGAGAGGAGAAGACTTTCCTAGGAGGAGATCTAAATGGGCATGTTGGTAAAAACGGTGGAGGCTTTGATAGAATTCATGGTGGTTTTGACTATAGGACTAGAAATGAGACTGGAGAAGATGTCTTGAACATTGCATTAGTCTATGATTTGATGCTAGCGAACACTTTTTTTCTGAAAAGGGAGTCTCGTCTTATCAAGTGGTCAAAATTGTAGTCAAATTGATTTCTTTATGGCTAGATGGGAAAATAGAAATTTGTATATTGACTGCAAGGTCTACCCTGGAGAATGTGTGGCGACACAACATAAGTTGGTAGTTCTAGAGGTTAAGTTCAACAAAGTTCTTAATTTGAGGAAGAAGACTCAAAACCCAAGGATAAAATGGTGGAAGCTAAAGAAGGAGAAACAAATATAGTTTAAGGAAAACATGTTGTGTAAAGGACCGTGGGAGTTTATTGAAGAAGCTAATGAAATATGGAATAAGATGGCTATGTGTGTTCAAAATGTGGGAAGGAGGGTGCTAGGTGAAAGCAAAGGAAATAAAGTTCTTATAAAGGAAACATGGTGGTGGAATGGAGAGGTGCAAGAGACTATTAAATAGAAGAAGGAATGCTTTAGATCTTTGCATAAATGTCTCAATGATGAGAATTTGCAAAAGTTTAGAGTAGCGAGGAAAAATGCAAAGAGAGCAGCGCGGGAAGCTAGAGGCAAAGTTTTGGACGATTTGTATAAAAATCTTAAGAGCGAGGTATTTACAAACTTGCAAAAAAAAGAGATAAAAAGAGTAAAGATCTCACCCAAGTTAGATGTATTAAGGATAAAAATCAAAAACTTTTGGTAAGGGGTGAAGATGTAAGTGAAAGATGGCTAAACTACTTTAACAAACTTTTTAATGGGAACGACGATAAGAGTGAGGTGGATTTGGAGGACATTTTTTATTATCTGAATAGAAGATTTATACGCAGAATTAATACACATGAAGTTAAGGAAGCTTTAAAGAGGATGAAGAATAATAAAGCTTTAGGACCTGATGACGTCCCTATTGAAGTGTGAAGAGGTTTGGGAGATGTGCAATAAAATGGTTGACCAATCTTTTTAATAGGATTCTTCAAACAAATAAAATGTTGGATGCTTGGAGGAAAAATATATTTATGCCTATTTACAAAAACAATGGAGATATTTAGAATTGTTCAAACTATAGATGCATCAAGCTCATGAGTCATTCTATGAAGTTGTGGGAGAGAGTTATCGAACATCGCCTACGGAGGGAGACCAATGTTTCTGTAAATCAATTTGGATTTATGCCAGGAAGATGTACCATGGAAGATATTTTCTTGATGAGACAATTAATGGAAAGGTATAGGGAAAAGAAGAAAGACTTACATATGGTGTTCATAGATCTTGAGAAAGCATATGATAGAGTCCCAAGAGAAGTCTTATGGTAGACTCTTGAGAAAAAAAAAAAGGTAGCATTAAAGTATGTTGATGCAATCAAGGATATCTATAATGGGGCTACCATATATGTGAAAGCTTGTAATGGAACATCAAGGTTTTTCCCTATCACGGTAAGTGTTCACCAAGGTTCAGATCTTAGTCCTTATCTCTTTGTCTTGGTGATGGATGAACTAATGAAAGATATTCAAGAGAAAGTGTTGTGGTGTATGCTTTTTGCAAATGATATCGTACTTATTAATGAGACCAAAGATAGTGTTAATAGGAAATTGGAATTGTGGAGAAACACTTTAGAGTCTAAAGGATTCACGATAAGCAAGAGCAAGACAGAGTATATGAAGTGAGTTTTCGCGGGTAAGAGATAGTGATCAAGCCACAGTGCATCTACTTGGTCAAGAAGTACCCAAGAAAGATGGTTTTAGATACTTAGGATCAATGTTGCAAAAAGGTGGTGAGATTGATGAGGATGTAAATCATAGAATTAGAGTAAGATGGATGAAATGACAGAGTGCATCGGGGTTTTTGTGTGACCGCAAAATTCCCCTTAAGCTAAAAGGAAAATTCTATAGAACAACTATAAGACCGGCAATGCTACATGGAGCGGAATGCTGGCCAGCACATAGGCAACATGAGCATAAAATAGGGGTAGCAAAAATGAGGATGTTAAGGTGGATGTGTAGATATACGAAGATGGATAAGATAAGAAATGAGGATATTCGACGAAAGGTAGTAATGGTACTGGTATGTGAAAATATGAGGGAGCATAGATTGAGATGGTTTGGGTACGTTATGAGACGACCACTGGATGCTCCCGTTAGAACAAAAGTTTGTTACCAAGAGCTCGACACAAAAAGAGGTAGAGGTCGATCGAAACTAACCTGGGAAAAGGTAATTAAACAATACCTAAAGGAATGAAATATATAGATTAACGGATAGTATATCTTAGGACGGTGGAGGATTAAACTTATTAGTAATAAGATAATTAATATTTGAAAGTATAACTTTTTTACATCAACACCTGCAGGTATTGCATATTTACATTTAAAAAATTGGCTTCATGAATGAAAGTGTGAATCCCGTGACCGTGAGCTTCCCTATTATGTCATGTTACTAGTTCTGTTTTAAACTCTTTCAGTCCACTCAACCAAACATTTGCATAAAAAAGCAAATACGAACATATTAAATTTGTTGTACAACAATGAATTTTGATTCTCTGTGAGACTTTTAAAAGTTGAAGTAGAAAAAGTAATAGAAAACGCAGTTATTGGTTCGTTTTCTTATAATAATTATTTTAGCTTTACTTGTAGTATTTCTTAATTTCAAATATATTTTTAACCAAAAACCTATTTTCTTTTAAAAACAATACAAAAAAATTGACCCTTGATACGAAAGAAAGACTATGAAAACTGAAAGCGACAAAAAATACGAACTCCGATTCGATCAACACTCAACAGTCGTAGTTTGTAGGAATTTGTCCTTTTCAAAGGGAAATGTTTTTTTAGGAATATATGAAGATTAAAACTTTCTAAAGATATTGAGATTTATTCAAAGACTTACTTTTGTTCAACATTTTTTATCCCACAGATACAAAATTAAATTTCTAAATACATACATTTCTTTTTTGAAAAAATTCTAAACACAAACATAAGAAATACTATGATTATTTTGCATATCTAACTTACAGTGGTAATTGCATGGAGTTATTCATAGTGGTGGAAATATAGGTCTGGCATTTATTGATAGTAGTGATGGTTTGTTAGTTCTTATTTATGCTTGGAAGGAGTTTAAATAGATCTAACCATACAGATCGGTGGTATACTTGGAATGCTTGGTTAGTTTCTTTTTTTTTCTCTTTCAAGATGTTTTTTTTTTTTTTCTAGCTTGAAAGGATGTTGATTTAGATGGTTAGTTGTTACTAATCCGTAAGGCTTTACTTGTGTATGGATTGTGATACTGATACCCTTGTCTCATGATCAATATATTTTGCATATATATATATAGAGAGAGAGATTATTAACATTTTAGAAAAAAATTTGTTCTAAAATAAATGTCAAGCAGTTCAGAGAAGAGAATCAAAGGTCAACGGCCAATGAAGGATTTCTCCCTCCCCCGGATTCATCTTAAACCGACCGAGATGACATCCAGCACGAGAGCAAGAAAAGGAAATGGTCTCCGTGCAGCTTCAAGTCACGCCACTCTCACATAGAATCAGGGTCACATCTGTAGTATATATATAGTTTATAGAAGCGGAATGCCAATCGACACTGGTAGCCATCGGGATTGAGTTCAGCTGCTTTTGACGATACTGACGAATGAGTAAACGGAAGAATGAATCAGATGAGCTCCAGTCTGGACTCTCATTGGTCAAACAGGCGCAACGGGCCGAGAGAGAATAAAAGGACACCAGAAGAGCAAGAAAAAGAGCTGTATGATAAGAGTCCTTATCCTACCCACCCCATTTTTTTAGTTTATGGGAGTAGCAAGAACAGCTCAATTTAAAAGGTTAGCAGCGTACCAAAGAGCTCGATTAGCTATTCTTTTTTTAAGTCCGGTTGACGCCACTTGATAGGAAGAAAAGAGCATCAAGGTTTTTCGAAGGCTTCAAGCCCTAGCATGGATTCCCCTGGCACCTCTCTTCCACAGCTTGGCACGTTTAAAGAAAGTGCCTACACTATAATGTACAAAGTGGCATAAAGTGATTCTTTTCGGGTTCGGTCAGGAGGGACAAAAGAGAGATGCTTTCTATCAGTCAAAAGCAGATACCGCCGCCCCCCCCCCCCCTCTCATGCTCCCACGGTTTGCTTACCGAGGAATAGAAAGGGAGGACCGGGGGCCAAAGCAAGTTGGGTTGGGGTATAGAGCCGTAAGTGCGGTGGGAGGGGGTGACAGAGGACATGCTCGTACGGTTCAAAGAAGGGTATGATCAACTCGTTGATTGTTGGGAACTTTCACTCCTCTATATTCGAAATATGCCTTTCTAGGAGCATTACGATCTATCTAGTAACGGTTAGTAGTTTGCAGTAGTAGGAGGCCCTTAATGAATAGTTCAATAGTGAGTATAGGTATACCCTCTCTCTAACCCTATAGTTTATACATAATGGAATCTAATCTATATCATGATATCTGCATCGAAAAGAAATTAATACTGATTAAATGCTTATTTTTAAGATTACCCATAATCAATACTTAGTAGGAATAGTGTATACAAAAATAAATTAGTCATCAACGGGAGAGATAAAAGATAGAAAAATTATCCACTATTTTCTTAAATATTCAACAAATTAATTATATTCCTAAATTATTCGATCTGGAACAAAGGAAGTATTTATTTGAGGTATCATGCTGGTCTTCCAAAGGTAAAAGTAAACAAAAAAATAATACTCCCTTCCCTTCAATCCTTATTATAAATTTCAATTAACTAATTCACACAGATTAAAAATTTAGTTAATTTAATTAAGAATATTAAATTTTCTTAAATTTATATATTTTTCCAAAAAAATCTGTAAGAAAAATTAACAAGCATTATTGGATTATGCTTTTTCCGTTATCATGTTATTCACGAACTGATATTAATGAAGGACATTTTTACGAAAAATAATTAATACATAAAAAATTATAAATTAAATTTTATAAAAAAGATCAAGCTATATTTTTGGTTTGGACATTATAATAAGGACCAGGAGAGTAATTATGCACCCAAAAAAAGAAAAATTAAAGGCTTAATTATATAATTGATCCTTAATTATAATTAAAAGTTTAGTTAAATTCCTCAATTATTAAAAAGTTTAATTAAACCCTTCAATTGTTTAAAATACTTTAATTGGATCCTTCAATTATTTAAAATTTCAATCAAATTGAACTTTTTAATAATTGAAAGACTCAATTAAAAGATTTAATTAATTTTTTAATAATTAAAGAATTAAATTAAATTTTTTAAAACAATTAAAGGACTTGATTGATTTTTTTTAATGACCATAGCCAATTGAACTTTTTAAATAATTAAATAATTTTATTAAACTTTTTATTAATTAAAGGACTCAGAAGTTTAAATTATAATTAAGTCAAAATTAAAACGTCTATGTGTTGGGTTTCTTACCATAAATAATTTACATTTAATAGCACCTTTAACTTGGATTCAGTTCTAGAGTTTAACTTGGATTCAGTCCTAGAGTTTTAGGAACTTGTGGGCTGTGGCTACCAACTACCAAGTTTCTCGTGCTAACAAGTAACAACACCTTTAATTGTTGTTTGCTTACCAAAATCATTTTACATTAATTTTCACGTTTAACTTCGATTCAGTTACATCCAAGTTATAAAACGCCTTTATTTGTTGGGTTTCTTACCAAAATTATTTTACATTTAATTGGTAGTTTTGATTTCAAGTATATTTAAACTAAGAGTATCTTTTAAGAAATTACCCTTAATACAAAACAAGAATTATGAAAACTATATGGTAACATTTGATATTAAAAAAATGTTTTGATATTAAAAAGTGATATATCAAAAAAAATCTTTAGTAAAAGACAATTATATAAAAGAATATTCTTGAACATATTGTTAAAGTGTAATTGTGAATATGAAGTTTTGTAATTTGCTAAAAATAAGCAAGTTGAATAATATATAAATATAAGTGAAAAAAATTCCATAAACTTAGTGCCTTAAGGTTTTAGATTGAGTGTGGAGTTAAGATCACTTATTTGTGTACTCATAGCCCGTTAGTGAAAATTTTTAAGGTGTTTTGTTCTCCTTAATTTTCCAACTAGAGGTTTTAGAGTTGATAGTTTAACTGAATGATAAACTCAAATGTAATGGAAATGACAATGAATCCAAACATGAAAATTCTTTGTATCAAAAGTGATAGTGGTGGTAGATTCATATATGGTGATTAAAAGACTTCTTGGTAATATGGAGGTCACATGGTATGTGTCGTTTATGTGAGTTAATGACATTGCAAGTACCTAGAGCATGTTGACAACATTAGATAAGTTCTAAGTGCTTAACAATGATGCAACCTAATGGCAGAGTTGTTAATGCAAACATTTAGAGCAAATTGATAGTCATGGTTAAACTCTAAAGGTTACCATTAAAAAGTCATGAATGAGAAAAAAAAAAAAAGAAAGCTTCCACTACAAGAAAAACATATCATATGAAAGAAACTTATATTTGAGGAGGTGATAGTTAGAGTGCAAGTATGAATATGAAGTTTTACACCGAGTAGAAATGAACATATTAAACAATGTGAAAAAAACTCACAAACCTAATATCTTAATGTTTTTGATTGAATATAATGTCAATTTTACTCGTGTGAAATGTTCGTAGCTCATTAGTGAAGATATTTTATGTTTTACTCATTTAGTTTTCCATCACATATTAGTAAATAAGTGAAAACAAATTTTTTCTTGTAATAATTAATTATTAGGAAGATTGAAGAACTAAATGTTGTATATAATAATAATAATAATAATAATAATAATAAATCATTTGATTTGAATAATAATAATAAATTTAATTCAATAAGAAAATACTAAATAATACATAAGAAATAAAAAATGAAATTTACATAAATTTAATCACAATCTTATTAAATATTTCAATTCTACTTTTGGTTTGATTATCATGAGAACTTTTGGGTTTGTGATAAATTGAAAACCATTAACTTTTCCAAATTATGAAAAAATAATTTGTTATAATATTAATTTCAATAAATATTACACTAACTACCTACGAGGTTTTGTT
>PYAF01000329.1:1228310-1262603 GCA_007407185.1 Glycine tomentella
ACAAACATGCTCGCCAAATCCATTACCAAATAGATGAAATTGTTTGACTATTTCATTACATTAAGGAATAACAACAGTTTTACCAAATCCAAAATTATCCACTATGTCATGCATCACCAAGTCAAATATCAATACCTTGTTTCTACAACTTACACCATTTCTATGTATCACTACTTCACCTATATTTGGTATAAACCATAGATGGTGTTGACAATTTCCAAATAAGCTGTGGTACTTGGGAATCCAATGAACTGCTAATATACCTACAATTGATATATAAAGTGGTTCTGATTCTTTTTGTGCTAAGTTTGATTTACCAACATAACATTTGACCACATTGATCTTCATTGAACAATTTCGATTTGTCAAATGCCTAACTGTGGGAACAATCCAGATCAGGCCTGAGATTTCCTGTTTAGACATTGATTTCAATGTTGTAACGGTTCATTTTTCTCATGTTTTGGTTCACTCTATCCAGTACCTTGTTATTAGATGCATTTCTCTTGCATCCCATTGCATTAATACATTGACTGAAGGGTCTGTTGTTCTGCAGGGAGCAATTACAGGGCCATTAATAACTACAGTTATGATTACACTGAAGGATTTGTATGCTGAATTTGTGTTTCAAGAACCTAAGGACAACTCCAAGCAGAACGCCAGCTAGCTAAGCTTCTACTACCCGTGTCTATATAAACCAAAATTTCCCCACCCATCCAGTAACCAACCAAAATAAAGTGTACAGCTCCAAGCAATAAGTAAAACTATAGTTCCATCTCAACAATAATAGCATAAAACAAACATAAATTACCAATAACATATTCATTTGACATTCAACAAAGCATCTGATTCAAAATTCCATCAATTGTCATTTAAGTTTTTCAAAAATGGTGTCGTACGGATTATGTAATCCGTATGGTGCTCACGGATTACTTAATCCGTAAACACCATACGGATTACATAATCCGTACGGTCTTTACGGATTAAGTAATCCGTGAGCACCACACGGATTAACCAATCCATAAAATCCGTAAATCCGTATGGTACTCACGGATTATTTGTAAAAAAAACACATGATGAAATAATAAAATACCACCATAGTTGTTATAAAGAGTTAATAACTATACATATGTAAAATAATTTTCTAATATATTATAATTAAATAATAACATAAAATTATCCCCTTTCAAAAAAAAATAAGTATTATTATGATTGAATAATAATATAAAATTATTTTAATTTATGATTATAATTTTTTAAGTCAATAAAGATTATTCCAATTAGTAAGTAACACATTTATATTCTATAAAAATATGAATTTGATTTTTGTTATTAATGTGATAATTTTTCAATAAATAATATAACTTTATATAAGCATACTCTCATCCAAATGTGAAGTCAACTCCTGATTCTAATGAACGCACAAGACCTAATTACCTAAAAAAATATTTTTAATTTTTTTTTAAGTGTGATACATTATAAAAGTATGAGAGTCACTGCAAAAAACACCCCCTAGTTGTTATAAAAAGTGTGACAGGTTGTGTGTGGGGTTGGAGAATCCTACACAAGATGGAGTATAGGGTATGCTATTGAAACATGTTGCATATGATGTGAAAGAAATAATGGTCGTTGGATTTGCATCACAGAGTTTTTAATCCTGTAATGGAATCGGTAGCCATAGTATATTCGTATGCTGCATATGGTCGAGTGGACGTGGTTGTATAATATTTGTGTAAGAGAAATGTTGATTGTTGGGGTTGTGTAAGGGTGGGTCTTGAAAATTCTTTGGTTCGGGACGAAATGGAAAAAATGGTCCCTATTATGATTTTTTTTTAAATACAAATAATATTAAAACGAAGGGATGGGAAAAATGGGTCTTTAACATACAAATTTTTTGAAATACAAATAATATTAAAATTAAGAGATGGAAAAAATGGACCCTTAACACACAAATTTTTTGAAATACAAATAATATTAAAACTAGGGATGAAAAAAATGAGTCTCTAACACACAAAAAATGAATCTCTAACATACAAATTTTTTGAAATATAAATAATATTAAAATTAACAGATAAAAAAATGGGCCCCTGACATATAAATTTTTTGAAATACAAATAATATTGAAACTAAGGAATGAAAAAAATGGGCCTTTAATACACAAATTTTTTGAAATACAAATAATATTAAAATTAAGAGATGGAAAAAATGTACCCCTAACACATAAAATGGACCCCTAACATAAATTTTATTTTTATTTTATTTTTTTTAATAAAAGATTTTACTTAAACTACCGATCCAAAAATTTTTGGGCCCTAGGCGGAGGCCCTGCTGGCCTGCTCCAGGGCCGGGCCTGCGTTGTGTTTCCCAATGCCTGAAGCAACTTCTCTTAATGCACAACAACATGAAGAAAAAATCCAATAAATGTAAAAGGTTTTTAATAGAGTGAGGTTTAAAAAATGATGGTTTTAGTTTTATAATATTGATGGAAAAAAAATATTATTTTTTGAAAAAGTATGATAAATGTTGAAAAAAATGAATACAAAAGAAATTAAAAAATTGTAAAAATAAGAGAAATAATAAATAGAATTGATGTTATGTAATTAATACAATTAATTATGTTGTAATTTTGTAAGGTTGTTATTTTAGAAATTTGTGTTTTTTTTCATAAAATAATATTAATGTAAATGATATTAATTAATTAGGTAAATGTATATGAATGAAAGTTTTGTTATAGGTTTGAGTTGATGTAGAATAATATGAAAAGTAAATAATATAAATATTAAAAATTTTGTAAAATATGTTGAAGTTAAGTAATGAAAACACTATAAGTTTTGGTAGTTTTGTAAAGTTGTGATAATAAAAATTTGTGTTTTTTTCATAAAATAATAATAATTGAAATAAAATGTTTTTGTAAATGAAATTTTTGTTATAATTGAAATAGGTTCGTATAAAAAATGCTACACAAGACCTTGGGAGACAGGACAACACTGGTCCAAATGATCTCTACGCTGCACTATATAACCACGTGCATTATGTATTGTGGCTAACTTACGAAGTTAATAAAATAACTTATAAATAACCAAAGTTACCTGTTCCATTGCAGGATTAATAACTCATGATTTAAATCCAATAACCATTATTTCTTTCGCATCATATGCAACATGTTTCAGTAGCATACCTTAGACTCTGTCCCTAAACAAAGACGATGTCCTAACCTTTTGCAACATAAACACTTACATTATTAACAACGATACAACATGAACGCACTGTTCATAAGAAGAGACCGACATAACATTTATAAAATGTCCTTTCCCCTTTCTCTCTCATCCTCCATGTTGAGTCTCTTGTACATTCTTTCAAACTCCCAATCCAAAACAGATGACATATAATAAATAAACAATAAAATATGGATAAATAATCATTATTATCCCTGAATGTATAGAGTGTTAAAATTCGTCTCTAAAAGATGAAAATTCAAATTTTTGTCCCTAAAAACATGGGCGGATCTAGCTTATCAATAGGGGGTAGTGCCCCCCTTAAATTTTTCCAATAAATTTTATTATATCCTTAACACTTGTTTGTAGTACTTGTTAATTATTTCAGTGCTTGTTAATTATTTTCATTTATAATTCATGTATTAGTGCTTGTTTATAAGGAGATTAAAGTCTTTGTTCTTCATTGAAATAAAAAGTACAGTTTAATCATATGCATTTTGTAAAAATATTTTAGTCTATATTGTAACAGGTCATATTCAAAGATCTAAAACTCAATATTTATATCTAAACTAACTCTCATGTTGTCATTATGGTCTTTTGAAATCTCATCGGAAGCTAAAATAAGCTTCTTTCATTATTCTATTCAATCCAGAACAGTAATTTGGTATGACTATTTGTTTGTTTCTTTAGATTATGGTTTATAATTATTTGTTCCTTTAAATTTTCTTTGCAAAAAAAATTTCGGGAGAGCTGTTCCTGAACCCCCGCCACTAAATGTTTGGACATAAATAAATTTTCCTAGATCTGCCACTAGTTGTCCCCCCTTGATTATTTTTCTGAATCCGCCATTGCCTAAAAGTAAAAACAATGCTGCAAATTTATTCATCCGTTAACTTTCGTCTGTTATCTTTAATTAAAAGAGCTTACATGACACATTCATGAACAAATTTGTCAGTGCTCTATCCAAAATATAATTTAATTTTCATCTTCTCTCTTTTTTAATCTTACAAACATAAAATTACAATAAACATTTAAAAAATTAGGAAAACAAACATAATATTGATGAATAAACATAATTTGTCTGTTGCTATGAAATTTTTATTATAACAACATTAGGTAGTGGCAAAATCAAGTTGGATTTCATTCTTTTTTGTAAGAATTAACTTGATGGCTGTGTATTTTTTGTTTGAGTCTCATATTTTGGGTAAGGTAATGTAATATTAGAAATTTAAAAGCAAAAATATGAGACAGTACCTTACCCAAAATATGAGACTCAAATAAATTAAAACGCACCATCATTAAGTTAATCCTTACAAAAAATGAGATTCAGCTTGATTTTGTCGTTACCTAATATTGTCATAATAGAAATTTCAGAACAACAAATATATTATGCTTATTATTATGTTTATTTTAACTTATGTTTACTTTTCTTTTTTTAAGTCTTTATTATAATGTTATGCTTGCAAGAATTAAGAAAAAGGAGAAGATGAAGATTAAATTATATTTTGGATAGAGCGTTGATAAATAAATTCATTCTGAATGTATATAGCGCTGACAAATTTTTCTTTAAATGTGCTACTTATGTTCTTTCAATTAATGGTAATGGACAGAAGTTTAAATATGAATGAATTTGTCACACTTTTTACTTTTGGGGACAAATATTTGAATTTTCATCTTATTGAGACAAAATTATCATCACTTTACACATTAAGAAATAAAAATAACTATTTACTCATAAAATATAGATATCTCTTTATTATTTACTTCCATTATTATTTTTATAATAAAAACTAGTCGATTATAACAATAAATTAATACTCCCACTCAAATTCTTATAAAATAAATGTCCATATTTAATCAGGCTTTTTAGCCGCTTGAAGTCAGAAATAAAATGTGCACACTAGAAATAGAAATAAAAGACAGAAAATATCAATTAGAGTCTAGGTACTTACTCATCATTTTTCCAGTAATAATAATACTTTTTTAGGTGACCTAGTATATATATATTTTTTTTTTACCAAAATTAAACACTAATCTTTTAAAATATTGAAATTTATTTAAAAAACTAATATTTTTTAACTTAAATTTCTCCATACATCAAGATCAAATACATATCAATTACATGCTTAAAAACTAAAAAGTATTCCCATAGGCAAAGTGTATTTGTCTCTCTTAATAAAATATTTTCCATAATCACGATTACAAAAGGAATCCAACATGCGTCAACTCTCCCGGAACTTGTGTGTACGTAACACCATGTTTGTCCAGTAGTAACAGTAATATAATAATAATAGTTAGTAAACAATATCAACGTGTATTTATTTCCTGATACACATCGTATGGTATTATATATTATATATGTCACCACTCCAACTTCAATTTCAACTTCGAATTAGTATAATTTTATTTCCCAGCACACCACCATGGAAGCGTTGCGCGTCGCCCCCACAACCCCACCTCTCCTCCGCCGCCACCACCCTCTGCGCAAAATGGCGCGCCACCCCCTCACAGGGCGCCCCCGCTGCGCGCCCCTCATCGCCGCCACCCTCTCCACTCCGCCGGAGGCCGCGCACTCCTCCATCGCCGCCGTCGTCGTCGAAGATCCCTCGGTGGCGGCTCCTCCTCCGCGCCCCCGCGTCTTGCCGGATTCCCTCCAGTACCCGCCCGGCTTCGTCGGCGCGATTCCCGCCCGCTCCCGCTCCGACGGTGGCAGCGGTGGCGACGGCGGGATTGATGCCATGACTTATTTGACGAACATTCTCTCTTCGAAGGTGTATGACGTGGCGATTGAGTCTCCTCTGCAATTGGCGCCAAAGCTCTCTGCCAGACTCGGGGTTAAGGTTTGGCTCAAGAGAGAGGATTTGCAACCTGTAAGTTCGTTCTCACCACCTTTTTTACATCTGGGTCTGTATCAATTTTTGATCTTGATATGCAATGGGTGTGAAAAATGCTTCATTTTTAATTATTTATTAGTATTATTGAAAATAGAGTTTAATGAGTATGTGCTGTTGTCGTACACACAGGTCACTCTCAACTAATGAGTGATTATCGATGATATGATTTTTAAGGTGGCTATTATTATAATAAAAGGAATGTCAGAAAACTTAACAATACTTGAACAATTTGTGATGGCAGTTTTGAAGAAAAATTATTATTGATGTGTTGTTAATGAAATATTTCAGTGATGTAAATGACTATCTTTTTGCTTGAAGTGGAAGGAACTGTGCCCAATCAATCATTATTTTATTTTTTGTTTAAGTTTTAACTATAAATGGCTTTATGCATTTCCTTGGATTTTGTTACAATGGAGTCTTGTGTTTAAGAGATGTTAAGTGGTTTACTGAAGGATGAGTGAACAACATACGTGTGTGTTGACGAATGAGTATTTGAAATTGGGATGTAGGTTTTCTCATTTAAGCTTCGTGGAGCTTATAATATGATGGCAAAGCTTCCGAGGGAATTGTTGGAAAGGGGGGTTATCTGCTCGTCTGCTGGCAATCATGCTCAAGGAGTTGCATTGGCTGCCAAGAGGTTGAATTGCAGTGCGGTGATTGCTATGCCTGTCACCACTCCGGAAATCAAGGTGTGTTTTGTTTATATGTTTAGTTTTGCTTGCTTGTTTGTTTGTTTCTTTAATTATATCTGAGGAAAAGAGAATTTGTTTAATTTAGTTATGTGTTTTTGTTTCTTGTAACATTGCAGTGGAAATCGGTGGAGACGCTGGGTGCTACAGTTGTGCTCGTGGGGGATTCATATGATGAAGCACAAGCATATGCTAAGAAGCGGGGGGTAGAGGAGGGTAGGACATTCATACCTCCTTTTGATCATCCTGATGTCATTATGGGTCAGGGAACGGTTGGGATGGAAATTGTCCGCCAAATGCAGGGTCCAATTTTTGCAATCTTTGTGCCTGTGGGAGGAGGTGGTCTCATTGCTGGTATTGCTGCTTATGTGAAGAGGGTTAATCCGGAGGTTTGCATGATGTTATGTTATTGGTTGTGATTTTGTATGTATTCCTTCATTTAGAGAAATGATTATTGGCATCTGTTATGAATACATAGGTGAAGATTTTTGGGGTGGAGCCCAGTGATGCAAATGCAATGGCATTGTCGCTCCATCATGATCAGAGAGTGATTTTGGACCAGGTTGGAGGATTTGCAGATGGTGTAGCTGTTAAAGAGGTTGGTGAAGAAACTTTTCGCATATGCAAGGAGTTGATAGATGGCATTGTTCTTGTAAGCCGTGATTCAATTTGTGCGTCAATAAAAGTAAGATTTTCTTTTGTTTGTGAGTTTGCGTTCTAAATCTTTGATGCTTGATGTACTCTCCAGATTTATATTTATAACTTCATATATATGATATACTCTCCAAATTTGATGTACTGTAGTATCTTTTGTGCAAATGTTAGAAAATTCATTGTATCTTTCAAATGATATAAATATATATTCTCTACTCACAAGAAGTGTATAGATCTTTAGCTAATTGTTCCGATGCTTTATCAAATTTTCTTTGCCATCCAATGTTCTTGACAGTTGATGAGAAATTTGCGAAGTATTTAAATGGGTTAATAATTGAGATTTACTTGATGACTTATGAACCTGAGTCAGCTAGTAATACCAAATTTCAAATTGGTAGCTGGAGGAGTATGGTGCATATAATAGCTAGAGGAACTATCTTGACAAACTATTTCTAGTTTTTGTGCAATTAAAGAATTATCAAATACATATTTGGATGAAGGAGATTGGACAGAATGGTGGCAGTAGTTGGGAGAACCTGTTTCAGAATTACTTAACACCCGCAGATTTATTTTGATCTGTTTCCTGTTTATCACCCCAGGGTGATTATAGGGAGTTATGTGCTATATTTAGATGAACTTGGCTATTAATTTTACCCTGTACTTTTAGAGGCTGTTGCTCTGTTGTTGACATTCTCTCTGTCTCTAGGTTCATAGGCTCTTGTAATGAAAAGCAGTAAAATTTTTATATGACAAGAATAAAACTTGTTGCAGGATATGTTCGAGGAGAAAAGGAACATATTAGAACCAGCAGGTGCACTTGCACTAGCTGGAGCTGAGGCATACTGCAAGCATCATGGGCTCCAGGGGAAAGATATTGTAGTAATAACCAGTGGAGCAAACATGAATTTTGATAAACTTCGGGTTGTAACTGAACTTGCTAATGTTGGTCGTAAACAAGAGGCTGTGCTGGCAACTGTTTTGCCAGAGGAGCCTGGCAGTTTCAAACAATTTTGTGAATTGGTACGTCTGCTACTTTAACACTATATCTATAAGTGTTCTTCATGTTTGTAGTTATTTTCTATCTTGTCTGGCAGGTGGGGCAGATGAACATCACAGAATTCAAATACAGATATAACTCCAATGAGAAGGCTGTTGTCCTTTACAGGTAAGATCATAATTGCCTGATCATTTTTTCTTTATCCATTGTCAATCAATTTTTTAAAAAGCAATATGTTCCCTGAATATTGACATCTCTCTGTTCCAATTTATTAGTTTTCATTGACTATTATTTTCTCTGGTGCACATATCTGTTAACAACTTGTATAAGTTAAGGCGGTCCATGGTATTTATTGTCAATTGTATTTGCATGCAGTGTTGGGGTTCACACAGAGTTCGAACTAAGAGCAATGCAGGAGAGGATGGAATCTTCTCAGCTCAAAACTTACAATCTCACAGAAAGTGACTTGGTGAAAGACCACTTGCGTTACTTGGTATGTTGGCCACAAAAAATTTCTTCATAGTGATGCTTATTGTATATAATTTCCTTCCCTTTTCTTCTCAACACTATTCCCAACCACCAAACTGTCTAAAAATATTGATTTAGGTGTATTGGATTTTTCTGATTAAGTGACATCACATGACTAAACAGCCCCTTTGATTTGTTTGCCTCATCTTCTTCAGATAGTCTTTATCTAACATGTATCTCCCATGAACAGTTGAATAACTGATCCTGTGTTTGTATTGTTGAATTTACTTAACTTTTGTTCTGAACACATTTTCAGATGGGAGGCCGATCAAACATTCAGAATGAGGTTCTCTGTCGTTTCACCTTTCCAGAAAGACCTGGTGCTTTGATGAAATTTTTGGACCCCTTCAGTCCACGTTGGAATATCAGTTTATTCCATTACCGAGGGGAGGTAGGAATTTTTTACTTTCTATTTCTTTAATCAAACACATTGCATGGGGTTTTATGTCAAAACTTAAATGCAGTTCCTTAGGTCATCTTGGTGTTGTTCTCCTAAGATGGTTAGACTTTTACCTTGGTAACTTTCATTGATCTTTAATGAAAACCTTTTTTACGCATATTACTGAGGTGAAACTTCAATTCTGATTGAAGAACAACACTAAAAATACATAAAGAACTTTATCCAAGTTTTACCTTTTATGCATTTTCTTGCTTTTTCCTTTGACCTATGCATATCTGATTGCATCCTTATACTTATTTACCAACAGGGTGAAACTGGAGCAAATGTGCTAGTTGGAATACAGGTACCCAAAAGTGAGATGGATGAGTTCCATGATCGTGCTAACAAACTTGGATATGATTATAAAGTGGTGAATAATGATGATGACTTCCAGCTTCTAATGCACTGATGATGGTT
This sequence comes from Glycine tomentella, assembly GCA_007407185.1. Classification (NCBI taxonomy): domain Eukaryota; kingdom Viridiplantae; phylum Streptophyta; class Magnoliopsida; order Fabales; family Fabaceae; genus Glycine; species Glycine tomentella. The sequence goes on from PYAF01000329.1 coordinate 1,238,141, forward strand.
TGAGGCACTTTTGCCATTATTGTGTATTTTAGTGGACAAGTTTGTCATATTTAATATTTCCACGGTCGTTTCTAAAAGTTGGATGGGGAAAAAAGGTGGAAAGGAAGCGGCGTTCGGACATGTCATTAGTTGATTAGAGGAACAACTAGTTCTTTTTACCTAATGGCTAATGCGGCGTCTTTACATTTTTTATAATCTGTAATTTTTTTTTTTGTTAGCATTGGAATCTTATAATGTTGTTGCCTGGTCTTTTGTGTCTGTAATATAAGTGTTTTCAAAAGGTTGTTTGCTAAATTTCAGCAGCCTGAGGATTGTGGTGCGGCGTTTAGAATGTCGAAAAACTTGAAGGATAGTCTTGCATTTGCAGAAGAATAATAACCACGAAGGACTAGTTTGAAATGAAAATGATGACATCATTAAGTGTGTATTTGGTTGTAAAGAAATAGGAGAAAAAATAAGAGAAATTTTCAAAATTATGGGTGGATTTTACGTCTCTTTCTTTATATTTTAATTTAAATATATTTTTTTTAATTTTCTCTCATTTTTTTCTTTAGCAAAACCAAACTCACTCAAAAGGAGGTCAATTAGTTTGAGAACATGTAATCTGTTTTCATTTTTTATTTTTTCTCTGTATTTTGTTTTGTGTTTTTACATTTTTTTGACATGTGCTTTTGAAACTAAGAAACTAAGTAAAATTAGAAAATGTTTTTTTCTTCTATCAATTAACTGGCTATCCAAACGGTCTTAAGAATAAGTTTTTTTAACAGTGTTTGGTTAGAAAAAAACATGAGGAATGGATAAATTTTTATAAACTTGTATTGTTTGGTTCAACTTTTAAGAAGAATGGAGAATGAAAGGGAGCATAATTTGTCTTCATCTAAATCTACTCTCCTCTAATATTGGAGGGGTCCGGAAGAGAAAGGAAGAAAATTAAAAGATTTCAAGTATATTTACAAAAATATTCTTACTTACATAGAGATCGAAAATTATAAAGATAAAAGAATAAATAAATTTTAAAAATTTATTTCCTCTCCTCGCAAGTAAACAAGCAACGGTTTCACCTTTCTTAATTCATATTCCTCCCCTCATCTCCTCTCAATGAAGTGTAGAGTTAGAGATGGAATTTACCACATTTCATAAACATTAGAACCAAAATCACAATTTTTTATAACATAAGGACTACTAAAATCAATTTTGACCAAATCTTATCTTAACTTAAGCGACTAGTTACTTTCAGTTCACTATCATTTTCAAAATTAGTTAGATTACTTAGTTGATAAATAAAATTGTATATAAAAAACATTATTTTTTTTATTGTTAACCAGTGGCTTTAGAACATTAATTAAGAAATTAAAAAAAAAATATTTCTTTTTTAATTTTTTAAACAATGTTTTAATTCTTCTATCGTTATAATTAATAAAGCAACATAGTAACTATATCCATTCCGTTCTCCCGAGGTAATGAGAAGCAGCAGAATCCCCGATAACATCATCGGACGCTCATAGAAAACCCACATAAACCTTGAAAAATTAAATGACTACATTTTTTTTTACCGGTAACTAGCAATGAGTTAACCCTTCATAACTAGATTTTTGACTTAGGCGTTCCATGATCGCTTAGGGACGTCGTTCTGTGAATTCTACAATGGCTGCAACAGCAACTCAATCAGATGAGCAAGTTCAAAAGGTTTCTCTCAAAGTTTTAGTGGTCAAAGAGAAAAAAAAAAGGTTCTATTTGCTGAGGCAAGGAAGGATTTAGTGGACGTATTAGTGAGTTTCTTAACATTGCCTTTAGACACTGTTGTGAGACTCGTGGCTAAGGAGTCAAACATTATTCCACCAGTGAAACATGGCAGCGTGAGCACATTGTATAAAAGTATGTCACATCTTGAAGAAGAGAATCTGTGGACTCACACGTGCAAAGAAATGCTTCTGCAGCCAAACAACTCGATGATGGATTGTTGTCAACAACTGAAGCTGTTGTGAGAACTACTGCCGTTGTGGAATATATCCTCCCCTTTTGAGCACTTTTAAGAAGCAACCTTGCCGTTGTGGAAAACCAATGAGCAAAGTAGTGAAACAAAAACATTGTATTCTACAAAATGGGTTTGTTAAGGAACGAGCTACTTTTGTAATTTGTGATGATCTCTCTGTGTTGCCTATAATGCAATTGGAACAAGTGTTGGTCTGCTTCGGAAGCTTGGAATCAAAGACATGGATGCTATTGAGGAATGCACTGTTGATATCAGCAAGAGGGAGATACATACTTTCTCAACTAGAATGTCATTTTTGCTGTCTATATTATTATTAGGTTAGAAACTGCTGTTATAAGTCCCTACACGTACTTTTTTTAAAAAATTTGCTTTAGTCTCTGTCGTACAAAATTGTAGGGACCAAGATAGGAAAATGATTTATGGACTCTCTTAGTTTTCTACTTGAGAAAGACATAGAAAAAAGATCAATCACTTTATTGATGATGATGTAATGTGATAGGAAAAAAAAATAAAAAGAAATGAAATATATTGATGAGATGTTTAGAATTTGGATATTTGTACAGTCCAAAATAGTAAAATGGCACGTGATCATCTCTTAAAGGTCACCATATACGTGGATACCCTCCACATCAGCACTGTCACATTAAAAAAGTGATTATTCAACCTCCAACTGCCAACCTGGACACACTTGTCAAGGACCCATGTCAACTTCGCTACAATAGTACAGATGTCGACCTTCTACAGGAGAACGGGCACCTACAATATTATCTTTTCCCTAACAGTATATCTATTATACCAAGATATTTAAATAGGTGTAATCACCTTATCATCTCAACAAGTTATCTACTAATTGTTACTTATCTACAAGTAACAATATATCAACAAGGTACACATTATCTCCTATTCAAAATATAGATAACTGCATGCTATTATTATCTTATCAACATATTATCTACAAGTAATGGCCCAAGGCCCATACTTCACATTATAAATACAACCATCCAGTTTCTCTCTAATCTCATTCTCATCCGGCACACAGGATACCTCACTCTCATCTATACTTGAATGCATTATTCAAGTCTCTTATTCTCTACATCTTAGACTGAATTCTCACACTTAGTCATTCTTTAACAATTGATGTACTTACTTGAGCGTCGAAGTATTTTTTCTTTGTTTTGCAGGTCTCTCCTCTAAGCAAAGCCTACTCACTTCCTGACGGCACAGGATTTGGAATCCACTAAGGCCACATCTAGCCTACACGTGGAATTTTCAGATTTTGGTAATAATAGTATTCAAATATCATCCACCATCACAACTAAAATAATGTATATATAGGAACTACAATGACTTGAAATATGCATGTGTAGGAAATAAAATAAGCAGTCACTACTACAAACAGTGTTTTCTACATCGATTATTTGACCCATTCGATGTTGGTTCGAGAACCGTCATTGTAGCTAATGTCGTTGAAAGGTAAGACATTTTACGACGGTTGTAAACCGTCTTAGAATGTCACATTCTAAGACGGTTGTTAGCCTAGAACCGTCTTAGAATTCGTCTTTGAATTTTTTTTTATTTTTTATTTTTTACAGCATTCTAAGACGGTTATAGGTAACAACCGTCTTAGAATGTCACATTCTAAGACGGTTATGGACTACAACCGTCTTAAAATTGGACATTCGAAGACGGTTCTTTGTTCATAACTGTCTTAGAATGAGACATTCGAAGACGGTTATAAGCTAAACCGTCTTAGAATGTGTCATTTTAAGACGGTTTTTCAGATAACCGTCTTAAAATGTCTTTTTTAAATAAAAAAATTAATGATTCCAAGACTGTTTTTGCTAAAAACCCGTCTTAGAAGTCTACTTTCTAAGACGGTTTTCCAAATAACTGTCTTAGTTTAATTTTTTTTTACAAACATGTAATAGGGTATACGAAAATCAGCACTAGCTCACTATGCAACCACTATCGTTATATAAAAGGGAACAGAATAAAAACTACTTTTCCAAGTTGAGGGAATATAAATACTGAATTAGTTGAAAGAGTGAGAAAAATAAGAATCCTATTTTTTAAAACCTGCGTATTATAATGTGTGTATATATATATATTAAATAGATTCAATAAAAAATTAAATAGATAATATATACTTTTTAAGTTATCAATATCAAAGTTTACTTTTTTATTTTAAATGTCAATTTTTTTCTAAATCCATAAATTTCACCATAAAAAATTCAAATACCAATACTCTGAAAAATGTTTATACATAAAAATTTAGTTAAAATACATGTTAAGATAAAGTTTTTTTATACTATTATTTAATTAAAAATTAACATATATACTTTAAAAATTATTCTTAAGATAATTTCTAATTCATTAAGAATATAAGAATGTTAACAATACATACATAAAAAATAAATCCATTTACAATATCATAATATACCTTACGACATCTTCCTTGAGAACCTTAGTTGGCTGCTGATCAAGAAGCAGGAATAGTACGTTCTCCCCAAGGACAATAATTAGTCATCAAGCAAACATGTGTTTTGGCCTGCAGGTTCCAAATATTTAACAAATTCAGTAAATTAAATAGTAAAGGAGCACGTGAAAATCCTTGCTACTCTTTAGCTTCAGAATTAAATGTAATAGGAAATAAAGGCATTAATTCAGCTCAAGACAATATAATTTGTGAAATCATTATCTATTAATCAAGGATATCTATGATAAAAAGGTTGTGAGAATTTCTCTATCTGTGCAAGCTCTATGCACCTGTCAGATACAAATCCAAGCACCTTACTTGCCAACAATTTGTGTACTTTCTACCATAGGGATAAGATTGTGAAATACCACTGCAGAAGACAAATATGAGAAAAATATCACAAGAACGTTGCTTTTACAAATTTTTAATCAGATTAAGAAATTCTTATCCCAAGTATGAAATAGATATAATTATTGAGACATACAAGCATGCATATTCAGAATTGCACAAGTACTTGCCTAGGTAAATAGTCCGCAACTGAGGTTTAATCACAATAACTAAGTATTTTCCAACCTAAGGACGTAAAATAAGAGTAATTTCAATGTATTCCTATCAACTTAGCTTGCAATTTGCATGAAACTGCTTCTTGTGGACACCGCTAATTGTATTCGTGGCTACGTTGCTTCTAGTGGCAGGTTCATCGTTCAACATCAGTATTTTGACTTAATAAGGGTAAGGATAATTATGCATAGAAAGAATATGGCACATTCTCATAATATAATCATATAGTGCAATTGAAAACCAGGTTTGACCCCATCATCAAGCTTTAGGCCTTCCACAAGAATGATTTCCTGATGCATTTGAAATTTTTCAGTGCATTGCTTATGCTAGCTCTTATCCAAGTCACACATGATGCAGTTTTTTAGTTTTCTTTCAAACAATGAAACCAAAAGACACATCCTAACAACCTCTTCTCTTTACCCATCTGCATGTTCTACTGACTTAAACTACAACTATCTTTCCAAATAAACTAAACAAAAGGTAAGAGCCTCTCAGATAGAATGTTATGTCACCACAATTCTGAATTAGTTCATCAACAACTGAGCCCAAACAAGTGTATTAAAGCCAAACATTAAGATAAATCAACTGAAGAACCATTATGAATGAACGAAAAGGGTAAGATCAGCAATGGAAACTAAAGGTTATCTGCTAATAAACCTGACCATCTATAAAATTCTATTAAGAATAATGAACAGGGGAAATTAGTGATAGGATTAAGTGATTCATGAAGTTTATAAATTATTGAGAGTCTGTGGTGAAAGTGTCAGACATAAAATGTACATTAATTTGGGAGGCACAAACACAAAAGCAATCAATACAAATAGCTATTTTCCTTGAACAAGACATAAAATGATACAGAAGACAAATAAATTGATATTGCCATCATTTGCTAGAAACACTAGTGAGATTCATTGCCGAAAAAGAATACCAAAATCAGAGTTTAGACATCTAACCCACCATTATCAATACAAGTACAAAAGTTTAAGATGGGAGAACGATCTTGGATTTAAGACACTAACTAACGTATTTAGGGCATAGAAGATTGTTCTAACCAAAATATGGAAATTCCACGTATGGGCGAGATATGACCTTAGTGGACTCCAAATCCTGTGTCACTGGGAAATGAGTAGGCTTTGCTTAGAGGAGGGACCTGCAAAACAAAGGAAAAACATTCCAACGCTCAAGTAAGTACATCACTTGTTAAAGAATGACTAAGTGTGAGAACTCAGCCTAAGATGTAAGGAATAAGATATTTGAGTAATGCATTCAAGTATATATGAGAGTGAGGTATTCTATGTGAATACCGGATGAGAATGAGATGGATTAGAGAGAACTTGGATGGTTGTATTTATAGCGTGGAGTATGGGCCTTGGGCCATTGCTTGTAGATAATCTGTTGATAAGATAATAATAACAGATAATAGCAGACAATTATCTATATTTTGAATAGGCGATAAGGTGTACCTTGTTGATATATTGTTACTTGTGGATAAGTAATTAATAGATAACCTGTTGGGATATTATATGATAAGGTCGTTACCCCTATTTAAATATCTTGTTATAATAGATATGTTTTTAGGGAAAAAATAATATTGTTGGTGTCCGTGCTCCTGTAGAGGGTCGACGTCCGCGCTACTATAGTGATGTTAACATGGGACCCTGACAATTGTGTCCAGGTTGGCACTTAAAGGTTGAATAATTACCTCTTTAATGTGGCAATGATGACGTGGAGGGTTTCCACGTGTATGGTGACCTTTAAGAGATGACCACGTGTCATTTTACTATTTTGGACTTGATATAATCCTAAAACCAAGGCAAGTGAAGGAAGACTTGAAATTACACATGGAGGCAATTCCTTTGGTGATTAAAGGGCCAATGACAAGGGCTAGGGCTCAAACACTCCAAGATCATATACAATCCAGCTTATATCTCTTGGAGAACCATGAAGAAGGCTACAAAATGTTGAGCTTATCTGTTGTAATTGATTACAAGTAGCCTGTAATCGATTAAATACACTTGTATAAATGTTAGATTTGTAAATAGCTTTGTTGTAATCGATTATTCCGTCTTGTAATCGATTACATGGAAGTGGTAGTCCCTATGATAATCGATTATTTGGCGAAATAATCGATTACTTTGTTCATGAATCAGCTTCCAGGCCTGATATGAGCAAATAATCGATTACCAAGATCCAATAATCGATTATTTGATTCCAAATAATTGATTACCATTTTGAAATAATCGATTAAAGTCGTTTATTCTGCAGAAGAGCTATTTTTAGAATTTAAAGATGTTTTGGAAAGCTTGTCTTGGAAGCTACGTTTGAGTTTCATTTAGGATGCATTTACATTTCATTTAGCTTGTAGATTTGTGGTCTATATAAACCACATCACAACAGATTGTAAGAACTTTTGGATTGAGTGAAATTAGATTGCACTTTGTGTGTGAAAGGTTGAGAGTTATTCTCCCTTGTTCTTAGTAAAGAACTTCTTGTGTCTTATTAATAGCTTCTGAGCTATTGTGATGATTCTTGCAAGACTTATTAGAATTCCTATTCCATGGTATCAATCCAAATCCACTTCCATTCTTCTTCCATTATTCCAATTCTTACAATACAAAAACCTAAAAAGCTGTCATAAAACAAAGCATTCATACTCTGTTTATCTTTCAATTGGAGAATTGATTCCATTGCAAGGAAGGTCGGGGCAAACATGACTTGATTCAGTTCAGGAGTCCATCATATGGTATCTAGAGCTTAAACCTTGTGGAATTCTTCTTCAATTTCAGTTTTGGGATTCTTCAAAGGTAAAATTCTGCATTAGAGTCAAAAATGAAAATCCTTAGTAATTCCTTGTTTCTTGATGTTTTCTTGTGATTCTTAGTGCTGTAGTTTTGTTAAGTGTTGTGTTACAAAAACCCTAGGTTTTCTTCAAGTTTTCTTGTGAATTCATGTTCTTCATGTTTCTCATGTTCTTCATAGTTTCCCTAATTTCTAGCTTTGATTCTTGTCAATTTGTGTTAGTATTGTTGTGTTGTGTAATACTTTGTTTTGATTTCAATTTCGTACTTGATCTGGAACAAGTGTTAGAAACAAAAACAAAAAGAAAAAGAAAAATTGCATCAAGTGTTATTAGAAAGCAAAAGAAATAGTGAAGAGTAGCTGGAAAACAGAAAATTAGAAGCAAGCTACAAAATTACAAGTTTTCAAAATTGCTTTGAACAACGAAATCAAGTGAAAGTGTATGACATTTAGAATTAATGAAAATGTCTTTTTAGCAATTGAATTCATTGGCATATCTTTATTGTGAAGTTTATTACAGTTGTAGCATTCCTTGAGTTGTCTCATAAATTCCAATTTGAGTAGTCCTTTCTAAATTGCTTTGTTGCTTGTCTCTTTAAATATCCAAAAGTTTTGTCTTAGAAGTTTTCTATTCTTTGGACTCTTAAGCCTTGTCTAGAATCATTTCATATTTCACTATAGCAAAGAGGCTTGATTTGATTTGAAGTTTTTGTCTAAGAACTAAAGAGAAAATAAGAGTGGAAAAAGGCAAGAGAGAATATTATAGAAAAAGCCTTGAAAGTGTGCAAACACGAGAGTAAGAGTAAACACATATAGATTGGTGAGGAAATTCTTATATCTACTTGTGTTTTGCTAACAATTTCTTTGAAGGATGAGTTCAAGTGGAGGAGATGCTTTGTCACCTAAAACTTCTAGGTTGATGAGAGCCATGAATAAGCAAATGGAGAAATTGCAAACTAGAATGGATTTGAAGAGTTGCAAAGGAGAAAACAAGAAATAGTAGTTCCATGAGTAGTGTGGATGGATTGACTTATGGTAGTAGAAGGGGGAGTGATTATGCTTCTTCTTATGGAGGAAATTACTATGATGAGAGGAGTGAGAGGGACGACAGGAGACAACATGATAAAAGAGAAAATCATAAGAGACATTATCCTGGAAGAGTGAGGAGAGAAGAGGAAGATATGAGGATGAGGAGAGAACATAGAGAAGATGAGGATAGGAGGATGAGGAGAGAAGAAAGAGATGAGAGGAATGGAAGATTGGGTGGAATAAAAATAAAAATTCCAAAATTCATTGGCACTAATGATCCTAATGAATACTTTGAGTGGAAAATGAAGGTTGAACAAATTTTCTCATGTCAACATTTTGAGGAAGACAAGAAAGTTACTCTTGCAACTATAGAATTTGATGGTTATGCTTTGGAGTGGTGGAGCCACATTCAAAGAGATATAGTTGGGGGAAGAAGGCAAAGAATAAATTCTTGGGAAGATTTGAAAGCAAGTTTGAGAGGTAGATTTGTTCCAGCTTATTCAAGAGATGTTCACAATCTTCTTCAAAGACATTTCCAAAGTTCCAAGAGTGTTGATGAGTATTACAAGGAAATGGAGTTGATGATGATTAGAGCTGGAATTGTGGAACATAAAGAAGCAACTATGGCTAGGTTTACTCATGGTTTGAATAGAGAAATTCAAGATGTGGTGGAGCTATATTCTTATGACACAATTGAGGACCTAGTGCATAAAGCTCAAAGGGTGGAACAACAAATGAAAAGGAGGGAAATTTCCTATTCCAAGACTAATGTGGTTGCAACTTCTAGTTGGAAAGACAAGCCAAAAAGGGAGAGTTCTCAAGTTAAAAGAAGAGAAGAAAAGGTAGAAAAGCCAACTAAAAAGATTGAATAATTAACTCCAACAAACACGGGAATCATCAAATGCTTTAAGTGTCTAGGAAGAGGACATATTGCTTCTCAATGTCCTAATAAAAGAACTATGATTTTGCTAGAAGATGGGAAGGTTACAAGTGAATCTTCAAGTTATGCATCTAGTTCTTCAAGTGAAAAAGAAAAGGCACTTACACTTGTGGAGGCAGAAGAGGGAGATCGTTTGATGGTTAGAAGAATGTTGAGTAATTTTTGCCTAGATAAAGAGGAGAATCAAATAGAAAATATTTTTCACACAACATGCTTGGTTAGAGATAAAGTATGTTCACTCATCATTGATGGTGGGAGTTGTACTAATGTAGCTAGCACAAGAATTGTGGAGAAATTACAATTGCCAACCACAAAACATCCAAAACCATACAAGCTACAATGACTTAGTGAAAGTGGAGAAGTGGTGGTAAATTCTCAAGTGCTCATTCCTTTTTCTATTAATGCTTATCATGATAATGTTCTTTGTGATATTGTTCCTATGGAGGCTGGACATATTCTTCTTGGTAGGCCTTGGCAATATGATAGAAAAGCTATACATGATGGCAAGGAAAATACTTTTGAGTTTAAGCATAAAGGCAAGAAAATTATTGAGGCCATTGACTCCTAGACAAGTGTGTGAGGATCAAATAAAGATGAAAGAAAAGAGAATAAAAGAGTTGAAAAAAATTACTGCACTTGAAAAGAAAAAAAAGAGTGTTGTACAAAAGGAAAATCTAGTGAGAAAAAAAGAAATGAAAAAGAAAATAGTAACAAAAAAAATCATGAGATAAAAGAGAGCTTCTTTTTGAGTGAATAGCAAGTGAAGAGAGTATTATTAGCTCAACAACCTCTTTATTATATGCTTCGTAACTCTCTTTGTTTACATGTTGAAAAGCAAGATGAAAGATTGCCCACAACTATGCAATCTCTTTTGGAAGAGTATCAAGATGTTTTTCCAAAGGAAATTCCAAATGGCTTACCTCCTTTAAGAGGTATAGAGCATCAAATAGATTTGATTCCGGGTTGTTCACTTCCTAATAGGCCAGCCTACAAGACTTCACCAATGGAAGCAAAAGAGATTCAAAGTCAAGTGGAGAAGTTACTAGAAAAGGGATGGATTCATGAGAGCATGAGCCCTTGTGCTATGCCTATCATTCTTGTGCCTAAGAAGGAAGGAACTTGAAGGATGTGTACGGATTGTAGGGCAATCAATAACATCACCATGAGGTATAGACATCCTATCCCTAGACTTAATGATCTTTTAGATGAATTACATGGTGCTAATATTTTCTCTAGAATTGATCTTAAGAGTGGTTATCATCAAATAAGGATGAAGGAAGGGGATGAATGGAAACGGCTTTCAAAACAAAATTTGGACTTTGTGAATGGTTAGTTATGCCTTTTGGTTTAACTAATGCATCTAGTACTTTTATGAGACTTATGAATCATGTTCTTAGACACTTCATAGGTAAATTTGTGGTAGTATATTTTGATGACATTCTTGTTTATAGTGCTAATTTGGATGATCATTTGATGCATGTCAAGGATGTTTAAGAGGTGCTAAGGAAGAAAACTTTGCTTGGAGCTATTGATAAATGTTCTTTTTGCACTTCACAAGTTGTATTTCTAGGTTTTGTAGTAGGTGCTCAAGGAGTCCATGTGGATCAAAAGAAAGGGAAAGCTATCATGGAGTAGCCAACTCCAAAGAATGTGAAAGATGTGAAAAGTTTCCATGGTTTAGCTAGTTTCTATAGGAGATTTGTGAAAGATTTTAGTACTATTGCTTCTCCTTTGAATGATTTAATGAAAAAGACCATGAACTTTTCTTGAAAGCAAGAGCATGAGATTGCTTTCCAAACATTGAAGGATAAGTTATCTAATGCACCTATTCTTGCATTGCCTAATTTTAATGCTTCCTTTGAATTAGAATGTGATGCATCTAATATAGGTATTGGGGGGGGGGGGTTTAATCCAAGATAAACATCTCATTGTTTATTTTAGTGAGAAATTAAAGGGTGCATGTTTGAACTATTCCACTTATGACAAAGAATTGTATGCACTTGTTAGAGTTTTGCAAACTTGGCAACATTATCTTTTACCTAAGGAATTTGTTATCATAGTGATCATGAATCTCTTTAATATTTGAAAAGTCAAGGTAAACTCAACAAGAGACATGCTAAGTGGGTTGAGTTCACTGAACAATTTCCTTATGTAATTAAACACAAGCAAGGAAAGTTGAATGTAGTGGCGGATGCCCTTTCAAGAAGGCATTGCTTGATTTCTATGCTTGAGACTAAATTGTTTGGCTTTAATCACATAAAAGAGTTGTATGTAAGTGATAATGACTTCTCTAGTATCTTTGCTTTGTGTGCAAAAGGAGCTCATCAAGGATATTTTAGACATGATGGTTTCTTGTTCAAAGAAAAGAAACTATTTGTTCCTAAAAGTTCTTTGAGAGAACTTTTCATAAGGGAAACTCATGAAAATAATTTAATGGGTCACTTTGGGGTGGATAAAACTTTGGCTATGTTACATGAACATTTCTTTTGGCCAAAAATGAAGCATGATGTGCATAGAGTTATTTCTCAATGCATTGTTTGTCATAAAGCTAAATCTAAACTCATGCCTCATGGTTTGTATACAGCTTTACCTATTCCTAACTCTCCTTGGATTGATATCTCTATGGACTTTGTCCTTGGTCTTCCAAGATCCAAGAGAGGAAATGATTCTATTTTTGTTGTTATTGATAGGTTCTCAAAGATGGCATACTTCATACCTTGCCATAAAAGTGATGATGCTTGTGAAGTGGCTAATCTTTTCTTCAAAGAAGTAGTGAGACAACATGGATTACCAAGAAGCATTGTGAGTGATAGAGACACCAAGTTCCTTAGTCATTTTTGGAAAACATTGTGGGGTAACCTTGGTACTAAACTTTTATTTTCATCAATTTGTCACCCACAAACGGATGGTCAAACCGAAGTGGTAAATAGGACCTTGGGTCAACTTCTTAGATGCTACATCAAAAGTAATTTGAAATCTTGGAAGGAATGTCTACCTCACATAGAATTTGCTTATAATAGAGTAGTTAATAGTACTACTTCTATGTCTCCTTTTGAAGTTGTTTATGGCTTTAATCCTTTAACTCCTCTTGATTTATTGTCATTACCTAACACATCTTCTATGATTAATGATGATGCTTTGTCTAAAGCTTCTTATGTTAGGAAAATGCATGAACAAGTGAAAGTAAATGTGGAGAGGAAAATGGAAAAATATACCAAGCAAGCCAATAAGCACAAAAAGCAAATGATATTCAAGGAAGGAGATTTGGTGTGGCTTCATTTGAGAAAAGATAGATTTCCTCATGAAAGGAAATCCAAGCTTCAACAAAGAAGAGATGGACCTTTTAAGATTTTAGAAAAGATTAACAACAATGCTTATAAACTTGAATTGCCTAATGAATATGGTATTAGTAATACTTTTAATGTTGGTGATCTTTCCTTGTATGATCCAGGTCCAAATGAAGATATAAACTTGAGGACAAGTTTTTTTCAAGAAGGAAGGAATGATACAATCCTAAAACTAAGGCAAGTGAAGGAAGACTTGGAATTACACATGGAGGCAATTCCTTTGGTGATTAAAGGGCCAATGACAAGGGCTAGGGCTCAAACACTCCAAGATCATATACAATTCAACTTATATCTCTTGGAGAACCATGAAGAAGGCTACAAAATGTTGAGCTTATCTGTTGTAATCGATTACAATTAGCCTGTAATAGATTAAATACACTTGTATAAATGTTAGATTTGTAAATAGCTATGTTGTAATCGATTATTCCATCTTGTAATCGATTACATGGAAGTGGGAGTCCCTGTGATAATCGATTATTTGGCGAAATAATCAATTACTTTGTTCATGAATCAGCTTCCAAGCTTGATATGAGAAAATAATCGATTACCAAGATCCAGTAATCGATTATTTGATTCAAAATAATCGATTACCATTTCGAAATAATCGATTAAAGTCGTTTATTCTGCAGAAGCGCTATTTTTAAAATTTAAAGCTGTTTTGGAAAACTTGTCTTGGAAGCTACGTTTGAGTTTCATTTAGGACACATTTACATTTCATTTAGCTTGTAGATTCGTGGTCTATATAAACTACATCACAACAGATTGTAAGAACTTTTGGATTGAGTGAAATTAGATTGCACTTTGTGTGTGAAAGGTTGAGAGTTATTCTTCCTTGTTCTTAGTAAAGAACTTCTTGTTTCATATCAATAGCTTCTGAGCTATTGTGGTGATTCTTGCAAGACTTAAAATTGAATTAAAATATGTAGTGGGTTTGCATGCCAAGTTGCTATTTTTATATCCTGAAATAAGAGAACAAAGAGAGAATGAAGCAAAATGCCCTATCATTATCACATTTAACCTTAATTTTTAATTATTTTAATGTTCATTGCCTAAATTTAATAACTTTAACACACACAGACACACACACACACACGAGATATAGTAAGTAAAGACAAAAGTAAGATAAAGATATAAGGAACTAGTCATGAGCCGAGCAAGAGACAAGAAATGCTTTTTGGAGGGAAGAAGCAACCCATATCTTAAAAAGTCATCTATATCTTACCTAAAAGTTTGATGTTAGTGTTCTCTACCAGCCATTTTGCACCATCCTCCTTGAATCCCAAGTAGCTTGTGTCAAATTCTTTCTTAAACATAAGTCGCCTAATATTTGAACAAAGATTTAGCTCACATATAGCATGTAATAACAACTAAATATCAATATATTGTTAAGCAAAATGTTGAAATTGCAAGCTAAAATTATATCATGATTTATGAATCATTAAGGTTATAATTACATGATCAAATCAAACATACTTATGGGTATGTTTGGATAAAGGAAAAGGGAGGAAAAGGGAAGACACTATAAACCTTTTTATTTAAATTATTTTCATTCAAAACCTTCCCCACCCTTGCATTTCCCCCATATAAAGGTTGGTAAATGGTGTTTACCAAGGTCCAATAACTGGACAACTACTTAAAATCTCAATTTTTTCTTCTAAACTTATATCTTATAATTTTATTTTCTCCCGTAAAGTTCATTCATTAGAATCATAGATCTTTTTTCTTTATCTTCCTCTGTCTTTCTATTTTGATTTTGTTTAATTCTAATTTAAAATTCATTATTAACTAACTTAAATTCTTTTAACATAAATAGATTTTAACTCATTTTCACTTTTTAGTTTTCCAAATTATCATTAAGAATCAATGACTCAATATGCATCATTGGTAATTAGCGAATCTTGTTTCTAAGTATAAACCCCACCAACGTCCAACAGCCACCCCCTCTCCATTCTCTACTAACCTATTCATCACAAGACCATACACATAAAAAATGAAGGAAACTACAATTACCTGTGTGCAGGTTAACAAATTCAGATCAGCAGCCACCCTACAATGACTATAATATGCAACCCAAAATTGAATCTGAACGTAAAAAGGTAACAGAAGACTGAAAAGGTATAAGAATGCAATGCAATTTCTAGAAAATAAAAATGTTGCTAACAATTTCAAAACTATTAAGAGATAAGACTTAACTTCAGAAACAACTAGTTATTTCCTTTTTGAAACTTATTTTTCATACATATAAAAATAATTATGCATTAACACTGCAAGTAACTGTTTGATCTTATTTTGTGTTCAATTCATAGATATAGATCTCAAGATAAATATTGTAATAATCTAAAAAATTAACGTTGTACAAAACACATTTCATGTATATGCAAGGACTATGGAGTTGCGTTAGAGAAGCATTGAAGAAACTTTAATAAATTCACTTTTTTTATGGTAGACAATCAGGAAGAAAATCTTCCTACAGCAGTCACAATACATGTAACTTATACAGCATACCTGTCAGTGTTTAAAGTTCTGAAAAGCATAGGCTTACACCTCTAGGGACATTTAGGGACTGCATAACCTTAGCTAGAACAAAAAAAATTAGCAATGTTCCAATTAAACAAAACAAATGATAACAAGGGTTAAGCCTGCATTTTGCATAACAAATAGTCAATATAAAACAGTCTGAATATGGGAAAGCAAAGCATCCACCCAACTTCAAGCTTGAGAATGGCACTACTAAGACATACAATTTTCGAACATATTCACTGTGAAGGATGATCTTGCATCTACACGCATAAGAAATTGTGAATTAATTGGAAAATAATAAAACCAAACTAATTAATATATATAAATATATATTCATTCAATACACATCATGTAGCAGTTCAAAAATAGGTATACATACCAGTAATGTTTTTATCCCGTGGAACATCAACCAAAAGTGCAAGGCCTATGAACAGAACAAATAGTGTATCAGTTGTCGGCATCTAAAATAAATTGTTATCAACAAAAAGTAGTATTTCATCTAGAATTATTACATCAACACTTTCTTTTGCTACCTGAAATTGAAAAAAAAGGAGTATAAATATATCATCAAGTGTGAGGGAATCTAAGCAATCAGCAATAGAAGCTGCTGAAGCTGTGAAGAATCAGGCTAAAGAACTTGAACAAGCACTATCCCAAAAAGCTATAGGATATGAAGCATGGAAACAAGAACTAGAGCATGCAAGATAGAAGTACACAACAACAGTGAAGGAACTAGATGCTTCCAAGCAAGAACTCAACAAAATAAGGCACTATTTTGACCCAGCTTTGGAAGCAAAACTAGCTGCATTCCAAACAATAGGCGAGGCTCAACGTTTCGTGAAATTGAACTTGGAAAAGCTCTGTGAACTCAAAAACCAAATTGCAACCATGAAAGAGCAAATTGAACATTTGAAGCTTGCCTGATCACAAACCCAAGAAGACTAGGCAAAGGTCATGGGAGAAAGAGAAGCACGACAAAGTTTCTACGAAAATGCCAAGGAAGAAGCACATAATAAGTTGATTGCTTTGAAGAACGAGTATTAACTTGAACTAACACAAAGCGTTGAGGCCAAACTTGCTGAAACAAGTGAAGAGATTCAGATTCTCCAAGAGCAGATGAAAGAGGCACATGCTTCTGAGACGGATTCAGTGAGACTAATAACTTTGGAGATCAAAGAAGCCACAAAAGCACTTCAGGAAGTTGCTGAAGAAGAAACCTCCCTGAGAAACCTAATGGATTCCCTTAGTACAAAATTAGAACAAGTGAAGAAAGAGCAAGAGGAACTCAAGGAGAAGGAACAGGCAGCAAAAGCTCTTTATGTTGACCTAACTGATCAACTACAGAGTAAACCAGAAGACACAATGGAAAAAGAATTTGATAAAATTGATGAGATAGAATTGAAGATCAAGCGCCTTTCATTTGAGACAAAAACTTCAAGAAGGGAAGAGGAAGAAATGAGATCCAAAACACAAAAGTTGAAGCAAGAGGCTAAAAAATCCAAAGTAGCGGTAGAAGAACTAGAGAAGAAACTAGAGCTTTACCAAAAGCAAGCTGAGGGGGAAAAAGCATCATAACAAAGGGCCATTGAGGAGATGAAGATGATGTCAGACAGTGACAACAAAACACTCAAGACACAGTCTTGGTTGCAGATTCCAATGGGAAAATTGTATTGACAGTTGATGAGTTTGCAGCATTGAGTAGGAAGATAAAGGAATCTGAAGACATGATTGACAGAACAGAAACAACAACAATGGCTCAGGTTGAAGCAATCAACATAAGGAGGAATGAAGTGGATTGAAAGGTGGAGGCAAACCTTAAATCAATCGAGGAAATAAAAGCTGCAACTGATATGGCTCTAAGGAATGCAGAGATGGCAGATTCTGCAAAGGTTGCAGTTGAGGTTGAACTGAGGAAGTGGCGTCAAGAACAACAAAACATGGATTACTCAGACAATTCCTGAAGACCAAGACCAATGTATCACCAAACACACATAGTAGTGTTGCCTATTTAGGTAAAGATTACTAATAGTTACAATAAACGAAGATGTAAAATTTTCAAATTTTCAACCATCATGAAATCAAAGTTTCCCAGGATAAAAGACATGTTTTTATTTTGAAAGGCAATAACGTTTAGTGCAGTACGAAGATCTAAACTTCTATTCCTCAAGTTCACAAAGAAATCCAAACAACTGAATAATAAAAACCACTTGCACAGACAAATAATTAAGCCTTGTCTATTCACTATTTTCAAACTTCAAAGAACAACAAATAAGCAGAATGCAGAGCAATTCATCAATGCCACCTCCGAACTCAAAATTGAGACCTAAAATTAATCAAACGGACTTCGAAACAAGTTAACCACTCAGAGAGAAAGCAAAACCCTAAGCTCAAACAGAGAAACAAAGTGGCTGGCGTAACCTAATAAGAATAGCGAAAGTGGCAAAACAACGCTAGGGTTTAGGAGAATCGAAAATCAGAGGCAAGATAAAGGACCTTTAGAGATCGGAAAGGGAGGTGCGGCGGAGATTTTGACACAGCGAGTGGTGGCGGAGGCATAGTCAGCCATGGTTGATCGACAGTCTCTCTGATGTGGAGCTCGTAGTTGACATCTCGCTGCAGCCGTCTTCGTCGTGGTTGCTCGAAGGAGAAGACGAAAATGAAAATTTCATCTTTCTCGTCCAAGGAGATTTTTTTAGTATTTGATTTTTAAGAACGCTAGGGTAGATCCTGAGCGGTATATATGGAATGAAAAGAAGACCAATTTCAAAGATGGTTGTAAAAATAATGTCTTTGAATATCTTATTTTTAAGACAGTTATAAGAAGATCGTCTTTGAATACTTGATTTTTAAGACGATTTTACTAAAATTGTCTTTGAACACATACCTTCTAAGACAGTTATTATATAATCGTTATTGTACATCTCCTATTACTTACAAAATTCCATAGTCTAATGCTCTAAGACGATTTTTGGGGAACTGTCTTAGAATGTGCATCGTAAAAAACTATTTTTATAATAGTGAGTTTCTAGGAACTGAAGAGAAATGTTTCTTGGACATCCCATGTAATATTTTACCCCTAGAGAGAGAAAGAAAAAATATTGAAAAATGACATGTAATAGGTATTTGATGCAACGGGAAGAAATAAATAGAAACAAAAGAAGGTTGTCAATGAGGTGTCAAAAATATTTGAGTTATTATATTTTATTATTATTATTATTAATTTCCTACTGATTAGTTTTGTTTTCCAAATTTGTGTAGGTTATTGATCTTATCAAGTTGTCATTGCTATCAAATGTGATTTTACGTCAAATATGAAAATACTTATGTAATATGTATTTAATTTTTTTAACTCATAAATAATAATAATTAATAACGCAAAATTATACTATATCATATAAAAATGAATAGAAATTATGATAATTTTAGAAAACCTAAGAATTGCTTGTGAAAGCGACGAAATAATTCCACGTTGTCTAATTCCAACTGGTCTATTAGTTACGTGGTCTGCATTGCAACTTGTAATTTACAAGTCTGTCACCGGCAGAAACCAAGGACCACTTCAGCTCTCCCACTGGTGCGTTGCTCTCCAAGAATACTTTTTGAATTAGGCCATCAACTATTTCTTTCGATCTCTAATTATATATATATATTTTTTTAGAAATATATGTCTTTTTTATAAGATTTTTTTCCTAATTTTTAAATATATTAATTACTTTTTAATTATTGGATTTTGAGAGAATTTTTGTTCTTATTTATCTGTTCTTTGTAAAATTTTAAATCACATTAATTACTTTTTTTTATCAATTATACACTTATCTTTTTATCTTCAATTAATTTATACATTGTGAAATGGAAACATAAAGAGATGAAATATATATATATATATATATATATATATAAAGTTAGTATAATGTTTTGTGGGTATTTATGATCTTATTAATTAAAACAAATTAATTTAATAAATTTTATTGATCTTGACAAAAATAGTTATTTTTTTCAAACATAAAATAAATTTCTTCATCACGTAAATATTTCCTTAAAATTATGTTACTTGACATTTCAATATAAATTCAAATGATTTAAGGTGAATCCAAATATGTACATAATCATCATAAAATAATTAATGCTATCTCTAAAAATATTGAATAATATTCATCAAGGATTGTAACATATATGTGAGTATTATCTTTTTAATACAATTTTTTTCATTCTCAAAATTAAAATTCTAATTCTGAATCACTTGATTCAGAAATACAATACAGTTCTTAATATTTGTGTCGATTATTATTGTTAATTAGTACATATTTCTTTTAATTAGGACCGGAGATAATATTATGCAATAAATTAATTATTTTAATTTTTAATTATCAGAAAATGCAAAAATAAAACATCCCAGTCCCACTGGTCCCCAAGACTGACGCCACTGGTCCAGTGGTCCTTACTGCTTATCTACACTGTTTTGTTTTTTGACAGCTATATCTCTCTACTGTTTTGTAAAAAACATAACAAAATGATAACCACACAGCTACACTTGCATGAATTTCTTCAATACCAACGAATGTAACGGTAAAGATATCGTTAAATAGACTCTGTCTTTGTCCCTTTTCTGCAATTTAAAGCATATATACACACACAAACACAATAATGGGTAGTAGCAGATGGATTAATTGTTGTGCATGGTGGGGTTCAGAAGCATCTTTAACAATGAGGATCTTCTTGTTCATGGTGCCTCTCTTAGTGCTTGCGAGCTTTGTTTCTATAAAGGGTTCAACCGTTTATAGCGGAAGAGATTTTATTGCAAAACGTTATGCCTTGTCGAGCTCTCAAATAACTCCTTCAAATTTCTCTTCACAAACAATTCTTCCTCCTCCTTCAAATTCCTCTTTACGAAAACTTCATCAATCTGTAAGTGCTCACTTTTCTTACTCTTTTTATGCTTTTGGTGAATGAATGGTGATTTTCTTTTAATTCTACTTTCGAACACATGCACTCACATGCTTTGTAATTTCCTGATTCACCTCTGATATCCCCCATGCATTTTCCTTTTCCTTTTTTGGGTAAACATTTCGCATGCTTGCATTTTTTACATAAACATTTTGCTGCTATACTAAATAATGATATATATTGTTGGTAAAAGTATTGTCTTTAATTAATTTTCAGTAAGTTTAGTTATAAATAAATAAATAAAAATTTCAAAAAAAAAAAAACCAATGGATTTTTGCTATTGTTGTTTTACTTTCTTCTTTGGGTTTGCCATGGGAATTGGAAAGGTATTGAATCATTGGTTTAGATGTAGATTTTATCACCATTTGATCCACATGATCGATCTATATTATAAAAAAAATTTATAACATGTAATCTTGTACACTTAAGATTTAAAGTTTAATAAAATTCAAATTATTTAAAAATATAATTATGAATTTATTTAAAATTTTGAACATACAACATATTTTTTCATAATTTAGTATAAACACCATTAAGTTATAATTTAAAATATATATCATTGTTGTACAATGAAGACATAATCTATTAACACACAAATTAGTCAAGAAAAAAATAAAAAAATTGTAGAAACTTTATCATCTTACAATTTAAGATGCAATTTTCCTTGATATAAAATAAGTAAAACACAAGTGTAAAGTATAAATTGAATTTTCTAAGACAAATTATGTTGATCAAATGTAAAATCTAAAAAATACATGATCCATCAAGTCAATTAGGTCATCGGAGTTGCATTGAGTTGGACCAGATCACATCAGATTACATGCACAATTGATTCAACAAGTGACATGAACCGATTGGATGCCTAATTAACTCAGGCCAATGGGTCAACCTTTGTTGGTCCAAACAAGATCCAATAACTATGATTTCAAGAATTTAAAATGTATTTAATATTTTTTTATTTAGCAAGAGGGTTAATAAAATTATTTTATAAGAAGATTTAGAGTAAGTATTCATTTGGTTTAACAATTTTGCAAGACTGTTTTATTTTTTATATTTTAATTTTAATAATATCTTAAATAAATATGTTAGATTTAAGATTCAATTAAATAAAAAAATTAACATATAAAGAATTAAAAATTATATAAAAATTATAATTTTTTTTAAAAAAAATGAGAATTAAGGAGGATCAAAATTACAAATTATGAATTCAAATTGGATTAAAACTCTAATTCAGAAAAAAAAAATCTATCAAGTTGTCATTTAAATTGAAATCCTAGCATATTTGATGGTTTAACTAAAGTTGATGACTTGTGTTCTTTAAACAGAATGAAACTGAAGTTAATGTCTCCATATCCGGGTCCAATTTAGCTCCTACGAATGAATCTGATGAATCTCACCCAAGAGAGAAGCAGAAAAGAAAACCCAGTTTCTTAGATAGAACTGAAGTTGTTCTTGCACATGCTCGAGCTGCAATCAGAGAAGCCAAAAATTGGAATCCTACACAAGATTCAGATTATGTTCCAATAGGTCCGATGTATTGGAATGCTAAGGAATTTCACAGGTACATAATGCACTACTTTTTCTCTCTGAACTGTTTAATTATTATCCTTTTAACATTTCTTCTTTCAAATTCCACCTTGTTCTTCATAATGACCAATTACAAATATGCATTATAATGTTATATATGTCTCCCAATCAATACGGGGGAATGGTCAAATTGGCACAACCAATTCCTTCAATACCACAAGCATGGAAAATATAAAGGGTCCTAGACCATTAGTTAATCATGATTTCGACCAATCTTAATTTGTAACCGAGTCTTATTAACTTTTTCTTATACATAAAAAAAGTTGGCCATGAATCATGAATAAATTGTTCAAAAATCATGCACATGCAGTGGTCTACCACCATCTAATAATTTATCCACAAGTATAGCAAGTGAACAATGTTACATGCAATTTTGAGTTATATATATACATTTTAATTTCATTACAAATCACTTATCAATCACCATCTCTTCAAAAAATTGATACAATAGGAGCTACTTAGAAATGGAGAAACAATTCAAAGTATTTGTCTATGAAGAGGGGGAGCTTCCAGTTTTCCATGATGGACCATGCAGCAGCATATACTCCACAGAGGGGAGCTTCATCCATGCTATTGAAATGAATGAGCATTTTCGAACAAGAGATCCCAAGAAAGCACATGTGTTTTTCCTTCCTTTTAGCATAGCATGGATGGTTCGATATGTGTACGTAACAAATTCATACGATTTTGGCCCCATAAAAAGAACTGTTAGGGACTATGTCAATGTCATTGCTACAAGATACCCCTATTGGAATCGAAGCCTCGGAGCTGATCACTTCATGCTCTCTTGCCATGATTGGGTGAACATCTTACTACCACTAAGTTCATAATCTCTACATTATTCATTTAAAAGGCATTAGTAATAGGCATGCACTATCCATATATATAGTACGTCTTTATATGGTTAATCAATAAAAAAAATATTTTAGGTATGATTTTTAAAATGATTGTTATAAAAATTAAAAAACTTATCATACATGCTGCTAGTTTGTGATTAAATGATGGTATAAGAAACCTTTATGTTGTGCATATAATATCTACTTAATAATTTGATATATGAAAATGTTGTTCTATTGTCTCATTTATGTATAGGGGCCAGAGGCTTCAAAATCCTTACCTTACTTGCGTAAGAACTCTATTCGTGTACTTTGCAATGCCAACACATCTGAAGGATTCGACCCTATAAAGGATGTTTCATTTCCTGAAATTAATCTCCAACCTGGTTTAAAAGATAGCTTCATTGGTGGACCACCTGCATCTAAACGTTCAATTTTGGCCTTCTTTGCTGGGGGGAATCATGGCCCCATTAGGCCAATTCTTCTTGAGCATTGGGAAAACAAGGATGAAGATATTCAAGTTCACAAGTACCTCCCAAAGGGTGTTTCTTACTATGGCAAGTTGAGGAATAGCAAGTTTTGCCTTTGTCCTAGTGGGTATGAGGTGGCTAGTCCTAGAGTGGTGGAGGCAATTTACAAAGGGTGTGTTCCTGTGCTCATTTCGGACCACTATGTTCCTCCTTTTAGTGACGTTTTGAATTGGAAGATGTTCTCAGTTAATGTTTCAGTGAAAGAAATTCCCAACTTAAAGAACATTTTGACGAGTATTTCTCCAAGGCAGTATATAAGAATGCAAAAAAGAGTGGGACAAATTCGGAGACACTTTGAGGTACATTCTCTTCCCAAGCGATACGATATGTTTCATATGATACTTCATTCTGTGTGGCTTAGGAGACTTAACTTCAGAATCCATGATGATATCAATGATTTTTGAAGTGGCAATAATTGATAAATTACTTCATACAGATTCACTTTGGCAATATTGTTAAATCCATAGGCAAGAAAAATACAACTATTTAAATTTAGGTGTGATCATTTTTACATTTATCCTACATTTTTTTTATCACATCATATGTATATTATTTCTTTTTTCGTTTCATTTTTTCTTTCTATCGTCTGAAGGTGAATATGAAAATAAAATTCTTGTACATAGTGAAAATTAAGGAAATGCAAATAAATATACGTGAATTGTGAAAACAAGATGAGTTTTGAGTTTGAATTTATTTTCACAAACCTTGTCTCTTTACATGAAAATTCAACCAAATCTTTTCATACAAATATACATGAATTTATTCTCAGTTACCCTGCCTTGTTGATTTAAAAGGCAATGTATTTTTCATACAAAAGGATAGGTCTTTTTCTCACTTTTTTCCCCTATAAATACATGTCCTGAACATACAATATTGACTTTCAGTTTACATGCTTGTGAAG
>PYAF01000329.1:1262703-1280150 GCA_007407185.1 Glycine tomentella
ACCTTGTCTCTTTACATGAAAATTCAACCAAATCTTTTCATACAAATATACATGAATTTATTCTCAGTTACCCTGCCTTGTTGATTTAAAAGGCAATGTATTTTTCATACAAAAGGATAGGTCTTTTTCTCACTTTTTTCCCCTATAAATACATGTCCTGAACATACAATATTGACTTTCAGTTTACATGCTTGTGAAGTTTGAGAAAAAAAAGAGGGAAATATAATTAATATCCTACAATCTAAAAGATCTAAGGCATTCAAATGGCTTCAAATTGATCAGGAAGCAATCGCATCGAGAGATAGTATCATTGACCATTTCGAATCATGTTGATGTCCTAATTCATTCAATTTTGATATGCAAAAAATCCAACACAACAAATTATCTCAGTTCTCATATATATAAGATTCATGTGAACATTTAAAACATATACATTTTAGGTGAGTATTAACAAAATTCATTTTGAAATAAATTTCGAAGTAAAATGATTTAGGTTTGAATGTATTCATTCTAAAAATAAGTTTACAATAAAACTCAACGTAATTATTTTTTATTTAACTCAAAAGCTTCTTAAAGTTAATTCAACTCAAAGTTAAATTTATCAGAATTAATTCATATTTACTCATAATTATGTTACTGATATTTCAATATAAAGTTAAAAGATCTAACATGAATTTAAAAATATAAATAATCATTTTATTCATTAAACGTTTAATATTATGTAATAAATAAATTATTTTAAATTTTAAATCATTAGAAAATAATTTTATATATTTACTTATGGTTTCTTACTTATCTTTCTCTACTATTTTGTCAACAACATAGCAAAAAGAACCAAAAGCTTAGCTACATTTATGAATGAAAAGTGTTAATGATCAATTTTTAGTCGTTATTATGGGACTAAACAACGTGGAAAAAGAAGGCACAGTTATGTTAACGCTAAAAAAAATTGCCGTTTGTGTCGATGATTGTTCCTGCTGACGGTCATCGCCTGGGGCAGGCGTAATATGTTTGGATTTCTATTTGGTCCAACAACAAGGCCCAACACCAAATAGCACTCATTAGGAGGAAAATTGGAAATATTGGAACAATTACTAGGTTATTTCACAGCATGCATGCTAATTAATTCAAAATTGGAATCTATCAATGTCTAATTAATTCAAAGATTTTTTTGTAATGGATGAAAGATCCATTGAGAAGAGTAAGCGCTTAAAAAGAAAAAATTTCAAAGCTTAGCTGTAGAGATGTTGAATCCAAGAATTGTCACGTCTTTAAAATTGGATAATTTCCGTTCAATTTTTTTTTTGATAAATTCAACCAACTAAAAGATAACAATTTAGAGAGCACAACCAGCCTTACACTTTATACTTAAGGTGTATTTGTAGATTTTTAAGGTTTATTTGGATGGAATAAATTTTGGGGTAAAGAGTTAATTAAAACTTATTTTTCTATTTTTTATGAATTATTGTATTTAAGTTTGATGTAATAAGTTCATGGGAATTTTGATATGTTTTAAGTCAGTTTTTATGGTTTTTAAGCTTCCTAAAGCAATTAAAGTGGTTAGTAGAATTTTATTTCTAGCTAAAATTTACTAGTAGAATGTTTAAAGGAAAACCTAACCTATGTACATGAAAAATAAATAAGTTGAATTGGAATGAAATCTGAATTTTCTATTTTTGTGTGAGTTTATTAGACAGAATTAAATATATATGATCTTATAGATAGTTTGTGACTTATGATTTATCATATATCTTTTCATCTATTTTTTTATTAACATCTTTTCCTAAAATAAAACTAAAAATCACTTTCCTAAATTTGAATTCTTGAAGACAATCCTTTTTTTTTTTTTCGTATCATGATGATCAAACGCATATAGCAATGGATTTGAATAAATAAAAAATTCAAAATTCAAAGAGAGTTCATCATAGATAATCTAACACAGAACATGTTGGTGGTGGTCGGAGAGGACATGTGAGAGGGTTCGTTTGCGGTGACAACGACAACGAGTGGAGAAACCGTGGCAAACTCAAAACCTGCAAGGCAACAATGGCAATTTAGAGAAGATGAAGATGAATAGAGTGAAGATTGTTGGTCCGAGATGGAGGGAGGTGAATTGAGTTTTATAAAATAATTCCAGTTTAAAATCAAACTCAAAGCAGTAATATGAAGATAAGAGATAAAGAAGACACAATCAATTTTAACGTGAAAAATTTAATTGGGTAAAAAATCACGACGTCCAAATTGGATAAACAATCCAATGAACAACTCCACTATGATAATATTGTGTACAAGAGTTCCTAGTATCTTAATTTCTTAATCCACCTTACACAACAATTATCTTAGTTGGTATCCTTGTTTTCCAACAAAAAACACAATAAAATTGTTACTTTTACGTTTCTATTCCTTGCCAAGTGCTTCTATATAATCTCACAACAACTCTTTCACTGATGCAAACATAAACTCTCTAAAGTTTTGATATTATGTGGAATGAAATGCATACTCTAAATATCAAAATATGTTTCTATTTATACTAATTTAAAGATATGATTTTAACTCATTTTTGAATACAATCCTAAAGATATTCTGTTATATTATGTAATGCAATCTTAAAAATATTCTATCGTATTTTTTGAATACAATATTAAAGAATATTTTATCCTATTTTTGAATGCAATCTTAAAAAATATTTTATCTGCAATACAATCTTAAAGTAAATATCTTGACAAAATTAATCTTTTAATCTCCTTACATAGAATCTAATAAAAATAAATAGAAACAAATCTTTTTAATTTCATATCATCTTTGAATGATATCAATCTTCAGAATTTTTCAAGTAATTTTCTTAATTATATTGATTTTCATAAATTCAAAATATCAGTAACTTCAAATATCAGATAGTTATCATCAGTATAATAACTCTAATAATTTGACTTTCATTATCATTTATTATCAAAATTTTATAAATCTTTTTAGCCATTGGGTTCAACAAATATGCAAAGATATGTGCCTCTCAAATATAATGACAACAGAGTGATGGTGAGGTCGGGGTTTCGCGTTGGCAATGTTACCCACAGAGGGTCACAATAAGGGTTCGTGAGTGTCGATGTAGGTTTCGTTGCAGTGGTTGTCGGAGAGGAAGAACAATTTAATTTCTAAGGATAGTTTTTAGAATACAATTTAAATTTATGATATTATTAATTAAAATTAAATTAATTATTTTATTAATTTTAATAAATTGGATATTTGTTATATATATATATATATATATATGATTGGAGGTAGTATTATATTATTATTATTAGCTTTTATAATTATTTAAAAATTTATATTAACAATAATTTTAATTAGTTGATCATATAATTTTTTTTTAAAAAAAAAACTAGCTTTTTACTGCTGCATGAAATTTAATAATAAATGTTGGTGGAAGCCATCTCATATTTAACGAGTATTTCTTCTAATTTAATTATTTTAAATAACTTTTAAGTAGTAATAACTGAATATGTGTTAGTTATAATGTTCAACACTACTATATTCGTAATGCTTGGCACAGATTGTGTAAAACATAAAAAGAACGCAGAGTTGGAGTTGGAATGCTTGGCACAGATTGTGTAAAACATAAAAAGAATTTCATATTGTATACATTTACTACAGTATTATTTTCATTTTATATACACACACAACAAATAAAAAATTTCATGTGCCAAGAAAATACACAGAAAAATACACTCTTAATTCAAGATAATATTTAATGATTTTATTTTTAATATACTATTAGTATAAAAACTTCATATTATCAAATAATTAAAGTATTTTAATGTAAAATATAATATAATTTTTTTATCTAACTCAAAAGTTTGTTTCAATTTAAAAAATAATTTCACTCAGAGTTAATTATGTGAATATTTAATTAAAGTTATGTGATATTTTAATATAAACTTCAAGCTATCCTGAATACAAAATATCGATCTGCATAATAATCATTAATTTTATTTATAAATTTTTAATATTACGTAATAAATTATTTATTTTAAAAGTTAAAAACTGTTAAAAATAGACAACTTTTTTTATATATTTAATATTTATTAACTATTTCTTTTTTATAAAAAATGAATTATATTGCATTCTATTCTATAATTTATTACTTATAAATAAAAATAGAAGTAGTAATATATAATATATACCCCCACCCCACCCCACCACAGTTTTGGATTCCATGTTTGTTTCCTTAGCCCTCTCAATTTCTCTCTCTACTGTTTTGGTAACAAAAAGAGACAAAACCAAACCGCTACATGCATGAATTTCTGCAACCATCAAATGTAACTGTAGTTAAAGAAACTCACCAGCCAGCTGTGCCAGGAGTGATAAAAAATGTGAGTAATGCTTGTTAAATAGAGTTGAGTTGTCCCAATTCTGCAAAATTAAGCTTACTTGGAATATCACAAATGGGTAGTAGCAGATGGAATTGGTGTGCTTGTTGGGGTTCAGAAGCATTTTCAAAAATGAAGCTCTTGTTGTTCTTGGTGCCTCTCATACTGGTTGCTGGCTTTGCTTCTATAAAGGGTCCAAGCCTTTGCAGATGGGGTTTTATTGCAGATTGTTCTGTCTCATTTACTCCTCTTCCCGCTTTTTCAAATTCCTCTTCACAAACACTTCATCAATCTGTAAGAGCTCACTTCTTTCACTCTTTCTTAATTAATTTCTTTGCTAAATACTACATATATATCCCATTGTCCATCGATATACAAAGGTAAGAAAAGGTAAGAAAATAGATATTATACAAAGGTAAGAAAAAAGATATTGTAAACAGCTTTGTCTTTATATATGTAAAGAAAATCATGTAAAGAAATTGATTTTGTGAATTTGAACTCTTGATCAACAAATTATTAAGAAATAATTTTATTATTGTATCAAGATTTGTTTTTAAATTTTTCATCTTTGCTAAAAGAAAAAAAAAGTATTTATGATGAGTATCGTACAACATAAAATTGTTTTATATTATGATTATTTAATTTATTATCTGATTAATTAATGCAAGATCAGATGAATTTATTATATTTAGAAAATAAATAAATGTAACTAATGCCAACCATTTTTATTTTATCTCTCACTTTCTTTTTTTCAATGAATAACAATAATGATTTAGAATGAACTTATTCAAAAAGAAAAAAAAAACTTATATACTAAAATTATAAAATAATTTTATTATTATTTAATAATAACAAACTATCATATATAAATTAATTTATTAACATTTATAATAATTATCAATCATAACATAAAATTATTTTACATTATTAATATATCACCATTAAAGTTAAAAAAAATCATTTTCCATGAAGTTTTTGAAACAGATTTTGTGGTAAAGATTATTTCTCAAAAGCAGCAGAACACGTAACATGCACAATTCTCCTTACTTTTAGCTTACTCTATAACCGCTATATATCCAAAAACAATAGTTTAGTCTTTAGCCTTTACAAGCTAGCGAAACTCTAGTTTTTAAATGCTTTTCTTCCCAATTCTATGCTTACGCTTCCATCCCCCTGTTCTTTGTTGCGTCCGTCATGCTTGTTTTCTTCTCTTCTTTTTTTTTTTTTGGATAAACATTTGGCACGCATTTTGTACATAAATATTTTTTTCTGCTATAATTATAGTGATATATATTATAATTATAGTGATATATATTTTTGGTATTGTTTCTTTTATGGTAAAAAGTATTGCAATTAACTATGAACATGCTCTTGCAACAAAAACCCAATGAATTTTCGTATTGTTGCTTTACTTTGCAACGGGAACTGCTAAATTTGTCTTCGTCATTTAAACGATTTGAACAAACGCAGAGTTGTTTTTTGTAACTTGGATGTTACTTTTTAAGCTATGGTTGTTTTGCCATTCTTACTACGACAACACGAATTTCAATGCAATGCATTTTAACGCCTAAGTAACACGTGGAATATTTCTCAAAACGTTGGTAGGAGCCACTCAGCCACCGCACCGTTCAAATTAACATGCAATTAGTCTTTGCCTTAATTTAATGTAGCAATCATAGGAAGTAATTAATTGCCAATTTTTCACAAAGTTATAGATTATTCATTTTGCCCTTTCCATTTTGTAAGTTTTGTAAATTACACTGCTTCTCTTGTGTCAGACTTTAGAAGCATTTGTTTTCCTAGTTATTTCTTTTGTCAAGAAGATAAAATTCTTCTATTTTGAGGAGTGATATTTAGACATTTCTAAATATTAAGACTCCTAATTTCTTTCTCTTCTATCATATCTATCATTTATCATATCTAAATATCAAATTTTTATAATAATTATTGAAGAGTTTAATAGTTATACACTATAAAAAAATTTATATATAGTGTCAATCAATTAAAAATTATCAGTTTGATTTTAAAGATATTTATTATAAAAATTATATAAAAAAAACTTATCATGAGGATTTATATGGTTAGGTATAATTATTGTACGAGAAAAGTTATATAGTTACAATGAAGTTATAATTGCAATATTTTTATTTAATTGGTAAAGTAAAAAGGTGCATACAAATTACATTCTTAATTTTTTAAAACATTTCTATCAAATTTTTTTAATAAGACTTCATCAAACGAACATGAAGGTTAAGAGTTGATATCCTAACAAAATTGACACCTCAAGTTAAACTTATCATAAATATTTCTCTATCTCATAAATAATCGGCACGTAAGAAAAAAAAAGTTATCCCAAAATATTTATTCTTTTAGCTTTTCAATCTAATATTAATAAAAAAAATTCACTGATATCTCTTATAATATTAATAATGATACAAATAATAAAAATTGAAAATAAATTAATAATCATAAAATTAACCTTATAAAATTATTATTCTTTTTCATTCATTTATTAATTTTTATTGATTTATGTAAAATAATCTAAAATAATAATTATAATGGGATGGAGAGAGACTAGAGTGTACTATAATTAATTAATATTTTTATTATTGATTATTTTTATTATTATTTATTATTCTTCATTTTTCCAATTTAATTTCATAATAAACATATAAAAGATTAAAAATTATGTAAAAGTAAGAGAACATATAATTAATTGAGAACAATAATTAAATTTAATGAACATCTTCAATATAAAATAATATCTTTCTTAAATCTAAATAATATCATATAGATTTGAAATAAAAATTTTGAATTGTTTTTCAACATTTTTCCATCAAGTTAAAATATTCAAACTTTATCTTCAATGTCTGTCATCATGGTTGCTCGTCAAAATAAATCATGTTTATGTTCTACAAACTTTGATATGTTTCTAGTATATAGATAGAGATAAGATGATATCTTTCTTAAATCTAAACAATATTCTAGATATTTAAAATTAGAAATTTGAATTATTTCGAATATTAACGTTGTCAAAACTATAAATTCTTAGCATAAGAGACCAAATTAATGGAATCGATGTTGTATTTGCAAAATCTTCAAGTGAAAGAGGTTATTATGTCTAGATATCATTTTCATTTTATGAGTGAGGAACACGTTGGAAGTTACATTAATCTTTCATCCTAAGCTCAAGATTTAGTGAATGACCAATTATTATTTGTTTTGAAGCAAGAACAACAGATTAGATAAATCCATCAAATTATCATTTAAATTGAAATCTTAGCATATTTTTTGGTTCAACTAAAGTTGATTACTTGTGTTTTTTTTAACAGAATGAAACTAAAGTTTTCAATGTCTCCAAACCCGGGTTCAATTTAGCTGCTGCAAATGAATCTGATGAATCTCACCCACGACAGAAGCAGAAAAGAAAACTCAGTTTCTTAGATAGAAATGAAGTTGTTCTAGCACAAGGTCGAGCTGCAATCAGAGAAGCCAAAAATGAGAATCAAACACAAGATTCAGATTATGTTCCAATAGGTCCGATGTATTGGAATGCTAAGGCATTTCACAGGTACATAATGCAATATTCCATGCACTGCTCTTCATAATGATCAATTACAAATTTGCATTGTAATATTATAAATAAGTCCTAATCAATATTGGAGAATGGACACATATGCACACCAATTCTTCAAATACCACAAGCACAAGAAGTGAACAATGTTACATGCATTTTTTAAGCTATATTCAATGTTCATAACAAATCACTCATTAATCACACACTCAGGAGCTACTTAGAAATGGAGAAGCAATTCAAAGTATTTGTGTACGAAGAAGGGGAGACTCCAGTTTTCCACAATGGACCATGCAAAAGCATATACTCCATGGAGGGTAACTTTATACATACTATTGAAATGAATGACCATTTTCGAACTAAAGATCCCAAGAAAGCACATGTGTTTTTCCTTCCTTTTAGTATAGTAATGATGGTTCGATTTGTGTATCAAAGAGACTCACGTGACTTTGGCCCCATCAGAAAAACAGTCATAGACTATATCAATCTCATTGCTGCAAGATACCCTTATTGGAATCGAAGCCTTGGAGCTGATCACTTCATGCTTGCATGCCATGACTGGGTGAACACCTTAGTACCACTAATTCATTATCCTTGCATAGCCGATTTGGCATATATAAATAATTTAGAGTTTAACCGGCATGCGCTATCCATATAGACGTTTTTATACTGATGGCGAATCAAAAATAATTTTTATTATAATTGTTATGAAAGTCAATAAACTTACCATGAATATATAGTAATAAACTTACAATGAATGAATATATAGTAGTTTGTGATTGAATGAGAGTATTATATTATTTATTTAATAAAATTTGAGATATGAAAATTTCACTAATTAATTTCGTATGTTTAGGGGCCAGAAGCATCATTCTCCTTACCATACCTGCACAAGAACTCTATTCGTGTACTTTGCAATGCCAATACCTCCGAAGGATTCAAGCCTGCAAAGGATGTTTCATTTCCTGAGATCAATCTCCAAACCGGTTCAATAAACGGTTTCGTTGGTGGGCCATCTGCATCTAAACGTTCAATTTTGGCCTTCTTTGCTGGAGGAGTTCATGGCCCTATTAGGCCAATTCTTCTTGAGCTTTGGGAAAACAAGGATGAAGATATTCAAGTTCACAAGTACCTCCCAAAGGGTGTTTCTTACTATGGCAAGTTGAGGAATAGCAAGTTTTGCCTTTGTCCTAGTGGGTATGAGGTGGCTAGCCCTAGAGTGGTGGAGGCAATTTACACAGGGTGTGTTCCTGTGCTCATTTCGGAGCACTATGTTCCTCCTTTTAGTGACGTTTTGAATTGGAAGTCGTTCTCAGTTGAGCTTTCAGTGAAGGACATTCCCAACTTGAAGGACATTTTGATGAGTATTTCTCCAAGGCAGTATATAAGAATGCAAAGAAGAGTAATACAAATTCAAAGACACTTTGAGGTTCATTCTCCACCCAAGCGATTTGATGTGTTTCACATGATCCTTCATTCTGTGTGGCTTAGGAGACTCAACTTCAGAGTCCGTGATGATCAATGACTCATAACTTGTAACTTATGGTTTCATGTTTAATAAATTACTTATGTTTAAGAATTTTTTATGCAGATTCGCTGAGAAAACAAATATTTTGAGAGAATTAATATTTATCAGGCTATAATTTTATTAAAATATTATTATTATTCTCTTAATTTTAATAAATGTATGATTAAAATTTTTAAGATAACATTATTTATTATATGATAAAATTAAAATAAATATTAAAATATCTCATTAATTATAAAATAAGAACATCAAACAATTTTTTTTTCCAAAATACTAAAATTACAATCATTTTGTAAAGGAAAAGTAATATGGAGTGAAAGTCATGTTAAATATAAGTTAGAAATTTAAAACTGAAAAAAAATTGAAAACCAAGGAAACTTAGAGTAAGTTCAGCCGTGATTTTTTTTTTTTTTTTTTGTATCTCAATTTTTTACATTTCTTTAGTTTCTTTATTTATTTATTTTTCTTAAGATATCTAGTAGTAATAGAATGGGGATATCCATGAATCCTTAATCAAACAGAAAATCTCTCTAGGCCGTATTGAATTATGAGTGGAAACCACATAACCATTTAATATAATATCTCGTAAGTCGTAAATTGTAAAGAATGGTGACAATAAAATCCTTTTGATTTTTCACCACTCCACAAGGATGGAATCGTTTGACTTCGATTTGGTTACTCCTTCCCCCAGCATGCTGCCACGATTTTGAGTTAACCATGTAACACCTTCATATCATGTCAGCCTTCTAGAACAGGAAGAGGACCTGGTGACCGATTTCTATATATCTCAATCCTATCACGCGCATATATTCATACATATCCTTTTCCTTTTACGTTACATTTCAATTCATTAGATTCTTTCATTTGTTAATTTTAAGACACATGTCACCACCAAAGAACATCTCATAACAACGTGTCACACCTCTCAAGTTTACACGCCAAATGTCCCTTCCCTCCACCTGGTGCTGCTTTCTGTGAAGCACACGTGTCACTCACCACACAACCCTCTTCCATCCATTCCTATAAATTATCAAACTGATTCCATTCATCCCCATCTCAATCTGAATCTCAATATCTACACAAAATTTTCACTTGAGAGAAAAGTAGTGTATTAAGACTAAACAAATTTTCAATTTTTCAATGGCGTCGAGGCAACATAAAGAGGATCGAGCTGAGGCAGCTGCGAAAGTTGCTGCGAAAGAACTCGAACAAGTCAACAGAGAAAGAGAAAAAGACCGTGATTTCAGTGTTGGTGTTGCAGGCCAACACCAACAAGAAGAACATGAGTTGGATCAACAAAAGCGTGGTGTAATCGGATCCATGTTCAAGGCGGTGCAAGACACCTACGAGAACGCCAAGGAAGCTGTCGTTGGCAAGAAAGAACCTTCGACGACTAACGCGTACAGTACCACAGAGGTTATTCACGACGTTAACATTCAACCCGATGACGTGGCAGCGGGGGAAGTGAGAGACATATCAGCAACAAAGTCATCAGGTATCTACAATTCTGCCACTGATGACAACAAAACCGGTTCCAAGGTCGGAGAGTACGCAGATTATGCTTCTCAGAAGGCGAAAGAAACAAAAGATGCAACGAAGGAAAAAGCTGGAGAGTACACAGATTATGCTTCGCAGAAGGCGAAGGAAACGAAAGACAAGACAATGGAGAAAACTGGAGAGTACACAGATTATGCTTCGCAGAAGGCGAAGGAAACGAAGGACAAGACAATGGAGAAAGCTGGAGAGTACACAGATTATGCTTCTCAGAAGGCGAAGGAAGCGAAGGACAAGACAATGGAGAAGGGAGGGGAATATAAAGACTATGCTGCAGAGAAGGCTAAAGAAGGAAAAGATGCTACTATGAATAAGATGGGAGAGTATAAAGATTATACGGCCGAGAAGGCAAAAGAGGGGAAAGATACGACGTTGGGGAAGCTTGGGGAGCTGAAGGACTCTGCGGCTGATGCAGCGAAGAGGGCCGTGGATTACTTGAGCGGCAAGACAGAGGAAACCAAAGAGAAGGCGGCGGAGACGGCCGAGGCGACGGCTAATAAGGCGGCGGAGATGAAGGAGGCCACGAGGGAGAAGGCTGCGGGGACTGCGGAGGCGGCCAAGAACAAGGCTGCAGAGGTGAAGGACAGAGCTGCAGAGACAGCCGAGGCGGCCAAGAACAAGACTGCCGAGACCGCTGAGGCTGCGAAACAGAAAACTGCACAGGCAACGGATGCAGCGAAGCAGAAAACTGCACGGGCAAAGGAGAACGCCAAGGTTTCACTTTTATATTAATCTTTTTTAATCTCTTAATTTCATGCTTCTATTGAAAATTTGAAATACAGTGGATTTCGTCCTTGACTAGCTAATCTAACTGTTCCTAAGTCAAAATGGGGTTAACCAAAATCATTATAGAGAACAAATCAATAATGTGACTAATAATTGTTCACGTTTGAGAAAATTGAGTGGTTTTTGTGGGTGTGATGATGCAGGAAAATGTGAGTGGTGCAGATGAAGCAGCAAGGAGGAAAATGGAGGACCTAAGGCTTCAAGGTAAAGGGTATGGCAGTAATGAATCTGCAAGGGGGCGTGGAGATAAGGTGGTGGTGAAAGTGGAAGAGAGTCGACCAGGGGCAATTGCGGAAACACTGAAAGAAGCGGATCAGACCTTCAACGATGAGGACCTAAGGCTTCAAGGTAAAGGGTATGGAAGTCATGAAACTCCAACAAAGCGCTTTTTCTAGTAGTGCGTCAATGTGGAGCGCCGCAAGAAATAAAATCAAACGTGATCTATGAGACAAATATAGACGCAGTTTATATTATATAGTATATAGTATATAGTATACTATCATGATGTATGTTTCCTTTTTGCTTTGCTTGTTTACAAAAAATGTGTATGTGTACGGTTTTGAAGATTGGTTCTAGGCTCGTGGGAACCATTTCAGCAATAAACACTTTGCGCGTTCTTGTACACATAGTGATGCCTATATATATCATCTAAAACTTCTCTTCATCCATTATAGAATTTGGATCTGTTGTACTGAATGATCACTTTTTTTTTTTTTTATTTCATTCACTAACAAAATATACATATACTGGCCATACTCGGTATATATTAAGCTTAACAACCATTATGGATTTTAAGTCATGCCATAGTCTACTTAAGGAACTTATCAACTACTAGCACTCTTCCTTGATTTTACTACTTAAACGAGTAATATATCAATTTACGTCAGAAATTTCCATATACTAATTAATTAGCCATTGCCTAGAGCACTTAAGGGTGTCTAAATTACTAGCACTCCTTGAGATTTGTCTTGGAGATTCCAAGCTTCCCTTCTCTCATAATTCCGAATCTTGTTAAAATATCAGCAAGCTAATTTTCTGTACTCTAGTTCATAAGCTTCCTTCATTCTATTCTGCTTTCCTCGAGCATATGTTTGGTTTTATAATTGATATGGCTGATTCGTTATCAACTATATCACAGTATCTTCTACTAGTTTTTCCCTAAATTTTTCCAAGATTTGGTTAAGCCAAATTGCGCAGTTTGCTGTTGTTTGTGAAACTATAACTTTTTAGCAGCGGATCCAGCTATAATCTATTATTACTTACATATTTGACTTTCATAAAAAAACGTTGCTGTCAATCTCTTACTCTATATGATTATAGTACTAATAAGATCCTAAAACCTCATTCTTCCAACTCAATGGCTCAATTTGGTACCAAGATTTTTTGTACCAATTGTGAAGTCTGCCTGGTTTAATAATATTTTTTGCATACTGTTCCAAAAAGAAACTTTGGTACCAAGATCTAAAAAATATAATGATTTATTATTTATTTAATTATTTTATTTTTTGAGTAAGAGTGATATATGGAGTGTTTCATGTAAGAATGAGAAATTTATACACAATGTTGTGGAAGTAAAAGAGAAGGCATCCATTGTTCTCCCTATGGGCCTGTAGCGTTTTCAGAAGACTCTTCGTACAGAAAAGGGACTCGATTATTTTGAGTTACTTCCAATAGGGACATGTCTCAATTATTTTGACAAAATCTTTTTGAGGCTTCTCAGGAGAACAAAACGAGGTTTAAATTCAAGTTAGTAAAATTATGATGCTGGGTCAGATAGCCAATTGCACATTGTTTTAATATTCGGGTCTCTACTTTATGGACATCACCCCATGACTTTACATTACCCCATTATTATTGGGCCTTTCTTCTTCCTAATTGGCCCAAATATTTTTCCTGGTCTTTAGGAGCTTTTTAAGTATGTTCTGTTCCAACCTTGCCCTTATTATTTATATTGAAATAGGGACTGATGTGGGCATTAAAATATTTATTCTGATGATCTCATACTAGTACCATACCGGTCCCTCAAACATAACCAGAAACACATATAATTAATTAAAAATATGAGAAGTGAACGTAATACACTTTTTATTACATATTTTACTATTAATTTAAAATTTACATATAAATTACACAAATTAATTACTTAAGTCAATCGTTATTAGTCCAATTCATCATATAATTTTCTTTCCCCTTATGTTGTAGTATAAGGTTGAAAATTACTGCATGAATGCTAAATTGCTAATAATCATTGGTAAAAGAATAGAATATGAATGCGCCAATTGATTTAGCCCAAAGGATAGGACAGCTATTTTATCCACATTAGTCATATAAATTAGCTAATATATATCACATCCACAACGTTCATATCCACTTCATATTATATGGAGTAAAAAAACCACTTAATTAATATATTGATATACATTTACTTATATCCTAAACAAAATAATATACATATTATTGGGATAAAACGAACAATTGGTTAATTTTTTATTCATTTATTTATTTTTGATATTTGAATAATTTATTAAAAAAAAACATTTTTCACTAAAATAAACTATTTACATTAATTGATACAAAATTGTTCAAATCAAATAATAATTTTGAATTTAAATTTTAAATATACAAGAATATTAAAAATGTATAATATTTAATCCAACTCAAACACAATTACAATTAAAATAATACATATAGTGT
The DNA here is from genome assembly GCA_007407185.1 of Glycine tomentella. Classification (NCBI taxonomy): domain Eukaryota; kingdom Viridiplantae; phylum Streptophyta; class Magnoliopsida; order Fabales; family Fabaceae; genus Glycine; species Glycine tomentella. The sequence continues at coordinate 1,277,207 of PYAF01000329.1, forward strand.
TGGAAATCAAGTTTTAAAATGGTAGAAGGATGGATGTGTGTTACGAAACCGTAGTAGTATAAAATTACAAGATCTGTCATAGATAGCGTGTAATAGACACTAGTGAGAGCCCTGAGAGGAATCACATTCAGGAGACTGAGAGGAAAAGACGCTTCCACGAATTTGAGTCTATGCACTTTGGTCTTTGGATTTGGGAGAAAAAGACACTTCCGCCGATAAAAAATGGATTTTGGTTTTTTTTTAATCTAAAATTTGTATAAAAAAAATGAGTTTTAAATTTATAAATGATAAAATATGGATATAGTAAAAATTATGATCCATTAAAAATAAATAAAATAAACTGGATTAATTAATTATTGGATTACATTTAGATACTGGATTTTTTTACCTACCCCTACCCGCTGGGACCAACCTTTTCATTCACCATTTGGATTCTTCCAACACATCAAAATACCTACCCCTAGCCGCTGGGACCAACCTTTTCACTCACCGTTTGGATTCTTCCAACACATCAAAAATCTTAAATTCGAAGGGTTCTTCATTCACCTCATGTTGGTTGTTCTAGTTCATAATCGCAGCGATGTGTGGCTGCAGCTCCATTATTTCACATCTATTATTGGACCACTTACGTATAATCCTACGTGCTATGATTAGTAAGAGACTTGCCTTCATCTTTCTAATAATTTAAATATGTTTTAGTCTTTTAATCTTTAATAAATTATCAATTTTTATTTGAAATTTTTTATAATTTTTTTATTGAATATATGATATATTAAAAATTTATTTTGAGTAGTATGATATGACATTATTTCAAAGATAAATATATATTAAAAATTAATCGTTAAAATGATGTTACCTCAGCACTTAAAAATTCAACAAATTTAATATATCCACGATCTAATATAATAATTTTCTTATTAGTAATTCAAAATAAAATTAATAACTTTAAATCTCAAACATATTTAAACCTATAATAAATATAACAAACTTGGCTGCCTGAATGAGGTACACGACAATTTATACCTACAAATGGAGATTTTGGAGCAGTGGCCATTTTGATAAGCACAACATAATAGCCAATTTATAACTACAAAACTCTCAAATCTCAGTTGCGGAATTAATGATACACCTGGAGTCTGGAAATTAATTATATGTGGATTTTTATGTAAAAACTATAAATTTGGGTATATTTTTAATACATAATTTGATTAAATTTCGAAATTATGGAATATAGTTTCAGATTTTTTTATAAAAAAAGAAATCATAATTTCAGGAATTAAAGAGGTAGCACATACTAATTTCAGGGACTAATTTAGAAGTTTATTTGAATTTTATTATTTCTTGAACGAGTTCAAATGTGTGTAAGAGAGAAGAGCTCTGCAATACTTTAGATACGCAGTGGGAAAGTTTTTTGTTTATTATTATTATTATTATTATTATTATTATTATTATTATTATTATTATTAATAATAATAAAATAAAAAATGTCTTGGGTTGGCCACACCTTGTGGTTATGCCAAGTTTTTGTGAAAATAATATTGTTTGGCCTCTTTAAAAATTAAAAAAGAAGTAAATAATTTATATATTGATAATAGAAATATTTTTTATATTATCATTTAATCATATACCCTTATATAATAAATTAATTGAATTTAAAATTAATTCTTATAATAATTTCTAATTGATTGTGTAAATTTTACCATAACAATCCATAAAACTTAAAATTCTAAGGAAAACAAAAATAGTCTTAGATGAGGGAGGAGAGGCAATTTCATTAGGATTTGAACTCCTAAGTCCAAAGAATCGAATCTTTTCTTTCACCATAAGACTTGCACATATACTTAAAAACCTCATATGAGATCAATCTATAAGACTTGCACACGCACTAACCAATATTTAGTGTAGATAATTAAATCACGTTTCACACAAATAAAATATACGGTTAAATTATAAATGTTTGAAAATGTAGCTAATTTTTATTATACCGTTAAATTATTATAATAGGAGATTGCCAAAATAATTGCAATCAAATTACATGTTCAAAACGTATCTTATTGATGACAATAAAAATTAAGTGAATAATATATGTTACTCATTATAAATATATATATATATATATATATGTTATATAAATTAATTAATTAAATAAAACATCATTAAATTACTCTAATCATTCTAACTATTAGCGATACTAATTGACATCAATTAGTTATAAAATTTGCTTTAAAACAATTAATTATTATTTAAAATAACAATCAATATAATTATCATATTAAATATTTTAGAGCAATGAGATATCTCTTTTTTAAATATTGGATTGATATGATTGTTTTTTAGATTAAATCTAAATATCATATTAATTGTTTTTAGATCAATTTGATTTCATTTTCTTTATTACATGATTCATTTGATTTTTTGTTTACATTAAATCTTAACTAAAACTTAAATAGGATACAAATTTTTAGACCATGAGATGTCATTTTTTTAATATTAAAATTTTTAGAGCAATTTGATTGCATTTTTTTTAATATCTGATTGATTTAATTTTTATTTAAATTAAATCTTAATATATGTGATACAAAATTTTAGAAATTTAAAAACTCATTTATTGTTAAGAAAGCAAATATGTTAGTTCATTTTTGGAAATTAAAATTAACAAACAATTAAATCGTTAAGAACTTGGAGAGAATGCCATTAGTAAATTTTCCCTTTAGAATTATTTTTGTGTGTAAATTTCCTTTTTTAAAAAAATCTCCTATGTATATACTATAGATAGATTAACTTCTTCAATAAATTTAATAATTATTTTATTTTATAATCACACTAATTATAATGATTAAATATATTTTAGTTAATTAATTAAATAAATTACCATTGATTTATAAATCTATTATTTGTAACAAATTATTAAAAAATGAATTAATGAATGAGAAATTGAACCAAT
>PYAF01000329.1:1289472-1304194 GCA_007407185.1 Glycine tomentella
TTTTTTATTTTTCTCTTATTTTATCTCTCTTTTTAGATATTGGATAGATTAATGGATGTCCATTAGTTTTTTTTTTTTTTTTGAAATAAATGCTATAAAGAGCAATCAAAATCCACCCTGGCAGTCCAATTATTTCTACTATTGATTATTTTAACGTACAAAGTATAAAGTCATACTCAATTTTGGTCGATATATATTTTCTCCCATCAATAAGTAAGGTCCACCAACCTTCAGCCTCATGCTGATTGCTTAGATCGATTAGGATTCCTCTCATACTTTATATAATATTCTGGTCTATACGAAATCTTGATGCAATAAGAAAGAAAATAAAGTAAAAAACAAAGGAAATATAATAATAATAATAATAATAATAATAATAATAATAATAATAATAATAAGCAATCAATCAACGCAAGAGACAAAAGATATAGTCATGAACCACCGTCCAGTGATACGGTGCCACGTGACTATACAAATAGCAGTTGCAGCTACTTACAATTTCATATGCACTCTGTGGATTTAACACACATAATAAACATAATACAACTTCTTCCATTGACCATTGTTGTTGTTGTTGCTTTTGTTCGTCCTCGCCATGCCAATGTTGTCTTCGAGAGGCTTCATCGCTTATCTCGTATCTGCTTTCTCTTGTGCTGTTCTCTCTGCGCTTTTTCTCACCAACCACATCCATCATGATGATAACAAGCCAATTACTTTGTTAGCCTCTCGTGTGTCTGAGACTCTTAAAGTTTGGCCAGTAAGTACTTTGCTTCTTCTCAACCATTTTTTTCAGGTGTTATTGTGAACAAAAAAGGTTAATGCACACCAGCATGGCAACATGGTATGATATAGTAGTTAGCATGTGCTCAGGTCTCAAGAGTTCAATCTCCGAGTTTTATGTATGAAAAAATATCTGTCGAAAGGAGTTAGTAATTCCTTAAATAGATCTCGTTGGTTCGAGAAATTAGTCTTTGGCTCACCACCAAGAATATTCGGGATAAGCAAAAAAAAAAAGAAAAAAGAAGGTTAATGCATGGTTGTGTTGTGTGCAGGACTTGGAGCCAAGTTGGAGACTTGTGTTGGCAACGGTTATTGGGTTTCTTGGGTCAGCATGTGGAACCGTTGGTGGGGTTGGAGGTGGAGGCATTTTCGTTCCCATGCTCAATCTGCTTCTTGGCTTTGATACTAAGTCTGCTGCTGCTCTTTCTAAATGTAATAAGCACTTTTCTCTTAAGACTACTTTTCTGGACATGGTGTTAATTTCTTGATTGTGGTTTCTCAAAAATTGGTTGAAATCTGTGGTCACATCTGTGTCTTTTTATTTTTTTTTTGTGTGTGGCACTGTTCATCAATAATTGACTGTTGTGGTTGGTATTTTGAGTTATGAAAAGTATTTTTGTGTTATTGACTTGTTTTGTTGTCCAGTAGTATTTTTTTAACGACAAATATATTAGTTATTAGTATTATTAATTTTTTGTTAATGGGAAGATTTGAACCCACGATCTCTCTTTCCTATCTTTCTCCCTTTAGCAATAGACCAATCTTATATCTCTTTTATCGTCCAGGTATGATAATGGGGGCATCAGCATCATCGGTTTGGTATAATGTGAGAGTGCCGCATCCAACGAAAGAGGTGCCCATATTAGACTATGATCTGGCTCTTCTGTTTCAGCCTATGCTCATGCTTGGAATCACTGTTGGTGTTGCTCTTAGTGTTGTCTTCCCTTACTGGCTTATCACTGTTCTCATCATCATTCTCTTCATAGGTCAGTATAATAACTAAAAAAAGAAATACTTCCAATTTGAATGAGTCAATTTTTAGGCCTCAGTCATAGAACAATGTTTTAGTCTCATTTTTTGAAAAAAAGAAATTGGTATTTTTTATTTTTGTTCAGGGACTTCTTCAAGGTCTTTCTTCAAAGGAATCGAGATGTGGAGGGCAGAGACTATTTTCAAGGTCAGAATTTCATGATTTGAGACAATGAACATTAATTCTTTTAAAGCCATGAACCCAAGTTTTTACTTTTTGGGACAAGTTACATATAAACTTTTTGTCTTCAACCTTTGTTTGCTATTTTGCAGAGAGAAAAGACCAAGCAGCCAGCGACGTTGGTTGATTCTCATGGTGAAGATAAGACAGGCATGTACACTTTCACAATAGTATCTGTGCATCATCCTAAAGAAAAAAAAATTAATAGTATAGAAAATTTTCTATTCATGTAGGATTTCGAGGTTTTAAGCATATGATTGTTTCTTTGACTGCATATTAAGGGTTAATGACTTTGTTTCCTGAAATTTTCAGTTAGAATCGACACAAAATATGAACCGTTGATTCCTAAAGAAGAGAAGTCAACTATAGTATGTAAATTTCTCTTATACATTTGACTTTTCATTTTGCTCTATTTGAAATGAGTGTGTATATTTTGCTGACTTAACCTTTTTCTCACCTCAAAACTTTTCAGCAAATTTTATGTCTCAACCTTAGGTGGAAGAGGATTCTGGTACTGATTGTGGTGTGGGTTGCTTTCCTTCTAGTTCAAGTCATCAAGGCAAGTTCCCTCACCCCTCTTCCTTCTCTCTGTCACTCACAAGTCTATTCAATTGTGATAATGTGTAACATTTGTTTTTGGTCTGCAGAATGATGTAGAGGCATGCAGTCCATGGTATTGGGTGCTTTTTGGCTTGCAGGTCTGATACTAAGACCACCTACATAACCTCAACATGTTACTGAACTTTTTTTTTTTATTGGCAAATGTTAATTTTGTTAGAATGTTAGTTTTTGTTAGCAGAGGGGATCAAACCCGCGACATGTTACTGAACTTATTATGCTGAGGGTTGGACTAATTTGTTTGCACTTGTTCTCTTTCTGTTTCAGTTTCCAATTGCACTTTTGGTGTTTGGCTATGAAGCAGTGAAGTTGTACAAAGAGCACAAAAGGAGAATGATCACAGGGAACCTAGAATGCATCTGTGAGGCTTCTATAGAATGGACTGCTATGAACCTTGCATTTTGTTCATTGTGTGGCATTGTAGGGGGACTTGTTGGAGGCCTACTTGGTTCTGGAGGTGGATTTATTTTGGGACCTCTTCTTCTAGAGATAGGTGTCATTCCTCAGGTAAAGTATATAGTATATATGCTCTTTCAATTGAGCTAACAGTTAAATTTGGAGCATATTTAATCATAATATTGTAGGTTGCTAGTGCTACAGCAACATTTGTGATGATGTTTTCATCATCTCTGTCAGTGGTTGAATTCTACCTTCTCAAGAGGTTCCCCATTCCTTATGGTAATTAAAATAAACTCCTCAAGCTTTAGTCCTTTTCTTCAATTTACTTGGCCATTAATACTATCATTCTAGAGTCTCTTGATTTTGATGTGATCTTATGAATATAAGTATAATAACTCTTGCATACTTCATTGTATTTCTTTGCAGCATTATACCTCACCTCAATGTCTGTTTTGGCTGGCTTCTGGGGACAATTCTTTGTAAGAAGAGTGATTGCATGTCTTGGGAGGGCATCAATCATTGTATTCATCCTCTCAGGTGTTATTTTTGCTAGCGCCCTCACCATGGGTAAGGAAACCAACCTCAATTATTGATCTATAACAGTTTTCTGCCTAAGTATTAACAAAGTACCTAAAATACTACATATACTTTGTCTTGAAGTCCAAAAATAAAAGTACCTATATAATACATCATTTTGCATTGAAGTGTCTAATTGTAACATTTTTTTTCATTCAGGTGTGGTTGGCATTGAGAACAGCATTCAAATGATAAACAACCATGAGTTCATGGGATTCTTAGGCTTCTGTTCCAGTCAGTGATATATTTTATTCTAGAGTGCATTGCATTGGGCACAGCAAACAAAAAGGAAAATACAAAGTGGTGTGAAGAAGACTTGTAAAATTAAGTGTGTAGGACCATGGCACTACAAATGCTGGTCAATGCCTAGTTGACCAACAAGGAAGATCAGTGTCAAATTATTTGCCTTCCTATCAGTGAGAATAAATTTGTGAATGTGTGTTAGCTCCTCGCTAACACATATCTTATAGTGGTTTAATTTATATGGATGAGTGTTAGCTCCTCACTAACACATCTTATAGCGGTTTAATAAATTTGTGGATGAGTGTTAGCTCCTCGCTAACACATATCTTATAGTGGTTTCAGATGTATTGAATTTGTGTCAGAAAAAAATAATAATGGAAATGATATCAGGTTGTTTTATATGTTTGGATGTTCAAAAAGATCAAGATACCTCTGCCCCCCAAAAGTTCAGATATTCTCATATAAAATGAGTGGAGCTCAAGAAGCTTAGATCTGAAAAGATTACCATATATTCAATATGCTTTAAGACTTATTAGCTAATAATAATATATAGACCTCGTAAATGAACTAAGACGAATATTAATATATAAATTATATACATACAACAAACATGTGCAATAATTCATGAAAAATGATTACTTCAAAAAAAAAAAAAATTCTTTCACATTCTATATGCTAATATACACTAAGAGATTAAAAGAAATAATAGAAAAAAAATGATAAATGTAATAAATATTTGATGTGAGAATATCACAATAAAATAGAGACGAATATGAAAGGTGTTAATGAGATTTCTCTCAAATTTTGGAATGTCCTAGTATCATTACTAAAAAAATCATCAAAATGATTCTTAGGCACCTTGTGTACTACATATATCTGGAGAGATATAGAAAGAGATGATAGATAAATTATTGATAAGATTAATGATATGATGTGTTTGGAAAAAAGAGATAGAAAGAAATATTGATGGAATGTTTGTAAATTTGGGGTGTTCAAATATAAGTACTAGTAATTCATACACAAAAGTATACTATAAATCATAGTTCAAAGAGTTAGCGTAATAATGTAAAACTTTAATGTGTTTTTATAGTGGGGGAATCATCTATTTTGTAAAAAATATGTGGTTGATTCTTTTGTGTTGTCAAAATTTCTTAGATCAACAACACATATTGTAAATCGAAATTTCTGATTTGATGAGTTAAAAAATACACTATTATTTTTTAAAAAAATTAATACGATATTTTAACGGGCACGAATAGACTAATTTATCTAACATGACATTATATTTTCTTTAATACTATACTAGAAAGTTACAAAAATATTCAAACTTACCTATCCTTCGAGGGTTAAAGTGGACGAAATTTCTAGGGTTTCATGATTCATGCTATATGTATATCCTTCCAGCGTTACGGTCTTCAACCAAAAGTGAAGCATGAAATTAAATAAATAAATATCGCTGTCCTAGTCACGGAATTTGGTCATAAATGTGTGTTTGGATGGTTTCAACAAATTGAATGAACCGAAATTTTGGTATCAAGATTCGTTTTCACTGTGTGGAAATGAGGTACGGTATGCATCGTTGGAATCTTGTCGTGTACTATGTACAGTGTGGTCATCATCAATTTGGCCACGTTGCCGGCTCAATAGTATCTCATTCACGCTATCTTTGTTCCTACAATACTACGAAATTTAACTTTGTCGTTTTACGTGAATTATTTACTATAAGGTAGTACTAAAGAAGAAATAAAAATGATGTTCTTTCTGTCGACTAGCGAATTACTTTATTTGTAAGACATTTCAAAATCAATTGTCTCGATGTCCCTTCTCAATAAGATCTGATCAAATGCTTTGCAACTTCATTGTAGTGGTTCAGCCTCATTTAAACAACATAATTTATTTTTGTAAGAGATATAAAAAAATATTCGTAAAAATAAAAAAGAATTATTAAGGAATTTATAATAGTTCGTGTGATTAACTCAAACAACTAAATTATATTTAATTGGTAAAATATCAATTTATTTAAAAAAATATTCATAGAAATCAAAAATAATATCGAAATTTTTATAACAATTTACACGGTCTACTTATTCAACTGAGTTACAGTGTCTCGGTCGATTTATTTTAATTTGTACAAAATAATGAATTTTACTTACCATTGTATATATAGCCATATATTTATAAAATATCTTTTATAGCTAGAATGTCACTTGTCAAAAGGTCACTCGAAGGGTACTTTTGATTTTTAACAATATGTAGCCTACTTCCTCTTCGTAACTGATAAGAGCCAATTCCAAACCCCACCGACCATCATTGTCTCCATTGAGTAATGTGTTTAAATTTTGATTGAAACCGAGAGGCATAAACAAATCATATTGTTCCCGGACAATAATTGAATGTTGACTGTTGAAGCCTGGGGATGGTTCTGGCCAATTGGTAATGGTTAATCTTATTTGCTACCGAAAAATTATACAATAATTAAAAGAGAGAAAAAGAAAAAAAAATGACACACAATTTATTTTTATTCATCCAATATGGACTACATCCAATTTTTCACTATATTTTTTCTCACATTCCATATAATTACACTCAGATTATAAGAAAATATATAAACTTAGAAACCCTAAAAATCTGTATAATTACACTCAGATTATAAGAAAATATATAAATTTAAAAACTCTATGCACGATAGCTATTTATGGGTCTAAACCCAAACTACAAATCAAATCAGATGTTTAGCCATAGATTTAAGAATAAAGGAAGTTAATTAATTAAGAAAATAATTTCGGAGAAAACAAATAAAATAAAATAAAAGACGTCTCTCTCAGCTTGTCATTGAAGATCAACAATTAGCTACACTTGGTTAATAATTATTAGTATTTGAAGAAATAATGGTATATTAAATAATGCCTATACAATATTTTTATCATTTTCTACTTTATTTTATTTTCTCTCTTTTTGTTACGTTACATCGTTTATTATATCTTTCAAGTTCTCTTCCTTTTATTTTTCTTGCTAACTTCCATCTTCCTGCACCTAAAAAATAAGGTGTACAAGAATTATTTTCCATTTATTTATTTTTAAAAGATAGGTATCGAAAGGGATGTTTTTCACTAAGTCAGCATGAGAATCTGATGCTTCTCGTGGGCAAATTAAAACACGAAAAATGTTTGCGAACATATTGGACGTTTAAAAGATGTCTTTTAATCTTCAGGTGTATTTTTTTTAATGTTTACATGAAAAAGATAGAAATTATATAGAAAATAAAGATAAATTACCAATAACAAAATGTATGGTTTTAATTTTTTATGTTTAAATAATAAATTTGTTCAAACATCACTTCCTAACAATCGAGCATATACATAAACTAATGTAATATGAAATTATTCTAACTTAAAAGCAAATGACTAATTTCCCCAATATTTGCTCAATATAAAAACAAAAGAAACGAAATACAAGAAACAAATCCACCATTGATTTCAACATTCCTGTTACTATAAAATTAAAAATGAAATTACCAAGGGAAGAAACAGAACACAGAATCCAAAGAACAAAAATCGAAGAATGACTTGAAACATGTTTATAATGTTTTCATATCAAGAATATCATTCAGCATAAGGGTACATGATAATGAACACTGTTTACAAACAAGTCAACGGTAACAATTGACAAAGGCATCTTTGACCTATCGTAATCGTAAGCATGAGAAACAAGGCACAGAGTATATCATAACGGTATTCTTAGTAGTGAGAGCTCTCGGAGTATCCAAACTTCTTTTTGAAGATGCAATGTGGAAGACTTGAAAGGATTTAGCGAGCACACGGCTTCAAACAAGTCCTACCCAATCCAAACCAGTTCTGGAAACCAATCCAAGGCTAAATGAACATGCCCCCAAAACAATTCCCACGGACATCAATGAAAGAGGGAAATGATGCAGGGGCACGCTAAGAACATGGAAACAGTCGCACGGTAAAGAGCACTTGCCAGATGAACTACTTCTGGCTGCTGCCTTGGAAGACTTTCTTTGATGGAGAATGCATTACTGGTTTAAAATCTGAATTGATAACAATATTTCCCATTCCTGCCTCCATGGCCTCCCTCTCATCTTTGTCCTTTCTCTTCTGATCCGAAACGGAAGTTTCCGCAGCAGGGTTGTGATTAGAAGGCACAGATGGCTCTAAAAGGCGTGGACCAGCATTCATCCATGGATGGAGAAGGCACTGACCAGCTGTTGGCCGCTTCTCAGGAACAAAGTCAAGGATAGGAACCAAAAAGTCTGTCATATCATTTGCATCTTTCTCACTCAAGTCATACTTCTCCAAGAGGACTTTATTCAGGGGCCAGAATCGCAACCGTCGGATGTGCCTTAAGTCACCATATCTATTAAAGAAATCACGGGAATAACGGCCACCTAGTGCTATCTGAGAATTATAATCCGCAGCCTCAAGTTAATCATGAACAAATGAACCATAAAAGACCCAAGAAATGGAAAGAACAGTACTGTTACCTTACGTGGCATCATTCCAAGAAGTTCCATCATTAATGCTAAGTGGTCCTGAGATAAATTAAAAGTGAACACACTTACATCAGACATTAACATCAAAACTGAAGCGCAAATACAAGTAAAATTATTTCAAAATGTCAGCACTGAAAATAAAGCTAACATAACATAAAGAATGAAGAAGTCACTCCCAATCCCAAGCAAAGCAAATTATTATGGAGACCTTGGAATGAATAAGCACATCCAGTAAGTTGCATATGTAAACAGCACACAAACCAAACCATTTCACCGACAGGAACACGATCTGCCTGAATCAACCAATTTGCCAAATAATCTTTTCCTTTTATGGAATTTTTGCATAATAATCATTAGGCAGGCTAAAACTCAAAATGGAACAAACTTGGGTCTGTCTTGATATTGTAGAAAAGGGACGTTGCTGGTTTACTTTGGACTATGGTGCCACAACCCACAAAGCTAAGCTCTATTCCTTGCTGGTGGTACAAAATCCTATATCACAAGTTAGAGATGTAATATAAAATCATTCGTGTCATTAACCTAACAATTTAAGTTATTTCAATAGCATGTTCACAACATCGCACTCACGGCCTATGACCATAAGGTCTAAAGTTCAATCCTTGTAACCCTCACTCGTCCGATAAAATGTGGAATTTCAGCACAAGTTCTCATGTATTGTCCATGCTTCAGGTACAAAGAGCTCTTGTGTGTGGGACATGTTATGTTAGATATGTAATATAAAATCATTCATGAGTCTTTAAATAACCACTTATGTTTTTGGAATAGTATGTTCATGACATGGTGTCAAAATCTCTATGATTAATGCAGTCTATAGTTCAATAATCCCTGTTATCCTCATTCTTTCAATAAAAAGTTGAATTTCAGCACAAGATAAGTATGTTCATGAATTGTCCATGCTTTGAGCACAAATATCTTTTACATTTGGGGTATGTTAGAGATTTGACATAAAAAATAAAATAAAAGCATTTATGTGTCTTTACCTAAGAGCTTAAGCTTTCAAAATAGTTGGTTCATGACAGATTTTTCCTTCATCTAAAACCAATCACTAGGGTATCTAAAAAGATTGGCTCCCTCCATGTCCCAGATGCAGTCCGTCTTGATATAATTGGGAAGGGGACATCGGTGGTTAGTGGTTTACTACGGTTACGATCACACAATGCCTGGGCCAAGCTCTCTTCTTTGAAAGGAGCTGAGTTTTGTATATTGCTTTTGTGCTCATCTGCAGGGGATTATTTCAATGCTTTGAAATTTCATAATGAAAAATTAATAGGTGACAAGGTAATTCCTACTATGAGGGGCTTTAATGATTTTATATAGGAATCTGACCTCCTAGATTTAACTTTACCTAATGCCCAAGTTCACGAGGTCATCTAGCAGAGCATACAATTTCCTGGTTTGGACAGATTATGACCAAGCATGATTGTGAAAAACTCACAATGCACATCTTGAGGTTGATTTTCAAACATGTGGATCATAAGATTCATGACTCAATGTTATCCACCATAGGTTGATTTTCAAAATGCACCATTTTCATTCACTCCCTCAAAGGGTGACTTGCAAATCCAATTGAATTATGAAATTAATGGTTACACTGTTCACAAGAACTTGGGAAGATACATTTCGGCATCTTGTCTGAGAAACTTCAGCTTAACATGTTTCTTATCAGCTCTTTCCACTTTAAGAATGTGTGGATAAATAACCATGCCTTTCTCCCTAAGCAGAGATTTCAAAGCTATCCCATCATTCCACACCAGTTGAAGGAATCAAATGACAGCATAAAAAACAAATAGCCATAAGACTTTAACCTTCTTGCTTCTGCCAAACATTCGAACTCAATAATGAACTGCTCCAAATTATCCAAGCAAACCTAACCCAAAATTCATTAAACACACCAAAGGCCAACTCCATTTACAATTGCCTGCTGGACTAAGTTGCTGCATAACTAAATCGGCAGCTGTCTCTGAATTTGAACAACACTTTAAACATCTATCAAGATTCAAGAAATTAAATCTTGTTAGGTCTAGAACCTACAAAAAATTATGACCCTTAATACTATTTAGTGCTACATTACAAGTGAATGTCACTTTAGAGGGAGCTCTGAAATTTGGATTTTCAGAGGGCCTCTTGTAACACCCATATCTCTAATACCGTAATTATGCATTAATTATTCTATTTATTTGTTTTATATTGCGTATTAATCTCTATAATTTCACAATATAAAACAAATAAATAGAATAACTAATGCATAATTACAGTATTAGAGATATGGGTGTTACATCTCTCAATAAGAAATATCTTTTATTGGGAATATAGGAAATGGAAGGACTTACAAGTTAACACAGCTGAAGAAAATTTAACTTTCAACAACACCAATTCAACCCATAATGCTAGCTAGGGTCCAGCCACATTATGCTTAAGAAATTATATGAAACTAGGCATTAACTCTTTATTTTTCCATTTCATATAAGAAATTATATTATATTGTTCTACAAAGTACTCTTTTCTTGCTATCGTATCACCCTAATTACTTTTACCAGGATAATTCTCCATCCCCCTTTTTATTTTTCAATTTCTCTCACTTCTCTCTCCACGTGTTCAGTTGCATTCTGTCATGCATATAGTCTATAGTCTATATTAGATTTTTCTACTTTATCCCACCTTCAATTAAGATTATCCCCTACATTTCATCACACAACTGTTCATTCCATGTTACTAGATATCCACTTTAATGTATCACCCTAATTACTTTTACCCGGAAATATTATTTCTTAATGCCCACCCTAGTAGTACTTTTTTCTATTGAACATTAGAACCATAATGTTACCATCAAGTATCAATAAAGTAATAGGATATCACAGGTGCATCAGATCACAAAAATTCACATTCATTTTACCTATCACCTTTCATCACCCTAACCAGAGTCAGTGCTGTTAAAAAGCGGCCATGTCGGCATCATAGCGGATTGTGGTGGTGGATTTTTAACTACAACAACTAGCTTTTTGTGGTGTGGTTCTCCTAAGGTTCTTATCAACATTGGTCATATGTCTAGTCAATGTGCAATCTCAACCCACTAAAAGCCAATGTTCTGATGGCTGCACATTGCAATGCTTAACTTAACCTTTCCAGTTAGCACCTTCATAGGTAGCCCTTTCCAAAACACTAGCAACTTACTTCGCTAACATAGTATGACTAAATGCTATCGCCACTAATTGGAGAAGAGGAATATTTTCAAATTTATGAGGATCAAATACAATAAAAATAAATGGAGGGCCAAAAACAAATTTAACCATATTTACATAGACCAAAAACATACTTAAGCCAAAAATAGAGTAGCCATGAAAATCATCTACTTGGATAGTGCACATTGTTCCTGCAGCCCATTTCATGATCATTGCCGGAATTCACAGATCTGATTCAGCCTTCACCAAATGTAACTTACCATATGGGCTACAACATATCTTTTATCGAGTCTGTAGTTTTCAAACATCCTAAGTTTGAGTCTAAACATCACAAGAAATCCTTTTTCTTACTTTTTTTGGGGGAAAGGGGGGATATGCTAGCCAAAAAAACATGGGTTCATTTCCCATAACTGGTAAGGATGGACTCAAATATACTATCGAATATGTCATCATTAACATATTTAATTAAATTCCAACCTTCTCTTTGCAAAAACAAGGACCACAGAACCTAAAATTTTCACTTCATGGAATTAGAATGATCAGGTAGAACATATAAATAAGTAAACAAAATACACATACCTCATCCCTATCAAAGTTGTCACCACTGTGAGGATCAAATAATACATCTCCAGTTGCAAGCTCAAAACAAATGCAAGCAAAGGACCAAAGATCTGCAGATGTAGAATATTTTGACCCAAGGATCACCTCCGGGCACCGATACTGTCTTGTCTGGATATCATTCGTAAACTGTTTATATGTCCAGCAGGCATTACCAAAGTCCACCAACTTGCACTTGAGATCAACCGATGCCAGCAGCTTCTGTCTCATAGAGCGGCTTCCTCTTTTGTTACCCTGCTCTTTCAACTTTGTTGCATCAGCATCCGATAACCGACTAGTTCCTGCAGAACTAGAAGCCTGTTCTCTCGCAGAACTCGCATTGGGAGACGACTCCACAGCCCCAGAGGTTTCAGCATTACCCTCAACTCCTTCAGAAGCTTCCTTCTCAACACATCCATGAGCTTCTTGCTTAGCTTTTCTCTTAATCTTTTTCTTATGATTCTTAACCAAATCCCCATTCAATGTCTTCGTATCTTTCATCCCTGCCGACTCCATCGCCATCTTATCTTTATTATTAGGAAGAATAAGTGGCACCCCAAACTTCCTAGGATCCTTAGACGGATCAATTGTCGACAAGAGCAAGATGTTTTCGGGCTTCAAGTCAGTATGTATGATAGAAAGCTGCTTGTGCAAGTAATCCAATCCAACCAGAATATGAAAGCAAATCTCCTTAACCATGGCAATAGGCAAACCCCGATAATCCGAGTACTTAATAAGAGTCAAAAGATTGTCCCCAAGGAACTCAAACACCATGCAAACATGCTGTCCATTGGGACCAGAATGCTTGAAATGGTCCAAAAGCTTCACCACACACTTCTTATCATCAGGATCTCCCTCCGCAATCTGCTGCAAAATTGTTATCTCATCCATGGCCGCCTCAGTGTAGTGCTGAGCACTCTTCTGAACTTTCAAAGCCACGTATCTCTGCAGATCTCCACACACACAAAAAATACAACACAAACAAAACAAGTCAACAAAAATCGAAAATCAAAAACTGCTCCTAGTTTAGTGTCAAACCATCGCTAAATGCCAATAATCTCTTGTATTGTCTCTAGATTAGAAATTAAACAAACTAAAACAAAAACAAAACAAGTCAACAAAATCAAAGAAAAAAAAATCGCTCCTAGTTTAGTGTCAAACCATTGCTAAATGCCAATAATCTCTTGAATTGTCTCTAGATTACAAACTAATCAAACTGAAACAAAAAACAACTCAACAAAATCAGCAAAACAAAAACTGCTCCTAGTTTGGTGTCGAACAATTGCTAAATGCGAATAATCTCTCGAATTATCTCTAGATTATGAATTAATCAGACTAAAAAAGACAAAACAAGTCAACAAAATTCGAAAAACAAAAATTGTTCCTAAATTAGCGCGAACCGTTGCTAAATGCCAATAATTTCCCGTACCCTGTCTAGATTGGAAATTAATCAGACTAACACGTAACTGAACTCAAAAAAACATTTCATGAATAAACCTAAAACAACGAATTAGGTGGGAAACAGATCGAAACAAAAGGTTTAAGAGAGAGAGAGAGAAAGAGAGGAAGAGACAGAATGTTTGGTGTCCCAAGCGAGCCAGACAGTGGAGAAATGGCCCCAGCCGAGTTTACTCTGAACGACGTAGCGACCGGCGCTGAAGGCGTCGCCGATTCGGACGGCGTGGTAGCCGCCGCGGCGGTAATCCTCGGTGCCTTCGTCCTCGGAGGTGAAATCGCTGCTGTCGTCTTGGTGCTGCTGGTGCTTGTCCCCCATTTTTTCATTCACTCATACAATTAGGAGAAAGAAAGAACAATAACAAACACGCACGCACGCAAGCACGCACTGTGTTTGATAAAAAGAAAGAAAGAAATGGGAAATGAGTTAGTTTCACTTGGCTTGGGTTCCCGGTTATTTTAATTCAGTGAGGTGTCATCTTCATCCATTCCACAACAGCATGAATACTACACTCATTCCATTTCCACCCCCTTCTCTTCCCTTCTTATGTGTCCTACCACTCTCTTGTATAAAGATATATTTCAAATAAATTATTACTTTCCTTTTGGCTTTTATTTATTGTCATTGCTTGGATTTTGATGTAAAGTGTTTATCGGGTGCTTTTCTTTTAAGATATGATATCATGATATGGTGATATTGCATTTTTAGAAGAAAAATATTTATAAATATTGTTTTCATGCATAAATAAGTTTGGTTGATTTGGTAATTTTAGGGAAAATTTTAAAATTTATTTAAAGTAAAAAATTAAAATAAATAATTAGGGATATTTAGTTTATTCTAGAAAATATTTTTTATTTTTATGAAAATGAAAGATATTTATTTTTCATTATAAGAATATGAAGTGAGACAAATATAAATGTTTTATATTTTTGAGACTTAATAATATTTGAGATTTTTTCCGAAGCTTGTAATAAATTTATAATTTTAATATTTTTAAGTTTATGTTTTTAGTAATTAAGTTTTGATACTTTTTAATAAACACAACTTTAAGATTATACTATAAGTAATTTTTTATGTATTATCGTATTGACTAATCAACTAAATAGAAATAATTTTACCAGTAATAAAAA
>PYAF01000329.1:1304294-1315380 GCA_007407185.1 Glycine tomentella
AGAAATTTAAAAGAAAAATGTTAAGCAACATATTCTAATACTCTTTATTGTTTGGTAGTATAAAATATGCTACAAATTTAGCTCAGGAAACACTAACAAAATTGACTTCTAGTTACCAAATAATTATGTCACTATAAACTAATAATTTGTGGATAGAAGTATAATTGACATTTATCTGAACATTTTTCTTATCAACTTTAAAAAGTAGTATTATAAGGTTATCAATTTGTATGTAAAAGTAGGTAAAGATTCTTAACTTTAATTTATCTATAACATTCAATTGTAAGTAAAAATTATATTATAATAAAAATTATTCAATTAAATTTATTTATTTTCTTATTATTAAATTTTATGGAAAAGTACGTAATATAACTGAAAGGAAAGATTATTGAACAAACATATGTAAAAACAATTCATATACATGAAACTTAAAAACCTTGATATTTTTAAGCAAGGCCAAGTAAATTCATAATCCAGTAACACAGGGGCATTCTATTTTTGGGCTTGCTCTTTTTTTTTGGTCCTTTCTCCTTTTGCTTTTGTTTATGGACTTGTCAATCTTTACGGAATCATTTTCTTTATCAACCCGTGGGAGATAGAGAAAAAAAGTTTCAAGAGTTTTTTTTCCTTTTTCTTCTTCTCTATTATGGAAATTTGTATGGGCGTCAATGATAGGTCCAACAAAAGTAAGTCAAATCGCTCCATTGAGTACTTCTAGGTGGTGGTAACCGTTCCTAAGCTATGATCAACAAATCTTCCGAGATTCTTGGTAAATTTTGTTAGCAACTTCTCAATTGATTTCAAGGCAAGTGATTATAAATAGGAACATCTCTTACGAAGTAAGGTACACAGATACTGACTCTCTCTCTTTTCCTTATACACAGTGCACACACCCCACGTCCAATTGTGATTTCGTGAGTATTGTGATTTTCTTTCCTGAGGTGTTTGCATCACCATAAACATTCTCAGAGAGAGAGAGTTGATCCCATATCAAATA
The DNA here is from genome assembly GCA_007407185.1 of Glycine tomentella. Taxonomy (NCBI): domain Eukaryota; kingdom Viridiplantae; phylum Streptophyta; class Magnoliopsida; order Fabales; family Fabaceae; genus Glycine; species Glycine tomentella. The sequence continues at coordinate 1,305,292 of PYAF01000329.1, forward strand.
CCAACAATCATTGCTGGACATTTCTGTTCACCACGAGCAGAACATTGGTGTCGTCTGTGGGGAACGTTAAATTTCGATTCCCACCATGGTAAACACAAGAAGTCATCAGAATGAAGAACCACCCGCGGCCAGAGCACCACATACAGTCCGGGTGGAAGATGCAATTTCAGACACTGCTTCATCACCAGCACCACCAAGAGCGGACATGCCGGGTAATCCATTACCCATGTCGATTGAGATGGAGCAAGAATCGATTCAGCGTTTTATTAACAACGCGCTGGAATCCATTCTATCCCGAATCGAACGGCTTGAAAGGCAACATGCCCTACAACGCTAGGAGGACATGAAAAGTATGATCGCACAATTAGATGAGCGATGTGCCAGATGGAAACACAATGAAGAACACCGATTGCAGCACATGGAGCGGCGCATCGGACATATCGAGAACCCAGGACATGGACAGCCGAATATCCATCAACAGCAGGCACGTGAAGCAAACATAAGCCCGCCAGATCAGAATATTCATTTTGAGCTCAGCACACCTTCTCATCGGCAGACAAGAGAGGCCAATCCAGAGCATCACGACGTGCGAGTCAAGATCCCACACTAGACCACCGAAGTAGGAGTAAGCCCAGCAAAATCATTTCAGAATCCAGACTGCCAACTCAGAACAGGGGCCGAGGTATACAAAAGAAAGTACCGACGTGGTCAACACAATAACTGCCCGTTCGTGGATGAGATCGTAAATGCCCAGTTCATAGAAGATTTCGACGGATCTTTCCTGTCAAAATACGACGGAAGTCAGGACCCACAAGTGCATATTGACGAGTTCGATATGCAAATGTGCGACCGAGGGATTGATGAACCAATCATCTCTCGAATTTTCGTTATGACATTAACCGGTGCAGCACAGACATGGTTCCACACACTCCCACCTCGGTCGATCCGTAACTTTGAGGACTTTGGTCAGAAATTCTTATTGAATTTCTCAACAAGTAAGAAATAGCCTAAGTCCAAGTTCCCTTTAGGGAAGATTCATCAGCAGCCTGGGGAGACATTGCAAAGCTATTTGGATCGGTTCAAGGAGGCCGCCCTACAAGTACAGGGCTTGGAAGAAAAGGTGCACGTGCATTTGTTGTCAGCCGGACTCAGCGGATCCTCGTGACTGACTAAATCCATTTATAAAGACCTGGTAAAGATTCTGCTGGAATTTAGGGTTCGATCAAAGAAATACCTGGAGCTGGAGCAGATGGAGATCGCTAATAGGATGCCCAAAAGGAAACATTCTGCTCCGCGACACCGCCAACACCCCGGAAATACCCACCCTGGCAGAAACAACGATGTCGTTCCCAGACCGGGACGGTATGATACCAAATACGACAAATATACCCCATTAAACACTTCTTGGGCACAGGTATGGAGAAAGGTAGCGCTTACAGAAATGAAGAAGGTAGATCGACCTCGGCCCGTGTTTAAAAAGACTGGCCTCGATTACTCTCGTTTTGCAAATTTCTCAACGGATCGGGTCATACGATTGACCAGTGCTGGGATCTGAGAGATGCTATTGAAAAGTTCATCCGAGAAGGCAAATTACGGCGGTATGTCAACAAAACACAAGGACGAGGCAAACGGAAAGGCAACCATACCGAGTGACCTAGAATCTCGGTCAAGGTGCCTATGTCTTGGAGACTTTCGATAAAAAAACAATAAAGCGAACGTGGAATGCTGACAAGCTAAAAATATACTACAGCTAAAGTTGCAAAATCCCGTGCCTTTCCAATAACAGACGAGAATTTAGTTTCCGTTCAAGTTCTTTATTTATCATTCATGTGTTTCCCGTTAATTGAGAGGAATGAGGGCCGAAGTATCTCGACACTTCCATACCAATCTCTTTCATCAGGATCATGAATACGAATAATGTTATGAATTTTGTTATTTATGAATAAAATTTCATTTCGAAGAAATATTCCCCATGCATAGACAATATATATATAGTCTCAAGTAATTTCAAGGTACTACCAAACCCTGATCAGGTTGGTGCGGTCCATAGTGGTCGTGTTGCTCCGAGAATTACTTGAGGTGGAAAAAAGAACCGAATACTGAAGTATAATTCGGATAATAATATACTTGGCCGTGGAAGCCAAAAGAATATACGTTGCGCATACAAAATACTAAACAATATTATAAATAAGATATATTGTACGGTTGCAGTAATTGTACGAAAAAGAAGAAAAATAAAGAATTACAACTAGAAACCGGCATCCCGACCCTTCAAACTTCATCATTTCCTGGAGCCGAATAGCTTTAACGCCGGCTTCAGGGACATCCTCAGCCGCGACGATGAAATCTTCTTGTTCGTTATAGGGAGCAATCACACCATCCCGAACATAGGATTGGTAATGCGCCCCATCGACGTTCAAAGTGATCCCGGTGTTAAGACATTGGACTTAGGCCAAGGCATTCTTAAAAGATTCTTCTGCCACGGACGCCATCATATCCCGCAAGTCGACAGCCTCCTTTTCCGAGCTCAAAAATTTAACCCGCAAGTCGACAGTCTCCTTCTTCGAGTCCAAAAATTTCACCTCATTCTCTTTAGCCTCTGCTTGGGCCACCTCCAACAAGGACTTGACTTCATTCATATTTTTCGTCATAAAGGCAGCCTTGGCCAAAGCTCGTTCGAGTTTAGCTCGGACATCCCGGAGTTGCTGCTCAAGCACCTCGGTCTTCCAGAGCTTGCCCTGCAACTCCTTTTTGGTCTTTCAAGGCTCGGCCTAGGCGGCAAGTAACTCATCCTTCTTCTTGATATATCTAGTCTTCAAAGTCACCAGATTATCCATAAGAGAAGCGATCCGGTGGGTGTGAAGTTGCAGCTGACTGAGCTCGTTCATCTGCTCCTCAGAGAATGGGGTTGAATCGGAGAAGTGCTTCGGAGCCCGTACAAAGTGGCAGAGGTCCTCGGTTCCCTTTTCCCAAAGATATCCCAAAGTCAACTTAGTTTCGGGATGTGCCGATTGAGGACCTTCATCCATTAGGGTATCAGTGGGGGGCGCAATAGGTGACGGCGGCGCAACAAGAGCTGCAGTAGGGGTCGGCTCGTCTTCAACTAGGACCACAGATTCAGGGGGTGGTACGGCTTCAACCGAGACCAAAGCTGCGGGGGGTGCCGCCGGAACAGTTTCAGAAATCTTCCTCTTCTTGAGTTGAGAAAGGAAGTGCAGGGGGTGGGCAGCCCCGGTGGTCGATTTGGGGCCTGCAGTAGCTGGCTTGGCTGACTTGGTGGTGCCGGTTGTCTTTCGGGACCGAGGTCTTAAATTCCCGGTCTGGTCTTCCATAATGACGGCTACAAAGAAAAAGAAACAGTCAATTATCACGATAAGTAGAGAATGAAACATACCATGTTGAAGCTTCAAACTAACGAGGACGTGCAACATTACAGAGACCGCGGGCCTCTCGGAAAGCGTCAATTTGAATCACTGAATGAGCATCCGTGTCCGACAAACCCATCTCCTCATATTGGTAAAAGGCAGGGGGGATTCATGGTGGGCACGGGTCCAATAGAGCGGAAATTTCCATTTTACCCCGGGAGACTCCGACCCAAGTAAGAAAAAAGGTTGTTTGCCGAGTTCGGCACAAACTTTGAAGTAATTATTCTTAAACTTCTTGAAAGAATAGGTGAAAAGGGAAAGTAACTTGCGGTTGGGACGGCTCCTCAAAGAAGTCAATCCCTTCCGATTAGGGGGTTCTCGGCCGGTTCGGCCAGTGTGGTTAGAAAAATAATATAGAAGAACATGGACGGTACAGGGGACCCCTAGATTTACGCACAGCTCCTCAAAGGATTTTACGAAAGCTCAACTGTTAGGGTGAAGTTGGGAAGAGGCTAGGCATAAGTGTTTGAGACGCTTCATCTCGAACTCGGATAATGGAAAGCGGACACCCAAGTGGGTGACCACATCCGCGCAGAAGAAGAAAAAGTTAGGCTTACCCTGTCCGGCACACGAACAGATGGGCTCGTGAATACCGGGGTGGCAGATTGAGAATCCTTCCTGATTCTGAATCGGGAGTGCTGCTACACTCTCAGGGCTCATGTCAGAGGAGGTGTTCAGAACCTCGTAAGTAACCCAAGGGAATTGAGAGATGAAGAGAGGAGAAGGGCTGTCGGCCTGGGATCCAGTCGACTGAGATTCCTCGACTATTTCCACTGACAGAACATCCATAATGACCTACGACAAAATAAAAAGCTAGTAATCAGTAAAGTACCTGGAGTAGTGGCAACACGTCGGGCCGGAGTATTAGTTAATATTGGGTAGTTATGCCCAAAGACGGCACCTCGGCCCCGTGTTCGAGTTCGAGGAATGATGTCGACACTCCGGGCCTTGCAAGGGCGAGCTGGGGAATGGCAACCGGATTATGACGACAAGCGTCCAGAGTATCATCGACCTGTTTGTCAAAACCTTTTCCAGCCAAGTATAGGAATGTGTCCAGACACGTCGGACACGGCTCGAACCGAGTTCCAGGGGGAGACCCCACAGAATGCGATTTTAGGGGCGGAGGAATTTTTGTGACAGGCGGAACTAAGGGAATGCCAGAAGGGATTGAAGACGGACCCCTAAGCACGGTTCTAGGTGCAGCATCAGGTCCTACCATAACGTTTGAAGAGAGAGATTTTTTGGTCAAAGACCTTTTGAAGGGGTTGGAGCCCCAGAGGGAATATGTAGTACATCCTTGGTTTTCTCTTCTTCTGAATAGGAAGACCAAAAAACCAGAATGTAGAACGGGGGGGGACCGTTTTACGAATATGTGCTTCCTCTTCAGGAGTAAAACCCATCTTTGGAAATTTAGGGATTGGATATGCAAGATGAATGGAAGAAACAGATAAATACAGAGAGGACAAAACACGAACGAAGGTTTGCAATAGAATGCAAAGGGAAAATGCGGAGAAACCAAAATAAAATGCAGTCACAATGAGAAACAGAAGTGCAAAATTCTGAAATACAAATGCAAGAGAAACATAAGGTACCTGGATTGGGAGAAACTTGGGGGAAAAACTCGAAGCAACAAAAAGAGTAACAGGAGCGCCTGTCGATAGTGGGAGAAGGCACGAAGAAGAAAGGCACAATAAGAGAGTCAAAAGTAACTGAGGGAGGAAAAAGAAGAGTATATATTGAAGAAGGGGAGTAACCGCCAGAAAATGAAGCGTTTGAAACAAGTAACCGTCGGATATGATCCGTCACAGAGGGGCAGAATGGTCAGATCAAGTAGGAAGACAGGGACAAATTGGGAACAATACAAAATTGCTTATGATTAAAGTACAAAAAGAAAGGACAAAGCATTAAATGGTCAAGGGACGTGTCGTTTCGTATGTTTGGGTAGTAGTTGGAATGTTTCACTTCCCTAGGTTTTAGCCAGGGATAGGTCGGCCACTTCAAAGAGAAAAGGTGAGCCAAGAGACAGATGATATGATCACCTGACGGGATCAACATCGACGATATGATTTGGATTTAGTTTACCGACCAAGCCAAGATGATCATCTCGGACACAATATAACCGAGATGTTCATCTTGGGCCAAATGGTAAGGAAAATTCGTTGACTTTCCAAGGTACCATCGCGATCATCCAAGCTGTTTGATAATCGGGCTGGGGGCAACTGTTATGGATATTTGTATGGGCCATCAATGATAGGCCCAACAAGACTAAGTCAAATCGCTCTGTTAAGTACTTCTAGGTGGTGGTAACCGTTCCTAAGCCATGATCAACAAATCTTTCGAGATTCTTGGTAAATTTTGTTAGCAACTTCTCAACTGATTTCAAGGCGAGTGATTATAAATAGGAACATCTCTTACGAAGTAAGGTACACAGATACTGACTCTCTCTCTTTTCTTTATACACAGTGCACACACCCCACGTCCAATTGTGGTTTCGTGAGTATTGTGATCTTCTTTCCTGAGGTGTTTGCATCATCATAAACATTTTCAGAGAGTTGATCCCATATCAAATACCAACAATCCTTGTTGGACATTTCTGTTCACCACGAACAGAACATTCTCCTTACTAAATATGTAGCAGAGTGAAAAAAAAAAGATAACTGCAAAAAAAAAAATTGAGAGGAATGGGATCAAGCCTCAAGGGTTTGGAAAAATAAATCAAAAAATGATTCTTTTTTGTTATTCTTTTGCCGAATTCGAGTAATACAGTTTTTGTTTATCTCAGACATATATAGGAAGGGAAGAACCTAGGATGCTTTTATTGTATCTTGATCTGCATCCTTTGGTTAATTGTGAAATTGTTCTCTCTAGTGAATCACAGTAACGACCGATGCACGTAATTTTGTATTTCGTAATTTCTTCCTCATCGATTTTGAACCAACATTATAGCTAGGTTTAATATATCTTAAAAAAATCAAACACAATCCTAAAGATATCTTCATTATTCAAATCAATTCTCAACTGCTTTAAATTTTTAATCACTTAATGTAGAGTCTGATCCATTGCGTACAAATTAAAAACAAACAATAATAGAGTCCTTCTCAGCCCAAAAAGCAAAAGAATTTCCTTGAATATGCCTAGACACTTCATGACGTATGGTCCATTTAATTATAAACGTTAAAATTATAGTATATACAAAGAGTAGAAGTTTTACTAATAAACAAGGATATATATATATATATATATATATATATATATATATATATAATATAAATATAATACAGTACGTACGTGACATTTCATGCAATTTGGAAGTAATTAAGACCATTTTTATTGCAGTATCTTATAAGGAGTTTTTTATCTTACCTGTCATCCTTTGTTATTTTTTCTCTCTCCTGGATTACTTAAATTTAAGTTGAATATCTTATATAAACAATCGTATCTTAAAAGAGAACTCATCAAAAGTCAGTAAAAAACCCATATAAACTCTTAACACTGGATATGCCCTAATAAAGTGATGTGATCTGCTGGGACACAGCTATATAATTTTTAGCCATAATTACACTACCAACCAACATGCAGAGGTCTGCTCGATCGCTTTGATCCTAATGTCAGTCCCTATGCAAATTAAAAGGGTTTTCCATCCATCTACTACTCTTTAGTTCATACATTAAAAAACCTACCTAACTCATTGCTAAAAGACTCCATATTACGCGTATGTAAAGGTAAAGAAAAGTGATATTGTCTAACTTTATTTTTATATATGTAAAGAGACTAATTTAGAATTTGATCACATGACCAACAAGTTACCAAGACACAATCATATATAATCAATATCAAAATTAAATTAATTAACTAACTAACAAACTAAGCTCACTCACATTAATTATTATTGTCCAAACACTAACACAATAATAATATCCAGTAATTCATTAGGGGTGATAGTAAGGGACCCCAGGCCAATAGGGTAGTATTGGCACTGTGTTGTAATGATCTTCCAAAGTGAAGGAACAGTTTCCTTCTCCAATATTATTATTATTCTGCTGCTGCTGGTGCAGTGTTCCCTGTTTGGAGCAACGCAGTGCCTCTGACGTGCTTTCCACTGTTTCTTCCCCAGAGATTTCTGTGTATCCTGTTGACACTTGTTGTTGGGTTCTAGAAGCTTGCTCTCTCAGCATAGTCTTCAACTTCATTACCTGCACATATATAGTTTGAAAGAATGAATGTCTACTTCATATATACTTCACCAAAGCATCAATCATTAAGTCTACACAAGGAAAAAAGCAAACAGTGTTGTGGATTTTTAAACCAAAAACATACATATAAAAAAACCAAGGCAAATTAAATGTGTTTATGTGTGCAACTTGCAAGACCTGCTTGGAGAGAGATGAGTGTGTGTAAATATACATACAAAAGTCCCATGTTTGGACACCCCGGCCACATTAAGTGAACTATTCATTCCACTCATCACGTTCATCATTTATTTTTATATTTCTTTCTTCTTGTTATATTATATCATCTAACTAGTATGTTTGGATTAATTTCATGGTGAGAAATAATCAATGAATAAAGCAATAAATAATTGCTTCAACTTTTTTGTAATATCACCTTGATTTTATGGGAGTAAAATTAGTTGTTGTTTGTTATCCAAATACGTACATGCACTAATCATCCATCAAATCTATCACTTCTCTCTGTGTGTAGACATGCCAATAGGTATCCACAAAACATTAGTGTCTATATTGAGCAAGAAAGTAAAAAAAAAAATATAGATATATAATTGATAAAAAAAGGTAAACTAGAATAGTGAGAAATAGTGTTCTACCCATCGCATGTTCAAAATTGAAGATTGATATAAATCTTGCATAAGAAAAATCATCCATGGACTGCCAACAACACCAAATGACACTTAGAACAAAAGTAAAAAGGAAAGAGAAGACAAAGAAATATAAATATTAGCCATATGAAGTGATAAAAGAAAGATGGAGGAAAATAATAGGTAATGATAGACAGTATGACATACATGAGTGTCTATATATATATATATATATATATATATATATATATATATATATATATATATATATATATCACACTATCGTATATATGTAACCAACCTCTTCCCCGAGCTTCTGTTTTTCCTTGGATATGACATCGAATTCCTGTTTAAGCGAATCGTACAAGTGCTCAAGTTGCTTGTTCTTCCACTTTGCACGCCTATTTTGGAACCAAACAGCAATTTGGCGAGGTTGAAGCCCTAACTCCTTGGAAAGCTTCATCTTCCTATCAGGATCTAACTTGATCTCCTTGTGAAAACTATTCTCCAACGAATCCAACTGGTCACTTGTTAATCGCTTTTTCTTCTCCTGGTTCCCGCAGTTCATTTTTTCCATGGATGAATTTGTGTCAGCCAGTGTTTGTTGCTTCACTTCCATTCCTTAATAGACACGTAGAGAGGGTTCAGTGAAGAGTTTTAATTTTCTTAAATGGACTATGCATTAATTTTAAACGTTGACCAAGCTAAAATGACAAATGGGGTTTCCAAATTTGCTTGCTTTAACAAGAAAACCTACTTTGTATCACTTCTTCAAGAAAAGCAATAATTATGGTGGGGCAATAGCTTGGGATTCAAGTTACTATTCATGAAATTTACAAAAAATGGACTCTGAAAGTAGCCCAAACGTGAAGGAATTACTAAATTGCATTCTAGAAGTTAAGTGCATTTCAAACGCGTAAGTAATAAAAAAAATTATTAGCAAATGTTAGTTTTTAGTTTTGTTAAAAATATCAATAAAAGGAATTCAAACTCGTCACCTCTTTCTCTTCCCTTTTTCCTTCACTTTTAAGGAAAAGGATCAATGCTTAAGAACAAGAGTAGACAGTGTTTTGATAATATATATATATATATATATATATATATATATATATTATATACACACACCTGGATAAGGGGTGTAGTTATAGTTGTAAAGGAAGCTCAAGGAAGAATCTGCTCGAGGAACATAACGTCTTGTGCTCCCATTCCACTCCATGTCTGGCTTTTTTTTCTTGTCTCTCTTCCCAAGCCTTCAACTCCAGCTCTCCAATCTTTATCTGTGTTTATATGGGTCTCACTCGGTTAGGAAAATGCATGGACCACAAAGGCAGTAAGTGAAGAGAAGAAAGAGAGAGGTGTCATAGGTGACTGCAGCAAATTTAAATAGAGCTTATGCGATTCGATTCCTATAAAAAAAAAAAAAAAAAGGATATACATACACTTTAAAGAAGAAGAAAAAAACAAAATTATAAAAACATTATAGAAATATTTATTGTAATAAAATAACTATATAGAGAGAAGAGGAATAAGTTACTCCAAAAGTTCTTTAAAATAGTCATATAAATAATGATTTATGATGAATGTATAGTCGAAAATATAGTGAGATTGAATATGTAATTTTTTCAGTTGGCTTAAATTAAATATGTTTTAGATCTTTAATAAATAATTAATTTTTGTTTTAGGTCTAATAAATTTTTTAGATAATATATCAAAAAATTTATTTTGAATTTTTATTGTTAATTAAGGGATGACGTAATGTCATCTGAAGCATTAATTATATTGAAAAAATTTATTCACAAAGTATCACATCATCACTTAAATTATGAGAAAAATTCAAAATAAAAATTTTAA
>PYAF01000329.1:1315480-1329150 GCA_007407185.1 Glycine tomentella
TGAGAAAAATTCAAAATAAAAATTTTAATATATTAAAATTCATAAAACAAAAAAATATTAAAAATCTAAAACAAAAATCAATCATTTCATAAAAAACTAAAACATATTTTAACATTTTTCCTCATAGAAAGTTTAGATTAGAAAAAAACAAATCTCCTTAGAAGGTCAAGGAAAAACCATCACATCATAATTTATAGTAAAAATTACATATTATTTACTAATAAAAAAATTAAAAAATGAACTTAATTAAATAACAACTAATATGAGCAGAAGACTCAATTAGATGTGTGAACGTTAGAGCATGTCTATTAAACTGATACAATACATATTTTGAAGATATTTGAATAGTTATAATTTTATATGACTTTATATTTAAAGTGCACTACGAGCTACACTCCTTTTAGAAGATTTAAATAAGGTAGCTAGGGAGGGAGAGGGGTGACACTACTAGAGTTGTGAGAGGGGAAAGGTTCTTCTATTCCTTCCTGTCTTTTTTGGTGGAAGTAAGGGTAAGAGTTGTGAATTTGGTGAGCCAGCTTTTCTTTCTTGCTATCCTTCCATCCTACTTCACTTTGGGGGCGCAACAAAGTCTTGTGTTTAATGCAGAGACCGTACACACTATGGAAGAGAGAGAGAGAGGAAGAAGCAAAGCAAAGGAAAGGAAGGACAGAGCGTGAAAAAGGGAAGGCATGTGTCAGTTGGCCCCCCAGGCAGCCTTCAACGGGGACCATATTTGATCATAGACCTATGAATTGTACTCTCACAGTTTTTGCCTTTTCCATTGTGTGCCACAATCACCCAAAACTGATGGTTTTCTTCTTTCTCTCTCTCTCTTTCTCTTGTGGGCACATTTGCAAAGTGGGGTAAAATGGTTCCAAAATTGCAATTTAATAGCAACATAGGAGAACTTCCTTTGGCCTCAAAAGAGGGTACGTACTGTGAAACCTGGCACCTCTGCTGCCCTCACATGAGACAAATAAAGGAAGGTAAATAAAACAGAAAACACTTAGGCTCACCTCTGTTTCTTTCAATCCTCCTCCTCTCCCTTTCACCTAAATTATAACTTTGCAGTGTCACAGAGAAGAAAGCTGAGACAATCTCACTTTCACCTCTCCTGTCTCTAGATCTATCTGTTTCTTGCATGAAATCGGGATCTGGGTTTGCCTTTTACATTTTTTTCTTTAATATTTGGTTACATATATATAGTTTGTATATATGCAAACATGCAAACACCACCAACTGCTTAGATCAACCAGCTTAAAATTGTTTCAGCCAAGATTTTAAAAAACAGTGAGCTACCATGATTTGGGCCGTAATGTTAACGTTTTTTAATTGTCTACTACTACAATTGAGACTGTATGGATTACATTTGTCCGTGATTTGTGATGATATCAACAAATGCAAAACCTTGGTTACACCTTAACCAGTGATATTTTCGATTCGCATAATCCTGAAGATGTAATTACATTAAATACTTGAAGGAAAAATTGTCTTTCATAATGATTTTATCTGGCTGGAACAAGATTTACTCCGGCAGAAGATACTATGGTCTAGACCAAAAAATATATGCAAAGAAACAAACAAAATATTGCAATGGCATTCATTCATTGTGGTGGTAGGGCTAGCTAAGTTGACAGATTGGACTGCGTGTTTGGGTGTACCTTTGCTTTGCTAGCAGAGAGGTTGGAGCAATAAGGAAGGCCTTTCTTTCTGCCCCAAAATGGTGACAGAGATAGGTGAGACAAAGGTCATTGGAGAATCCAAGTTCCACTTGTGCGTCTTTCCAAGTTGTTTCTCATGTCCCATGATAACAACATCACATACTTACTAGCATGATGTCGGAAGAAACACTCATCATATGTGCAAAATAATAAATCTTCTTCCCATCCTATCAGAATCATGACTCGCTTATGATGTGGGGACCAAACTAACATGTAATTCAATAAATCAAAGAATTCAATGCATGCATGTTATATATGAATATTAATATGAGTATCCACAATTTTGTCGATAATTAATGTTTTTCAAAAAATTTGAACTATTTTCTCCTTCCAATATAAGACTTTATTTAAAAGATCAAAGTTTAATGTCACACGAAGTCTCAAACCAACAACTAAGGCACCAAACTATGGTAACGTTTCACTTTCACCATTTTGTTTTAACAAAAGAGTCTTTCTAGAGATCTACTCTCATCTACTAAATACACGTCTAATAAGTTTTTTCCTACAAAAAACACGTCTAAATATTTTTACAAAGTCACGATGAAAATAATCTAGAATTGAAGAGATAAAGATGTCCTTACAAAAAAGAAAAGGAAAACTGTTTACGAATTTTGAAAACAGCATTGCTATTTCGTATGAAGGGAGTCAACGCTAATTCATCAGATCATGAAAGCTAAAATACATGGAAAAAGCTCACAGTTTCTTTAAACAGATATTGATTGAAAATTTAGGAAAAATATAAAACGTGATTTAACAGAAATCACCGTTATTAATGTGAAAATGATGAAAATTGTTTCGTGATAAGTAACAATTTTCTTTTGAAAACTCCACAAAGCTTGAAATGTTAAGTACAAAAGGGTGACCAGTTTCTTGTCATTGGAGGTCCACGTGGGGACTATTATTTCATTTGAGCCCGTGTTTGGGAATTTTAATTTATCTCATGGAGATGGGGATGAGGATAAACAAAATTCCCACGCGATTTTTTTTTATATTTAAAATAATAAAAACATATATACATATGACTTTTAATTTTTAATATAAATTACTTTTATAACTTTAAATTTATTAAATAATTTTATTTTTATTGTTTGAAAATTTTCAATAATAATAATAACTATTATCATCATCATCATCATCATCATCATTATTATTATTATTATTATTATTATTATTATTATTATTATTATTATTATTATTTCAGTGTTAGGACATCATCACGAGGACTTGTAAGGAATGATGATACGAGGGAAAAAAAATACTACGAGACAAGAAATGGGGGACGGGAACGGATGCACATTAGAGACATTGAAACATGGAGAGGAGAGTGCCCCTACGTGAGCACCACTGTAGCTAGAAGCAAATCGTCTATGACTTGAATCAATGAGTGAGGATCTTCAATTCCAGTAAAAAAATTCAGCTCAAATTAAACAAAGAAGATTTACCACTCGCGCGATGGTATATCTTATGAACACTCATTAAACTTAAAACTAGGAATTTCTTGTAATTTTTTTTAAAAAAAAGCCAACCAATCTTTTGTTTAAGTTGAGTTAAATACTCATCAGCAATGCATACTTTTAATAATATAGCTAGACCTATATTGTCTATATTAATATTTCTGTTTTTGTTAGATAAACTCTATACTCACAAAGACAAGTCTAGCTAATAACTAACACTTTTTCCTTAGTGTATATATGATATATTTCTTTTTTGTATAATGGGTGTCAGCAATTTTGATACAGTTCTACATGATTTTTTAGTTACCCTTGCTTATATATGCTTATGGAAAATAAATGACATAGTTAATAAAGTGTGGAATTTTGATCAATAAATTAAGTAGTATTCTAATAATCATCAAGAGATCATATCAATGAATAATTCAGAAAAAAATGAACATGGACTCCATATAAATGAGAGCTCTCGATCAATTGAAGCACTAGAATGTCAATCAATTAAAATCTTAATTAACCATTCGGCTAAAAAGACATCAAGTAACTTTTGAAAATTCTGATAGGAAGACTGAGTACTGAGTCGAGTGAAGATAATTAAGGAAGGACTGCTCCATCAATATTCGAGTTGTAAGTAATTCTTCTATAGCTCTATGCCATTTTTATAAATGCTCTTTTATTTTTATTTTTTTATATTTAAAAGAGTGCAAGATTCCATCCCATGTACAAAGGTCAAGATAAAGAAAAAAAAAAAAACTAGTTACTCTTATTTTTTAATAATGCTTAATTAGGGAAAGAAAAATGAGATATATAGTATTTGTGTGTAAAAATTTGATCCAGACCATACAGTAAAAGTTCAAGGGGGTATAGAGTTTAGGGTTAATGTACTAAAAATCAAATGCTTTCACGTATATAGGCCACAAGTAGAGTCAGAGCTCTGATAAAAACAAACAAATGCTTTGGTCCTTTTACCCTGATCGATGTTCAAACGTTTCATGCATAAAGGTCAATAGTCTTAAATTAAAGAATTCTGAGTGTTTGAGTATGCTCAGTGTGTAAATAAACGAGCTTCAATTCTTCAATATAATTGTAGTGAAAGCACTGCTTTTAAGTGTTGACCGTTGAGAATATCTTAAAGTAGGGTTAAATGGTAACTTAGATACGAGTGAGAGAAAAAAAGTGTAGTTAGCCAATGATAAAAGGTGGGTACGTAGCTTTTATGGTGCAGGTGGTCCTTTAATATATATTATCTGTTTTTAAATATTTACAAGTTATGCTAGCTGTCAAAAAAAAACATTTACAAGTTATCATATAATATATCTTTATTTATATATTCCATTAAAATAAACATCGTATATACATATATATATATATATATATATATATATTACAAATTAAAATAATAGTATCGATAATTTTCTATGATAATAAAATTAATTATGATATATAATATGATACATATAATACTATTAATTAATAATTAAATTTTTGTTAGATAAAACTTACTCTAACAAAGACCAATATTTCAACAACCATTTGATATATATATATATATATATATATATATATCATTTTTTTTTATTCTTTTAGTGCTAATGTAGTGTTATTTAAAGTTATGTTTCTGAAACTTCTGAAAAACTTCATCAACCATCATCAAAGATCAATTCCATATCAGCAGAAAATGTTACTAACTGCATCAACAACTTGTGAGACATCAGAACCATTATCTTCAGAGGAAAGACAGTGTTTCAGCACTAGCTGGTACCACAGCCCTGAAAAAACGCTAAGCCAAGCAGCAATGGGGTAAAAAAGCTAAAGCCTTTATTCTAGCTAGGTTGCCTATAGTCACTAAATGATTTTGAATCTTTGATCCTACTGCTCCCCCACCAAAACTAAGATTTGTAGAAATCGAGCAGCCAAAGCCATTAAGAGTGTTTTGGTTGAGAAATAATCATTTTTTTCATAATGATGGTAAAATAATAAATAATTATTAATATTTTTTTATGGTATCATCACCATGATTTTATAGAATAAAATTATTTATTATTTATTATCTGTTATTATTTATCGGATTTGGTAAGACCTACTTATAGTGATGCTCATTTGTAAGTCTTTCCACAAACAATGGGAGGTAACTGTAAAAACACTTTGAAGCTCAAGTAGTCAAGTTAGACGCAGAGGTATGAAAGCATCAATATATGAGTTGGAATCAGAATAATTTATCTGAATCGTGATGATCCCTTATATAGAGAGGAGATTGGGCTAGCTAATATCAATCTTCCTCTTCAAGATAATATAAATGAAGAAAATGTATAATTTAATCTTATTTTTCCTCAAATAATCGATATTTTTTTATTTTAGGGTTTTATCTTTATTTGTTGGCAAGAAGATAAAGTTTCTCTCTTACCATATTTAAATCTACTAGATAAAATCTTAGTAGACTACTCGATCGGTCAAGAACGACGGCTTCCAAATCTGAATAATACACTCTCAACATTGACTTTTAATTAGATATACCATTTTTTACATAAATAGAATGATATAAAATAGAATGAATTGAATTGATGAAATGAGCTAGATATCATTGTTTTAAGTAATAATTGTAAGCCAAAACAAGATTTATATCCTATTTTGTATTTTGTGCTTATCAAACAAAACAACACTTCTTTCATATTACATGACTGCATATTGATGAAGTGATACAAGTAATTTCAACTTAATTAGTATTTTTGAATTTAAACTGAAAAATATAATTATGTTAAATATTAAAAAAAATATTATTATTTAATAAAATCATATTTGACTTGACTCCATCACGATTACATCCTCTAAAAGATAGATTCATAAAAAAAAATACACTTCTTCAATTATATATATATATATATGTGTGTGTGTGTATGTGTGTGTGTGTGTGTGTGTGTGTGTGCGCACGCGCGTATGCGTGTGTGTTGTTGGATACTTTTCGCTTTAATACTTGGCTCAAATCCCTATGCACTTAAAAATGGAATGTTTGACTTGGGCCCAATTTCCAAGGTGCTGACCTCGACTCATTCCAATTTCGGGTGTTGAAATCCCTAAACATAATTTCTCTATATAAATATGACATTTATAGATGGAGGCAGAATGACGATCAGAGAGCAGAGATTGAAGGAGGTGAAAATTGAGAGTTTGAGCGTGAGTGAGACTCCGCATTTGAGAGCCTCAAGTGACATTCTTGAGTGTCTATTTTGAGCAAGCCTGCATGCTTTGCATTTGAGATATTCCTAGAGAGAGTTTGAGTGAAATACTCTAGGTTTGTTTGATTATCACCATTGTTGGAGAGCTTGATTAAGCCACTAATGTGGTGTGGTTTGATCCTCTGTAATCAGTTACTGTTATAGTGGATATTTGATCCTGGACTTGGTCGCGTGGGTTTTTCCTCTTCACATTGAAGAAGGTTTTTTTCTCCCACGTAAAGCTATTTTGATTGAGTGTTCTTCTCCATCTCTATCCTCATGTTTGATCTGTTACATTTCCGCATTTTGATTTGATTTGTGTTTGAGGGTATTGAAGGCGCACCCCGGATTTTACCCAACAGAGGGTATTGTGAATGCACCTCGGTCTTTTACCCAACATGTGTGTGTGTGTGTGATCTTATATTCATAATATAAACAAGTAAGATCGATGAAGAGAAAAATAAAGTGAAAATGGGATGAAATCTATGTGTGTGTGATTTCAATGATTCAATCATATCGTTTGCAATTTTTCATGCATGAAATTTGGAAATATTTGATAATTATCAAATAAATTTAAATTAATTTAATGCATAACATATTTTTAGAATAAAGTAAATGTGAACTATAAGATTATTTAATGGATAAAATATGTTTTTGATCTCTATATTTTTTTATAAAACTTAGTTTTAATTAGATCACTTTAGTCTTTATTTGATCCCTTTGATTTCGGTGTGTAGGGACTAAATATACTTATTTTATAAAGTATAAGGATCAAATTAATCAATTTAAAACTATAGGAAACAAAATCAAGTTTGGTCAAAATTACAAGAGTAAAAACTTATTTAACTACAAATGTTCAATTGATTTATCTAAAATTTATTGTATATATGATCGTTGAGATAATATTAAAAATATTTAAATATAATTAAAATTCATTCACATTTAATTTATACAAAAAGTTTTTGAGTAAAGTAACTTTATCTTAAAGAAACTTGACCCAGTGACATATGATTAAAATAATATGATCTTATTTGGACAAACAAATATTTATAGAAGAAGGTTAAAAAATAAATAAAAAGTTTTATTTAATAAGTTAAAATTAATTTGTATAAATTAATTTTGAGAAAAAATCTCACATCGGTTAAAGATAAAGTCAAAATAGAGTATATAAGTGAGGGACAACCCTCACCCCTTGAGCTATAGCTTTTGTGTTGAATTAGGGACAAACTCACATTCTAAGAATCTAAGATGGTATAAGAAAGCATATCCAAAAATTCATTCAAAGGGTCACCCATCATGTTATTCACACACCAAGTCCAAGAAGTGCAGGGCTTGAAGGGGTATATTGGAAAAAACTCAAGTCTCACATCAACTAAATATAAAGTCAAAATAAAAGTATATGAGTGAGGGCGCTACTAGATAAAGTACTGAAAATATAATGAACACTTATGCAAATAACCAAGAGGGGGTGAATTGGTTTTACCTCAGAGAGTTTTTAAAATTTAAAACAAATTGCAAACACAGTGAAAGTCTTTGAAAGAAGGATCGTATCTTAAACCAATTAAGAAATCAAACTTTTAAAATCAACCTTTGTCTCAATCAAACTACTCTTGAGCCAAAACCATACTTGTGATATGAACAAACATAATACTTCAAGAACAATATGAATATGAACAGAACTATACAATCATACATAAGATTTATATTAGTTCACCTCTCAACCCCGGAGGCTACATCCAGTTTACTTCTAATCAATCTTGATTAGAATTTTCACTATAACAAATATAATATCTTTACAAGCTTACAAAGATCTCTCTTTCCCTCTCTAGGTAAAATTCAAAATCTAAACCTCTAGACTTTTCAAAAGATCTAAGAACCAAAGATCCCCTTTTTGTTCTAACCACTAGAAACCTATCTAACAAAGCTTCAAAGATCACTATTTGTTATATGAACAATCAACAACAAAACAAACAGTTTTAATCAAAACAACAATGAAATTGATTCAAGAAAGATGTCACCTCAATTTCCTCAGTGCAATGAACGAAATTAAATGATCAAACCAAACTGAGAATGAATGTCATGATCTTTCTTGATGAAATCTTTGGACCAATTACTTGAACACAAACTTCACATGGAGTAGATGACTCTACAAATGAAAATCTCCATGATCCTTGAATCTACTTTGAATTTCTATTTCTAATATGCCTTTGTGACTTTAGAACTCTCAGAAAGTGATTTTTGCAAGGCTTGTTTGGAAACCCAAGGAACTCTCTAAACAGAATAAGCTCCTTCTATTTATAAGAAACAGAATTAACTACCTGTAATCGATTATTCAGTAAGTGTAATCGATTATTTTAACTCAAGTAATCGATTAAAATTATAAAATAATCGATTAAAGTGTTTATCAGAAATCTGGAAAAAATCTCAAGAACAAATAATCAATTAACCCTTCTTGTAATCGATTATTCCAGGAGGTCAAGATTTTCTGATACACTAATGTAATCGATTAATGTCTCAAATAATTGATTATCACAAGAAGTGTGAAAAACTCATCAATGCATATTTAATCGATTTCAACAATCTGGTAATCGATTAAATCAGAAAAAATGCTTCTGAGAATTATGCAGATACTCAGATAATCGATTATTCCGTGAAGTAATCGATTATCACAGGACGACTTAAACAGAATCAGACTAATTTAATCGATTACGAATTATTGGTAATCGATTAAAGTGTTCATATGACAATATGCAGTTCTGTTTACATGCATTTAATTGATTATATCATATTGGTAATCGATTAAAACAGTGAAAAATACTTTTTATGAAAACCTTAATGCCTTAATGTCATACCAATTGATTAATGATTTCATATGACTTAATCATGGATTAATGAATGAATGAATGCATGACTTAATCAACCTAAGTGAGGAATAAGAGGTTATAATTTCTTGAACCAAGCTTTGAACAAAATACATATGTCATCAATTTGAGTGGGCATGTAAAATCAAAACTTGTGATCATCCTAAACTTGATTCTTCATGATCTTCCTCAACTTGATTCTTCATGATCTTCTTCATTTCTAAAAATCTCCCCCTTTTTTATTTGAGCATGTCAAATACTCAATTGATGAAACATGCTACTTAGGAATAAATTGTTAACCTGAAAAGTTTTCTCAGCTCTTGCAGTCAAGTGTTAAATCTAAGCTTGATGTTACAAAATCTCATGATTCATATAATCAATTCATTATTCATTCAAAACAAACAATTCATCCTTTTATTTACTTCTACTCCCCCTGACTTAAAGATTACTTTTCATTTATCATTACATATCATATTCCTTTCCATCAATTCATTCATTTATATATACTACCCCTATTTGGCATATCAAATAAAAAAAGATAGAGATAGACAAGAATTGAAAAAGGAAATGCTTTCATTAATATGTCAAGGGAAATACAAATAGAACTGAAATTGAAATTAACATAATCGAAACATAACAAAACATAATAAAGCAAGCAAAACAGACTAGAACAAATCAAAATAAACTGAAACAAACTTAAAACAGACTAAGACAAGACTCAATCCATCCTGGATTCATCCCTAAAGATCTTGTCCTCTGTGTTTTTCATCCTTGTCTTGAGTTCTTCAAGGGAAGTATTCACTTCATCCCTTTGTTCATGATGGAGTGAAAAAAAAGCATCCATTTTCTGAATCATTAGAGATTCAAATGGTGAATAATGCGGTTCAAATGGTGTGGGTTCTTCTTGAGCTTCTTCAGCTTCCCCCAATTGATTTCCTTCTTCCTCGTTGCCTTCTTCTTCTCCTTCTTCCTCATTTAATGGCACAGGCTGTCCAGCCATTTGCCAGCCATAGGGTGTTTTAACCATACCAAGCTTCGTAAGATGCTTTTCCTTAATTTGACTGTTGCTTGCATTGGTATCATCCATGACTTCATTTGATACATCAACTTGAAAATAGTCAATGAATCTAGATACCAAAACAGCATAAGGAAAAGGATAGCTTACTAGCCTTTTGGATTTCTGCATAACTTCTTGAATGATCATGATCCAATTAAGCTTGATCCCCTTCTTAATTTCACACACCACTTGAAGATCATCATCCGTAGCTTGAGCATGATTTGAAGTCCTTGGAGTAAGAATGTAGGTGATGATGTAGTGTAACAATCTGTCCTCATGCGTCATAGGGCCGGTGCTTAACCTCAATCTCACATTCATATGTGGATCAATAAGCATGCTCCTATAAGTCTCCATTTTGTTGTAGCCCTCGGCTTCCTCTTCAAATCTTCGTTCACCATCAAAGGTGATACCAGCTACCTCTTGCCATATCTCAGGTGTAATCTCCATGGCAACACCATTTACTTGAGTGAGGATCATTCCGTGCATAGTGATTTTGGAACAAGTGTAAAAGACCTTAACCAAGTCAGGGTAAAATGTCCCTTTCATTTGAACAAATTTGTTAAACCTTATTGCTCAAGAAGGTGAGGAAAGTTAAAACTTCTTGAATGAACCAAGCAGGATTTAGGTATTTGGGTGGACATAGAAGTTTGGTGGCGTTAAACTGCATGTAGTTCATCCTATCTGCTTCATTTGTGAACCAATGGTCAAGCCTATTAACTACGGGGTTTGAAGGCTGAGCATCAGCTTTTCTCTTGGATTTCTTGACCATTTTGGATGTAGACATAATGGAGGTTCAAAGGACACGAATAGAAAGCACAAAAGATCAAGAAAGAAATTGAGAATAAGAGAGTTTCAAAGAAGGTAAGAAAACAAAGTGTGTTGGTTGTGAGGTACTAATTTCACAAACCATCAATTTATAGGCAATTTCAAGTTAGTGAGCAGTTGGGAATTTGAAAAGAATATGGATGTTATGATTTTAATCATGTTCATAATGGCTTTGATTATAGCAAATCGTGCTTAATGGCAGTTGGGTGATTTTGAAAACTGTCAGATTTTTGCAGTAATTGCAGAAATAATCGATTATTTCGATAGTGTAATCGATTATTTTGGTGTGAAAATCAAAGTTCAGTAATGATGTAATCGATTACCATTTGATGTAATCGATTATGTCAGAGCAGGTGAATTATGGCTTAAATTTTGGATGTTTGGAGTTTACAGTTCGAGATTGAGGCATGCTTTGGTTTATAATATATGATTTGATTTATGGCTTAAATTTTGGATTAATATATGATTTGCCTTCTATATATGGCGTTATTCCTGCTATACTCTACATCGTACTCTGTTGAACAGTGGGCGTGAGAATTACTTAAACCAAACACACACTAAGTGACCAGGTCTTATTGCCAAACCAGGATCTCATTTTTTTCTCTCCTAATGTCATCTCTCCTCATTAATAAAGTTGAAGAAAAAACTAAAAAGTATAATTTTTGTTTGAATGAAAAGATCTAGAACTAACATAATGGTTCCTTGTACAGTCTTAAGATCTGATACAACACTGTTTTGATTCTTCTTACAGGCAACATGAAAAATGTTGAAGTGTCTTTTGATGGTCTGCCCATATGGTAATCTTGTTCTTACTTTTACTTTTTTGCTTCTAAATTTTATAATAAGATACAAGGGATCTAATATCCCTGCTTGTTCATATTGAAATTAATCTGTTTATTTAATCATATTATAAATGTATATTTGAATAAATTTTTGTAGCCTCAACATCGGTGGGTGGGAAATGATGATAGCCCTTGGTTTCTTTGCTGCAGTAGGGTACTTCTTTTTTACAATTTCTTTTTTTCCTTTTAAATGTCTGAGAATACAAACACATACACTTATATCTCTTTTTTCTTATTGATTCTTCTTCTTCTTCTTTTATATAAAAAACCAAAATTGAAATTCTTAATTATTTCTTGGACAGGGAAACTAGTGAAAGGTGTTTGGAAACTATGGTGGAAATAACACCAGAGTTTTTAAATAAGGCAATGAAACCAGTGATGGTGGGTGGGCCAAGGTTGCAAATGGCAAAGGCTTATCCCTTTGCAATGTTACCTACAGCAAAAGGGATGGTGGAAGAACAATGTATTTAATTATTTATTTGTATTTTTTTTATATGTTGGAATTGGAGACAGTTTTAGAGGTTTACACTAATTCATGTACCTACTTAATCAATTGAGTTAGACCCCCTTGACACTGTGAGGTGTTTAAATAACGATTTGTATATCAAGTTAATAACTTAATTAAGAGTGAGACTAACTAAATATATTGGGTTTACAGGTATGAATTTAAAATGCAATATGGATCATTAAGTTGGTGCTTGTAAAAAAAACCAAGAAATACAAAGACGATTTTAAGCCAAAACCGTCTTCGTAGGTTCGAAAAAAAAAACCAAGAGATACAAAGACGGTGTTAAGCCAAAACCGTCTTTGTATGTGCACATACAAAGACGATTTGTGTAACGACCGCTTTTACTTCGTTTTTATTTCGTATTTATTTTTATTTGCTAAAATTTTTCGAAAAACAGAAAGGATAAAAGTTCCAAAGAATCTTGGTTCCTTTTAAAAACGAATTTAGAAATTAAAGTTCAAATGAAAATTTCGTTGATTTACGAACGAGTTTAGAAATTAAAAGAGTTCTACGCATTATTTAAATTAGATAGTTCATAACGTTCACACATACTATATAGTCCATTCATTATTACATATCCAGAGTCTCATATATAAACAGTCCACAATACAGCACAAGCATAGATCATCAAATCAGACAAACAGCACATAATCTTCATCCTATCTTCTCGTACGGCATCCATATTACTGCTTTTCTGCTCGCCCACAATGTGGGGTCATCACAGGTGTCAACCACCAGACACAATACAGGGTCAGTCTTGATAAACAAAATTTAAATATTAACAGACCAAAATCAAATTTAAACATCGACAAATCAAATAAATATACGTAAATTACTAATAAGTTATTCTCACACACAGAATTGTCATGAAATGAAAGAAAATGCATGCTCATCTTATTATATAATGCATGACTGAGATCTCAACAACATCTAAATAATCGTGGCCACTGTCAGATAACTCCACCCTCACCTTAGTTGAACGAACTTATCCATCCGATCAGGGTAGCTCAGTGGCGCGTAGGATTATCACTCCCATCCATGTGATCATCATGGTGGTGTGGTCCTCACTGCGTCTACCCCCTAGTTATATGGACTCAGTTTAGTTATCTGACACTCCTCTTTGTGAGATTTAACATCTCATCATCATCATCATCTCAAATTCTACCCCACCGGGTAGGTGCACATGGAATGCATGA
>PYAF01000329.1:1341573-1434571 GCA_007407185.1 Glycine tomentella
GAGATGTGCCCATATAAATGGATGAAGCCTCCTCAGGCATTGATATTTGTGTATGTATGTTATGTACATGTGATAATATGACTGATAGCTGTGAAGGCTAGTTTGTAATGCCAATTTTGATATTATATGCATGAAAGTGAACCAGGGGGAGGAAAGACCTCCAAGAACCCTGAGTTTACTGAGATTGTTATCTCACCCCAGTTGGAGATTATGTTTTTGTAGGTGAAGCTCAGGGAACAGCTGATAGATCCCAGGGCAAGAGGCCCGAGTAGAGGGATATGGTTCTGAGAGAACCTTAAGCATAGAGTGAAGAGCATGTTGGCTCTATCTTTTGATTTTCATGCCTATGTTTTATTTTAGAGACTTGAGAGATATGTACAATTTTGAGACATATACTTTGTATATTATGAGATTCACCATATATGATGTACAGTGGGTATTGTTAATGACGTATGATGACGTCATTTTTGTTTACTGCTTCCATTTTAATTATCTATGATAATTGTTATGCTTAACCACCATAAGATAATGTTAATGAACCGGATGCATACGGGTCGTTACACCAAAAGAGAGGTTATCCATTTGGGAAACAGTGATGCTATGTTGGCCGAACAAAAATTGTTGTCATAATAACTAGCCATCCTCAATGCCAAGATTGATAAGCTTGAAATTTCTAAGGCTCAAGCTTCTTCAATCAAAGCAAATGTAGTTGTTTGTGAATATTGACAGAGGGATCATGAATCCAATGAATGCGCAACTTTAGTCGGAGCTCATCCCATTCAAGTCAATGGTGTGTTGTATGACCAGAGGCCCCCACAAGGCTATCAGAGGAATCAGAATCATGCTTCTGGGAGCAGCTACCAAAGGAGAGTTCAAGGAAGTGGGTTGGACTATAAGTCCAACCATTATTTGCAACTGCCTCCTATTCCTCCTAAGGAGCCTTATGAGTTAGAAAAGGCTATGTTACAATTGGCCAGAACCACCAATGATCACATCCAAGCTACTGATGCATTCATGAATGAGACAAGGGCCCACCATAAAAATCAAGATGCATCCATTAGGAACTTGGAGATTCAAATTAGCCAGATTTCTAAGCAACTAGCCGAGAGACCTCAAGGCCAATTCCCTAGTGATACCAGTGTCAACCCCAGAGAACATGCAAAGTCCATCACCACAAGAAGTGGAATTGTCATAACACCCCAAGAGAAGCCTAAGGTTGTCCAAAGAGATGATGAAGAGGAAACTACCACAGTTGCTGCGGAACCAATGGTGGAAGTACCTTTGAACAACCCAACAGAGAAGGAGAAAGTTTTTGCAACCTCAAAGAAATCGATGGATTTCTCCCGGTTTGAAAAGCCACCATACCCATTGAAGCTAAAGCAACAAGCTCAGAAAAAGCAGTATGCTAAATTTCTTGAAATGTTTAAAAAATTGCAAGTTAATATTCCTTTTGCTGAAGCTTTAGCTAACATGCCTAATTATGCTAAGTTTATGAAAGATTTGTTGTCTAGAAAGCATAAGTTGCAAGAAGGTGATACGGTGGTCCTAACTGAAGAATGTAGTGCAATTATTCAGAAGAAATTCCCTCCAAAGCTTAGAGATCCTTGGAGCTTCAACATCCCAATCGCAATAGGTGACATAAATGTTGGTCGTGCATTGTGTGATCTCGGAGCTAGCATCAACTTGATGCCATTGACTGTGTGCAAATCTTTGGGCATCTCTGAAATGAAGCCAACCATGGTGTCTCTCCAAGTAGCTGATCATTCATTAAGAAGACCCAGTGGAGTCGTTGAAGATGTTCTTGTCAAAGTTGACAAGTTCATCTTTCTAGCAGATTTCATAGTGTTGGACATGGAAGAGGAGAGTGAGATACTGCTTCTATTGGGAAGGCCATTCTTAGCCACATCTCGTGCTTTGATTGATGTGGAGAAAGGGAAACTATAGCTCAGAATGGATGATGAATCAATAATCGTCAATGTTTTTGATGCTATGAAGAATTCATCGGACAAGAATGATTGCTTCAGTATAGATGTTATTGAAGAAGTGGTGTACACAGAAAAGTCTCCTGAGCAAGAAGTTGAAGAGATTATGGAGGCTCAAGATGCAACCACAATTGAAGAAGTAAGAGGGGTAGCAACGGAGGTGCTAGAGAAAAAAGAAAATGATGTAGTTCTTGGGGCACCAAAGTTAGAATTGAAGGAGCTACCCGAAGCTCTCAAGTATGTGTTCTTGGGAAAGGAAGAAACATACCCCATCATCATCAACAAGGGATTATCTGGGGTTGAGTAAACATACTCGAAGCTCTCAAGGATCACAAAATCGCCATTGGGTGATCCATCTTTGATTTGAAGGGTATCAATTCTTCATTCTGCACTCACAAAATTCTTATGGAAGATAATGTGAAGCCTGTGAGGCAGCTGCAATGAAGACTCAACCCAATTATGAAAGAGGTGGTCAAGAAAGGGGTAGTGAAGCTTTTAGATGCAGGGATGATCTATCCCATCTCAGACACCGCCTGGGTGAATCCTGTGCAAACCGTTCCCAAGAAGGGTGGAGTGACTGTAGTCTAGAATGACAACAATGATTTGATACCCACCAAAACCATTACTGGGTGGAGGATGTGTGTGGACTACAGAAGATTGAATGATGCCACCAGAAAGGATCACTCCCCACTTCGTTTCATTGATTAGATGCTAGAAAGATTAGCCGACCATGCATACTATTGTTTCTTGGATGGTTACTCCGGCTATAATCAAATTCCAGTGGCACCCGAGGACCAAGAGAAGACAGCATTCACCTGTCCCTTTGGAGTATTTGCATACAGAAGAATGTCATTCGGCCTGTGCAATGCGCCTGCAACATTCCAAAAGTGTATGCTTTCTATCTATTCTGAAATGGTTGAAAATTTTTCAGAGGTGTTTATGGATGACTTTTCAGTTTTTGGTTCTTGTTTTGATGCATGTTTATCTAACTTGGCTAAAGTTTTAAAAAGGTGTCAAGAAACCAACCTTGTTCTGAACTAGGAGAAGTGCCATTTTATGGTGCGAGATGGCATTGTCTTAGGCCACAAAATCTCTTCCAAAGGGATTGAGGTTGATGAGGCCAAATTGTTATTGATTGAAAAGTTGTCTCCTCCCAATAATGTTAACAGTGTGCGTAGCTTTCTAGGCCATACAGGCTTCTATAGGAGGTTTATTAAAGATTTTTCCAAAATTGCAAAACCTCTTAGCCAACTGTTAGCTAAGGAATCTGATTTCCTCTTTGATAAAGCTTGCCTCAATACATTCAATGTGTTGAAGGAAAAGCTTACCACTGCGTCTGTCTTGACGACACCTGATTGGAACTTGCCCTTTGAATTAATGTGTGATGCGAGTGCATATGCTATTGGGACTGTTCTAGGTCAGCGTAAGGATAAAATTTTGCATGTGATATATTATGCTAGCAAGGTTTTGAATGAAGCAAAAGTTAATTATGCTACCACTGAAAAGGATATGCTAGCAGTAGTATATGCACTGGATAAGTTTAGACCTTACTTGATTGGTTCTAAAGTTATTGTTTTCACTAACCATGCTGCTCTTAAGTATCTGTTAACTAAGCAAGATGCAAAGCCACACTTGTTGCGTTGGATGCTCTTATTTCAGGAGTTTGACTTAGAGATCAAAGACAAGGCTAGTGTTGAAAACAAAGTGGCTGACCATTTGTCTCGGATTCAAGAAAAAGCTCTACAAGATGGACCAGAATTGGAGATCAATGAGTCCTGCCCTGATGAGCAAGTGATGTCAATCACAAGTGGTCCTTGGTTTGCAGAAATGGCAAACTACAAAGCTGTGGGGCTAGTTCCTAATGATCTTACATAGCAACAGAAGAAGAAATTATTCCATGATGCTAGGAGGTACCATTGGGACAATCCATTTATGTACTTTCAATATGCCGATGGTGTCATTCGCCAATGCATAGCTGAATTTGAAGTCCCAAAAATCCTGTGGCATTGTCATGCATCAGACTATGGGTGACATTTTGGAGGTAATAGAATCGCTCACAAGGTTTTGCAAAGTGGATACTATTGGCCTAATATCTTCAAGGATGCCAGAGATTTTGTGGAGAAATACGATAGATGCCAGAGGACGGGGAATATATCCCGCAAGGATGAGATGCCTCTGAATAACATCCTAGAGGTTAAGCTATTTGACATGTGGGGAATAGACTTCATGGAACCCTTTCCCAAGTCGTATTCCAACCAATACATCCTGGTTGCGGTGGACTATGTATCCAAGTGGGTGGAAGCGGTGGCCTTGCCAACTAATGATGCAAGAGTGGTGGTATCTTTCTTACGGAAGAACATTTTCACCCGCTTCGGAGTCCCTAGAGCTATCATCAGTGACAGAGGCACCCATTTTTGCAATAAGCAAATTGAAAGCTTGCTTACAAAGTATGGAGTCACCCACAAGGTCGCCACACCGTATCATCCACAAACAAGCAGCCAAGTTGAGATTTCCAATAGAGAATTGAAGAGAATATTGGAGAAAACTATGGGAAACTCAAGGAAGGATTGGGCAAGGAAGCTAGATGATGCACTATGGGCATACAGAACTGCCTTCAAGACCCCGATAGGTATGTCACCATTCCAGTTGCTGTATGGTAAGTTTTGTCATCTTCCAGTCGAATTAGAGCACAAGGCTTTGTGGGCCACCAAATTTCTGAATTTTGAACTCTCTAAAGCTAATGAAAAATGATTATTACAATTGAATGAGCTTGATGAGTTCAGATTTGTAGCTTATGAGAATGCCAAGATATACAAAGAAAAGTCCAAGAGATGGCATGAGAAAAAGATTCATCCAAAAGAGTTTGAACTTGGGCAATAGGTATTATTGTACAATTCTCGGTTGAGATTATTTCCAGGTAAACTCAAATCTCGTTGGTCTGGTCCTTTTGTAGTTAAAAAGGTATTTCCTTATGGGACTATGGAGATTTGTCCTTTAGATGCTGATAGACCTTTTAAGGTGAATGGTTGGAGGCTGAAAATATATTATGGAGGACAAATAGATAGGGATGCAGTATCGGTCCCTCTGAGCTCACCTGAATCTTAATTGGTTTACGTCAAGCTCGTGACGTTAAACAAGCGCTTGTTGAGAGGAAACTCAATTGTGTTTCTTTATTCTTCTTTTTCTTTAAGGTAGGTTAGTATAATTTACTTTATTGCATGTTAATTAAGATAGGGATGAAGTCAGTTTATAAAGATTCAAGTGTTTATCTGTGCTAATAATGTGGCGCCACCAACGCCACTATGGCGCTACTCGCGTTGGCTGCATTTTGCACTAAAGATATGGCGCCACCAGGGTGACCATGGCGCCACTGGCGTGGATGTCTCTTTTATTACCTACTTTCCATTGGCATCCAACCTTGGTAGCGTGATATTGGCGCTAATGGTGCCAATTGCCCAAAATCCACTGCCTATCCACGCTGTCAGCTTGAGTATGGCGCTGCCAAATACCATCTCACACTGCCTGTTCACGTTGAAGGCGCCACTATGGCGCTGATGGCGCAGAACCCTCGTCTGAGCATTTAAAATTTAAAAAGCCAGCTTTCTTTTTCTTAAACCCTTTAACTTCCCTCAGCCTCTTTCCCCTCAACCCTAATCCCTTCAACTTCTAATAACCTCCCATCTCCCTTAACTTCCATTAACTCCATTTAACTTTCCCCATTCATCTTTTAAATTCTCTTTCCTCATTCCCATTCCCATTCCTCTTTTTCAATTATAAGTTGTGCTCTCTCTCATTCTCGTGGGTTCCCATTTCCTTTGGCATTTCTAATTTTCATCTCATACCCATGGCTCATGACAAGGTAAGACTCCTTTTAAGCTCTATTTTTGGGATACATTTGATAATGCATGTGGAAGCCTCGTGTTGAGGAGCCATTTCAGTAACCATCTAGGGTATATTTCCATCCCACGCTGCTAGTGTGAAGTTGGCGCTACAAGCGCCGGCTGGGTTTCATTGCTACTCATGCTTTGATACTTGTTGTTAGAAGAGTTTAATTGTTGATTATGGTTTCTTTCATTTGTTTTGGGTTCATGCACTGATTCATCTTGGGTATGGCTGTCATTAATTGGTACTGTTGGATTGAAATATCTTTGAAAGGATATGTTTCTGTGCTTTTCATTGCTTTGTGAATGGTTTTAGGGGATACTTTGCTGTTAAACAATCCCGTGGCTTTTAGGGTTACCAATCCTAGTATGACTATTTGTTGTAACATCTATTTATGCTAATTTGATATTGGTTTGGTCCATCCATACATTCATTGGCATAGATTTTCTAGGACTCCATATGTTGACTCATGCTTTTGAAGTAAATTTGGGAATCTACTTAAATTAGGGTCTTGTATAGTGCTTATTCTCTATTGCTCATACACTGTAATGTTAAATTGAACCCTTTTTGAAATGGTATCACTTGGCTAGAATGAACTGTTCCTCAACACACATGAACTAGTGACTTGAGTAGCACTATTTAAGGTTTTGATGTAATTATATTTTGGGCCTATCCTGGTAATTGACTTCTTCTCTTTCATTGAGCATGATTAGTAACAAGGTCAATTGTTAAGGAATTGTTTTGCTAACTGTTTGAAACACTGAATTTCTGTGGCTATGGTGCCTGTTTAAGCTAAATTGATTATTCACTGTGGAAGAAATGATGTGATGTATTGTGTGAAGTAAATCTGGGAATTCTATTCAAGCATGGTTCTGTACATTTCTTTTCCAATTTCCTTCAAGCTTATAAGTCTGCTTTAATCATCGTGCATTCATTGTAACTAGCTTGATGTGAATATGAAATTTTGGACCTTGCTTGCATTGTGTTATTTTTAATGTGAGAATGCCTCTACTTACCTATCACTTTGGTTCCCTTGCATATAATGAAATTTTTGCAACCATGTGTGATGACTGTGAACATAATTGCTAACAATATGGTTTCAATTAAATCTGGGAATTGTGAATGCCCAGTGCTTGTACCATATTTTGTTTGAAAAAGCCTAATGGAATACATGTGGTGCATTGGATTTTTTATTTTTTTTTAGTTTCAGGGAAAACAGGTGGGGAAAGGTAAGAAGAAGGCCTCAGCTAGAGCAAGTAGCAAGCATCCTAGGACTGCTAACTTTGATGAAGGCCGCTTCCGGTCTAAGGAACACCAAGACAGATTTGATAAGTGGTATCTTCCAAAGAAGATTATTCCAGAGAAACGCATTGCTTGGGACGCTATGCCTGCTGACTCCTTTATCCTGGAGGTCATCACTAGGTGCCAATGGCAAAAGCTGGTCAGCTTTGCTGAACCTTGCTCCCGTTCGATTTTGAAGAAGTTCTTGGCCAATGTGGACCGGGAAACAGTTGAAGAGCGTAGAAAGAGCTGGGTAAGAGGTGTTAGGTTTCCTTTCGACCCCAAATTTATAGAAAGCTTTCTACAGACTTCCCACCAGAGCATCTATGCCTGTGACTTCGCACGGAGGTACAACAAGATGCAGCCAATACCTTGTACTGGCAAGGCTCGATACAAAGATGACATGCCCCAATTGGCGGATGAGATTCGCCACGGTATCACCGGGATGTACTCCTCATGGAAATTGAAAGCCGATACCGATTATATTCCAGAGAAGCTAAAGAGGCAAGAGCTAAATGGTGAGGCTGATTTCTGGCATCAGTTTGTCAACCACACCATCATTCCATCCACTAACATGACAGATGTCAATGTTGAGCACGCCTGCCTACTGTATGTTTTGATGAGAGAGGTCAACCTTGACATTGCTTACGTCTTCTCTGACAGGATCCTTCACATGATCCAAGACTACAGCAGTCGCTCCCTTTTGGCTCACTCCTCCCTCATCTCTCATTTGTGCATGCATGCTGGCCTCAAGATTCCAAAGGATGAGCCCAAAGATGTGAAGATTGGCACCCTCATGATTCATAGGACTTACGTGGACTCCATGAAACACACCATTCAAGATCAAATCATCTAAGCATCAGAGCTCTCCCCAAAGGAGATTGCCACCCGCAGCCCTCGCCATGCACCATGTACTGAGGAAGAGGTGCCTCCACCTGAGTTTGCTCATCCTCCTTCACCACCTCCAGCACCTGCTTCATCTTCTCGCCAAGCCGCCCACCGCGAACACATTTATGAAGACTCGCCCAGTTATCTCTGGATGCCAGAACAGCTTGAGAGCCAGACCAGGATGCTGGATGCGATGTGCAGGCACCTATCCATTGATCCCAATACTTTCCAGCCACAGTATCCTCCGGTCTCATTTGCACTTCCCCCACCAGCGACACACCCGTCACCACTTGCAGCTGGCGAGGACACTATGGAGGATGATACTCCTCGTTGATTGACTCTATCCCATTTCTCTCTTTATGTTTATCTTTTAGTTTTATGTTATGTTACTTTATTTGCTTTGAACTTTTTGTGAACTAGTGGTGCACTTGCTTGGACATGTTAGACATTTCTACAGTGGTTTATATAATTGCGTATGATTTGAATTATGTTTCCTCTAGTAATGCGTTCCATTGTGTTTGATTCTGTTGTGTCATTGATATGCATCATTACTGAGGGCAGCAATTGATTAAATTTGGGAATAGGTCGCGTTAGTTGAGGAAACAAGCGTTAGTCAAACAAAATTCTTTTTATGAATGATGAATCCTTTTGGTGAACAATTTTCTTTTTGTGAATTGTGAACAGATACAGGTAGAAATTTTTGAAAGATTTTTTTTTGTTTTGTGGATCAATTAGTATAGTAACTACAAGAATTGATGTTAAGTCTAATTTTAACCTAACTTTTACGAGTACATATTAGACACTTTTGCTAAAGCATGCTTCAGATTTAGATTTGCGAATTCAGTGAAATGTGATTGAAAATTTGGAAGCTTGGACGAATGAAATTCTGGCATGACTTTGTATGGAACATGAACTGAGTACGAATGCTTATATGTCTGAGATTTATGTTGAAGTAGATAATGATGTTTGATTTGATATCAGCAAGAGTCTAGCTTGGTACCATAACCTGTGAGATTTGTGCTTATAAAGTAATTTTTTTTAGAGAAATCTCACTTTGATAGTACTCTAGAACTTGCTCTGTTTCTCCTTGATATATGCATAGTTTGATATGATAAAGGCAATTTATTCTAGTAAGCCTGAGCCAAATAGACTTTCCTGGAATTTTCCATTGCTAGCCCTTTTGAGCTTGAGACCTTTTTATTCAATCACCTGATAAATTACTTAAACCATATCCATTAACATACCTTAATGAGATTGGAATGCTTGAATGCTTTAAAAAAGAAGAAAAGATCAAGGTGAAATCCACTACAAGCTGAATGAGCAGAAACAAAGAATTATCTCCAATTCAATAATGAAAAGAAAGAAAAGGAGAAATAGAATGCAATGTGAAGAAGTATGAAAGGAAAGAAAGAAAATGTTGAGAAGATATATTGGAATGAAGATTCAAGAGTTAAATTTGAATGTATCTGAAAAAAGAGTGGTGTTTCAATCTCAATATTGTTTAGCCACCTCCCAAAATACTCCTACCCCTAAGCCATGCCAAGTTACAACCTCATCAAGACCTTTTGATCAATTATGCATGTATTTATGTTTCTTATCTTTAGGAACTTGAGAATAGAAGCAAGCTTATAGTAGTGCTATGGCTGTGGTGAATTGAGAGATTATTATAATACCCAAACACTGAGTGATGAGTGAATATATGCCTTAGTGAAGGGTATTCAAGCTAGACTTTTGTGTTTGATAGATTTGAAAAGCATTGTTTGATATTTCTGATGAAGGATTAGTCATGTTTAGCATTTTAAACTTTGAGATTGTTGTTCGATGTTGTGTTTGGAAAATTAATCCTTGCTTCCCACTGAGACTTTTGTTTATTGCTGAGGACAGCAATATCTAAATCTGGAAATTATTTGATATGCTCATAGCATATAGTGCTTTCCAAGCCAATAGAAGCAAGGAATCAGTCATAATTCATCGATAATTGCTCATAAATGTTATAAACTTTGATTATTCCTTTGTCATCATGCTCTCAGCTGATTTGGGCAATGTTTATAGCAGGAATACAACAAAACAAGATGGTTTGAGAAAAGCTTTGGCGCCACCAGAGCCAATTCCACGCCTTCAGCGCCAAATGCATCAATTGGAGGAATTCTCACTGCCATCTCACACTACCAGTGTGAGACACACGCCACCAACGCCAATTGCAAGTTTTCACTGCCAAGTCACGCTATCAGCGTGGGAGTGGCGCTACCAGCGCCAGAGATGAAGAAAACAAGGCAAAATTGCTACTGCCAGTTGGCGCCATTAGCGTGGGAGTTCACTGTCTGTGTATTCTTAAAAGCTACTAAGGGCAAACTTGGAGTTTCACCTCCCCGAGTATAAATACTAAAACCCACAGTTGAGAGAGAACTTTTGCACGAAATTTCACTAAGACAAAGCTAGAGAAAGGCTTGGAAAGCTTAGGTAGGGCTTGGGGAGTGAAGGCTCAAGTGGAGACCTCTTCTCTTATCCTTCTTCTCCTTTGTACCTCAGCTGGCATGCTTCTATTTGTTAGCTCAGAGCCAACCATGATTAGGTTTGGCTAGTTTCATTTGTAGTTAGGGCCAACACTTAATGTAACCCCTTTTGAATTGGATTGGATATTATTGTTCATTTATATCAAGTTACTTCACTTTATCTTGCTTGTATGTGCTTATTTATCTTGTTGGAATTGATCACTCTAGTAGGATATTGAAAGTTAGGGTTCACAATAGGAATATTGGGATTCTATACTTGGATTGAAGTAAAGTGACAAACTTTACATTATCTAGGAATAGAAATGTATGTTTGCAATTTATTTTAATGCATCAACTTAATGCTTGACCTCATGGAAGCCACTAAGGGATTAAAGTTTTTGATTGGGTTAAAGGGTTCATGGAACTAAGGAATTAGACTGAACCACTAGCTTCATGAAGATGCATGAATTGAGTAATTTGTAATGAATGAACATAGTAAACAATCTATGAAAAAAGTGGAAAGCATTGAGTGTGGGTTGCCCTAACTACTATCGTTCTTATATTATTACAAAATCCAGTTACTTTTTCATAATCATTTAATGTTCATAGTTTAGCCTTTAATTTAATCACTCATACATACACAACACAAATCTCCTTTCAAAATATTTGTCATCCAACTTTTAGATATTAGTTATAATTCAATTGGGGCAACAATCTTTGTGGGACGATAACTCATTTATCACTTTATTACTTGAACGAATAGTACACTTGCCGATTTCACAACAATAAACCTAGTAGATCTCCTAAGGAAGCACTATGTCAACTCCTAACCATATGAACACTTTATATCAGTGTTTCCTTTGTTATGTAAAATTTGGATAAATTATGAAACTTATATTTCGATGAACTTATCTTGAAAGAAACAAAGGATTTTATTCGAAAACGATCAAAATGTGGACTAAAATTTGAAAAGTTGGATGCACCATCGAAGGAAATCATTTTGATCAGAAGTGACGGTTCCAATAATGTCAGTAAAGCACACGAGGTTAGAAAATGCTCAGAAGCAATGTCTCTTCAAAGATAGAAATGTCAGTTGAAGCGATTACGAAGAAGTTATACGAAGACGTTTGATAGCATTAGATCAATGTATTTAGAAATATCGTTGTACACGTGTTGAAATCATATAATTCAACTGTTAGTATTAGAAGTCTATAAATAAGATCTTTGACTGCCAATTTTGAGAGGGTTGAAAATTATCACTTAATTCCTCAAACATCGACAACGTCTATCATCGAAATTGGCTATAAGTTTAGCAGGTTGTCGTGTATGTATTCAATTCTCATCTTTTATGAATTCATATCTTTTTACTTTATTGCATCTTTCTAAACTCTTTACTTTTTCTAATCTTCATTTCTTCTCGAAACCTTTACTTTTTCAATTTCTACTGGTTACTTATAAAGCTACTATCGAAATCAAAATAATTATAAAAATAACCTTTAAATTGAAAACACTATTGTAAATTTACATACAAATCATCTTGTAGACCACTATATGGTATTATTATAATTAAAAATGGATGTTTTTATCAAAATTACTATTATTATATGCATTAAGTATTAGACAAATCTATGATAAGTTAAAAATATGAATTTGTTTGTTTGATTAAAAAAAAACTCAATCGAAAATAGATTTTATATATCATCTTTAAATATTTATTTATTAATAAAATCATTTAGTGAAAATAATTAGTTGTTTTTAAATATATTTCTTCCCAGAAGTAAGTATAATTTTCACAATTTACAACCAGATTTGTGTAGGCTTGGGACATGATAAGAATAAGTGCTTAGTAGTTTCTTTACTTGAGTTACAAAAATAGCATGGAATTTCCAGATTTTGAATCATGATCTGTCTTTTGTGAAGCTGCTGCATGATAGAAGTCTGTCCAGTAATAATCTCCAAGAAAAAACTAAGACCTTGGAAGGTATACTTGGCTTTCCCAAAATTTGCTATGAATTGGCGTTTCTAGAAATTGATTGTAGAGAGAAATAAGATAATTATATACAGCAGCCACATAGAAACCTTTTCTTTCTTCTAAACTAGATATCGTGACACTAATTAAGTTGAGACAATAATTCCTCCTCCCATACAAATAATGGCCTACGCCAATTCTAGTGCCAGTTTGAAATGTTATCTCGATGATTAATCATTTCCGAAATAAATGCTCCTTTATTGTTAGTTATCTGATACAGTCTAGCAAAACTTTCTTTGAATGGTAAGTCTCCGCACCACCTTTGCTCCCAGAATAGAGTATTTTGACCATCTCCAACCTTTCTTTGGATACAATTTCCAAACCAGCCATTGCTGCCAACAGGGAAGTCATTGTTGCAATGAATATCCCCCCAATGATGATAGCTCAGGACTATGAAGAGAGTCATACCTGAATTTCAACAGAGGTAACCAAAGTGAATCTTGTTCAGCTATGAACCTCCACTTCCATTTAGATAGCAAACTTATATTAAACAACTCCAGGTTTTTGATACCTAAGCCGCCTTTATCCTTCGGCAATGCAAGCACCCTTTGTCTCATTTGAACCAATTCATTTTATGATTTTCAGATACCCCATTCCACAGAAAACTTCTCTGGATACCCGCTACGAAGACTTGACTATACTTAATTAATGAGCACCAACCTACCTCCATTAGACAGAAATTTTCCTTTCCAGTTGGCAAGCCTTTTTCGAAAGTTATTGATACTATAGAAATTAAATTAACTCTAATAAAGAGCACACGTAGCATGTCACTTAAAACTAAGGTTTTCTCGAATTTGAGTTGCAAAAGAATCTTTCCTTTTTCGAGAACTCAAGTAATATCAAAGTCACCAAGGTAAACATGTTGTTCTCTTCTCCATCTTCAGGAGGGATGTAGAAGGTAAAAATATTTCTATTAGCATATATGTCACCTAGCCTCAAGAATCTAAGTTTTTCTACAAAAAAAACTTGTATATAATTTTTTTTAAGTATATCTTTTAATAAAAGTTTTTTTACTAGCCCTGACTTAATTAAAAATATGTCTTTTAAAACACAAATTTTCAATTAAAAAATTCAAATGGGCCTAATTTATTATTGGATTAGATTCAATTTTTCATAATTAAATCCAAATCCATATTGAAAGCCAAAGTAAGAAATAATTGTTTCTATTTTTTTAATTTTTCACCAGGATTTAGGAGCTAAAATTAATTACAGTAGCTATCTAAACACACTGTTAGAGGTGTGCCGAATTAAAATTCTCCCATTAATTAGTCCCTTGAACTTCTTCTTTTTTCATTTTGGGTTTCGCAACTTGTTTGTTGATTAGCTAGGGTGATTTAAATTCCCTCCTCCATATTTACATTAGTGTCCAGACTTTGTTTTAACTTGTCAACATCCACGGGGCCTTTTGGACAAGGACATGGCAAAAGGTTCAGATAGTAGACCTTTCGTCATAGCATGCATAGAGCTACCTTTTTACTAATATTCTTCCTCTACAGTGCTTTCCAATTCATGTGTGTGACGTTCTCATTCCTTTTCTTGATTCATGTTAATTAATGCATGCTGCGGTGTAGAGAAATGTGTCAAGAACTTCCTTTTGATCTTAGACTGAATTCGTTTATAGGTTAGGTTAGTGAAGCCTTGTAAATGTTTCCTTCAAATTTTTACTGTACTAATGGAAAGTTTTGGTCTAAAACTTACCACAATAGTATATAGCATGGATGAAATGCATGTTTGGATTCAGGTTGAATTATTCAAAACCATATTTTAGGTATTTACTAATTGCTTTCATGTTGAAAAGTTTATTTTGAGTTTATAATTATTTTTTAATTAAAGTAATTTTAAATAAATTAGTCTT
Source organism: Glycine tomentella (assembly GCA_007407185.1). Lineage (NCBI taxonomy): Eukaryota > Viridiplantae > Streptophyta > Magnoliopsida > Fabales > Fabaceae > Glycine > Glycine tomentella. The sequence continues at coordinate 1,355,983 of PYAF01000329.1, forward strand.
TGGTTTCTATCGTAATTGTTTTATAACAATGTTCATTAGAGGTTGGGTTTTACTCCAGGACAATATAAAAAAAATTGAGTTAAAGTAATTTTAAATAATTATCAAAATTAAAAGAAAAATCATTTTTAATCCAAACAATTTCATTTTAAGTTAATTTTACAAACATTTACCCAAATATTATCTCCTTACATCTTTTAATGTTTTAACTTTCTATTTTCTTTCCAAAACATTTGATGTTTTAGAATTTCAAAATATAATTAATAATTTTTCTTAAATATATTCTTATTTAATACTTATTATTAGTGGTGCAAGTATCAACAATCAAGGTATTAAATAAGGTATTTTAGTCTAAATATAACATTTTTAGTTTCATTAAATATTTTTTAATCTATATATAATAATCTTAAACATCAAAAGATATGTGAAAGAGATAGTATACACGAATGCATCCAGATATTTGTGTTATCACCTTTCATTCTTCAACTCAAAATATTTGACAGTAGATTGAAGTTGCTTAGCTGGAATTGGAATAGTTAATAGTCATCAATTAAAAAGTTAATGAGAAAAAAATGCGATTATATGTGTAAACCAAATTATTATAAAGTTGTTATAATCATGTGAATAATATCATGGGCGTAGGTTCTTATATTATTGGTTTTACATTTTTTTTATCAGCGGGTTTTACATTAATTCTTACAGTTTAAGAGAGAGATAAACGAACTGATTAACAAAAGTGTTGTGAAGATTTGTTTTAAGTATATATAACATTACCTAGCTCTCAGATGTGTGATAAATGTGCCTTTGGATTCAATAAATACGGTGCTTTGAATGAACTAGTACCATTGTGTAAGAAGTCTGGGACTGGGTCGTTAGATGCTATGTTTAGGGTTGGTAAGTAATCCAAAGTTACTGCTCTAGGTCGATTCCATTGAAGTTTTCTGACAAAATTTGCTCTTGCGCTGTGTTATTCTAGCTAGGACTGCTTGAGCTCGATCGTATCATTTGAGCCATAGAATTTGGTTTAGGTTTAGCTAGGTTGAAATTGAAACAGTGAAAAGTCTAAGTTTTTTGCCACTTTGGTCAAAGATTCTTGGGCTTTGAGGGAAGTTTGGTCTATTTTGGGGTGACCACTTTACCAACTGTGCCAAGTTTTAGGATAAGGGAAACTTGGGTAAAAAAAAGCATCTCCCAATTGACTGAAAAGTAAACGGATTGACACCAATGTTGTGTCTAGCATGGAATGTGGTCTCAAGTCTCTTGTTCTTGTGTGGGGTACTTGCAATGATGAGATGGGTGAGGATTTACCTAGCCCCACTACATGGCCTAGTAAGCTCAGATTTGGATCCTCTTTTCTTTTTATCAATCAGATTTGGATCCTCTATGAAAAGCAGAAAAGAAAATATGTATAAAAAAGTCATTAAAAATAACATTAACTAAACACATTTATAACCTCAATTTAACATTCTAAATTGTATACATATGGTAAATTATTATCAAAATATTTTTTCTTTATTATATCATATCATGTATGATATTTACCATTTTTCTTTTCTCGTCATAAGGGGTGAAGAGTGATGTTTTTCTTTAGGTTGTGTATGATATAAAAGAAGAAAATAGAGAGTGGAAATAGTTAGATGAAAAAATATATAAGAGAAATACATAAGAAATAGAGTCAAAATAGTGATTGTTTTGATTTAAGAAAAATAGAGTCAAAATAAAATAAAATAAAATAAAAAGTTGTTTAGTTTGAAGAAAAAGAGAAAAAAGAAAGACATTTGATAATTATTAGAAATACCGTTTTACCTTTACAAAGAAAATATCTTTTTTTGCTTTAAAATATTTTTGTTTCCTGATAAATGTTTGGATTTTATTTTTGGTCTCTAATAAAAAAAAATCTTTGTTGATCGCTGGTAAATTTAAAATCTTGTTTTTTATTCCTAAATTTTTTTAGATAGAACTTTAAATAGTTAAATAAAGTAATTTAGATAGAGCTCTAAGGATAAAAATAAAATTTTAAATTTATCAACAATCAAAAAAATAATTAGGTGTCAAAAATAAAGTTCATTTATTTACCAAATATCAAAATATATTTAAGTTTTTCTTTTAACCGTTTACTCATATAATCAATTATGTTGAATAATAATCAATCAATTATGTTGGAAATCCAAAGTTGGAGTTTGCGAGGAAAAAGAACACATGAGCCGCCCGAAATCAAAAGCTTGGATGAAAAAGGAAGAAGACACGAAGAACGGTCCACCCTAGTCATTCATTTTATTTTATTATATTTAAATTAATCTTTAATGGTTGAACTTGAAGTAGAACTGCACATGGTGCAGTTAATTTTAAATTGAATGATATTATTTTATTTATTTACACAAGAAACTTCACGTATATTCAGACAAATAAAGTCATCTTTCATATTTTCATCTTTTTTCTGGTATGTGAATGACTCAATGTCTTATATTATTAGGAAAAAAATATTTTTTAGACTGTGTTAAAAGTATCTATTAAAAAATTTATTTTATAAATTAACCAAGGTGTAAAAAAATTTTGGATTAGTTTTTTTTTCTTAACCAAGAAAAAGATAGTATGTCTTAATTATGAGTATTTTCAGTGGTAGATTTTAAATAAAAATTTTATATCATTTTTTGGTGAATCTCATAATGTCATTTAAGATTGAAGATCTCTTCCATTTTTGTTAGTAGTAGATCTCATTTTGAGATCTTAGGAAAAAAGAAAAAGAAAAAAAATATTTTTTTTAACAATATACAAATTTTAAAAATTCTTGTATAAGAATTTATTCTCTATATTAAAGATTTATTCACCTCTTTTATTAAAAAATATAATAAAGATGAAATCTTTAACTCAACATATAAAACACTCTTCATTATCCATAGAAAAAATTCAAACAAATTACTAGTTTCTATCGATAAATTAAAGATGCCTGCTTATTTTATAGGGTAGTAGCTCAATTTGTGCTCTCTAAACTGGCTGACGTGGGACTCTATACAATACCATCACATGCAGTTTTATTTTTTTATTGTTGCAGTTTAATTTTATATTTTCGTAATTCACTTGCAATCTATAATCTACCGGTATGGGACTTTGATAAAATGAACTCACCAAAGCAGGAAGCGTTAGCGCATTGTGGGACCGCCAGCTAGGGCTTTCATCAGTGTGTGTTTTATGACCAATGTAAGACACTACACATTGGTGAAGGCAATTTATTTTATTCCCTTGATCCTAACACATTTTGGTGTCTCATTTTCCAGCTCAACACCTTAATTCGAGGAGTCATTTGGTATGTAATCATAAACTAGCATCTTTTTGTCACCTTCATAGCATAATCCGTGGAGCCTAACAAGATTAACATGTATTGTCCCTTTTGTGCTAACTTGAAGATAATTTAGTTGGTCAATAGATGATGACATATACTCTACTACGCAGTCTCTAGAAACTTGTGAGTTTTCATTTTTCATGTTTTTGTTGAATGTAATGGCATATAGCAAAATTCTTTTAAGACTTATGTAACTTAGGGAAATAAGACCAAAATTTAATTATAATTGTTTAATATATTATACTCAAATTTTAAAAGAAAATATTATTTAATTATTACCAGTTTAACCACAGTTGAACCATAAAACTTCAAATAAGTATCTTCACTGGTTTAATAACGGATCTAGCTTTAAAAACATTGAAAATGATCACCATATCTGGTCCGGCTTTATATTTACTGATCTTACTAGTGCATCAAATAATGCCTTGAACAAAAATGTTGTATAACTGCATTGTACTATATAACACGGTTTTAACAAATTGTTGTTTATGACCGACTCAACCAAGTTTCAGAAGGCTTTAATAAAGAACAACCGAGGCAGGCAAGGGCACAGTTCTTTTTTCCTCGAAACAAATAAATTTAACAGCCTAATATGGAAACCACTAAAATACATTGAATAGAAATTATAATTACAAAGCTATAGAGAACACACACCTACTGGAAAAATAATTAAAAAAAACAAAAAAAAACAAAAAAAAAACAAAAATATGTCATTCTCCAAATTGTAAACTTTTTTCAGTGTATAAGCTGCTGTGTGATAGATCCCCAATAGAGTGAGTATTCTAGGATGTTTGACACCACTAAAAAAAATAAGCTTCCTATTCTGCACGTTGCTATTCCAAAATGCCTCTTCTCTTTCGCTCTCTCAAATCACTAGGTACAATAAATACAGCATCTACACAAAGCCCACCTTTGGAATGTGTACAATCGATCTGTTTCATGGAAAATCTAACTTGAGTTGTAGGCTCTGATCCACTGACAATAAACTCACCCACCTTGTAATCTACCCAGTATCCACGCTTATGATTGCCATATGTATCATCAATCTCAGTTTCATCCAGACAGCATTCACATGATGCTTGCTGACCATCTGAAGTACAAAACTCAAATTTCACAGGTTTTATATCCCAACCATGGGTGTGATCATAATTGCAAACACGTCGCCCTAGCCTTTTAGAAAACCGTCCAAGGTGAAGTCGAAAGGAGAGAGTATAAATATCAGCAGGAAATGGAAACGAAACCTCGCCATCCACTTCAAACCACCATATTTGCTGCAAATATGCCACAGTGTGAAACCTGAAAATCATTAACAGAATGCTGACAAATCACAAGAACAAATGGAGAAAACAAAACAGCTTCAACATCAAGATTTGCAGCAGTGCAACAATTTGCAGAAGAAATAAAAACAAAAAAAAAACTACGTACCCATTGCCCAGAGATTCCTCGCTATGCGAAGGTAAGGGAAAGGGATATTGTACGTAGTCTTATCCTTGCATATGCAAAGAGGCTGTTTCCGAATTTGAATCCATGACCAACAAGTCACCAAGAATGTAAACAGTAAGTTGACGTAATTGAAGTGTGACAATGAGAATTACAGGTGTCTGTTTATTAACTAGGTTGTAAGAGAATGGGTAGTCTGGTTCAATCAGGTTAAGCATTTCAAGGATCATTTGTTCAAGGTTGCAAATTTGAGGTCAAAGAATCTATATGGAACCAAATTGCCATTAATACTTGGAAACATCATTCCATGTTAGAAATATTTAAATATTTGTCCTTATCCAGATTAAGGCCTCCATCAAGTAGAGAAGTGTACAGTTCAAAATGTTTTTACAAGTTAATGGATAATGAATCCAAGATGCCGTGAAATGTTTTCTTTTGAACATTGATGTAGCTTTTATATATGTAATATTGGTTTTCTTTATGATGGAAAAGAATGTTAAAATTTAGCTGAGGAAGTAATTTGTTTGTGAGAGAACAAAGTATTACGGCTGCCAAGTTGTCTATATAATTCAAATGAGTTTACATTAGATTCAGGTAAAATAATAGAACCGAAATCAAAGAACTACATCATTTGGTTTAGCTCTGAGAAGGAGATTAGATTGATCCCTTTTGTAGTTTTATGAATTGTTTAAAGTCATTTTGGTACTTGTTTTTGTCTAAAATTAGAATTAAACCAAGCATTACCCAACAATTTAACACCCCCATTATAAACAAGGTTTTGCAACTTTTAAAGGGGCATTAAAGATTTAACAGCAAAGGCCAGGAAGTAAACAAAGTCATGATCCATGCCCAATTAACAAACAATCTTGAACTTAATGCATTTGTCATCATAGAAACATTTTCCTATTTATTCAAGTTAAATAATCATTAATCATGAACAATATAAATAAGTCAGGATACAATAAAAAAGTAAATGTATACAATTCCCACTTTCTCAAAAAGACATCCATAAAACAATAAAGCATACAAGACAAGCCAATCTGCACAATATAAGCAAATATGTGCATTTGGATCTTAAACTGAGAGATTATAGAATTTTCAACAAATAGGTAGCTTTACAAGTTAAACCGTCAAATATCTCACATTAAGTGCTTAATTTGGGGTGGAAATGATTTTATTCAGTCATACATATAGAAAATCTCATCCTGGAAAATGAGTATGTTACAACTTACAATACATGATCAGAGGGCGGAGCTTGATTGAAATGGCTAGGGGGTCAAATATAAAATTTGCAGTGAAAAATAAGAAATATAAAAATTTGAGGATCTTCCCCAAGGAATACAAGGTGCCACCCCTGTGAATAATGACATTACTCCAACTTAAATTCAGAATTACAAATTAATACAAGAAAAGTTATTGTCAGAATAGCATGATCTGTTATAACATGCTGTTAAGCTCAAGTCTCGAGATGATAAAAAGTAACTTTAATATATGAAACAAACTTTGAGTTTGGTAAGCCTATAAAAAGCAACAATCAGCAGCATCTTTGATTGTTTTACTTGAATTTTTATGCTTACATATTGGCCTCTATGACAATGATCTCGGATTACCAATCAATGTATAGATAAGATAAAATGATAGTCAGTTTATATGGAGAGAATGTCAAGAAAGGTCTAACATCTTATGATTTATCTTTACAACATTCAACAGTACTATTTAAGGAGTATTGCAATCAAAAGCTCATATCCTTCTATTAGTCATAAATCGTATCAAGAAAAGTCAAATATCTTACGATTTATCCACATTGAACAAATTTTTCCCTAGTGAAGTGGCAGGAAATCACAAAATTTCTAATTTTATACTCCAAGCACGAGTAAGTTACTATTGCATTTCTTCATTTTATATTTACAAAACAGAGATGTTCTATACTCTACAGTCTCGCTGAAAAGGATAAACCTGCTGAGCATCCACTAACACCAAATTCAAGTACACTTGGAAAACTAACATAAAATTCTTAAACTTCAATCATTTATGATGCTAAGACCAGTTTATCATTTTGCACATTTGCTAATAGCCACAACTAAATCAATATACTAACATTGAATTAAAAAAACTTAGGTTGGTCCTAATATTCTTACTCATAATTCAAGTTCAGCACACCCACCAAATGCTCATTTACACCATGCCAGATACTCTATCCTTTTTTCTAGGAATCTGGTCCAGTAAATCATGCACAAACTAAAAATTTCCCCTTTTTCATATATCCTGATTTAAACCTTTTGTGAATATACAGCTTCGTATAAATACACAAAGAATAAGACTATTTCAATAATTACAGCTATTGTCTAAGAGAAGATTCAAATAAGCACCAAAATAAATCATGCCCTTCAAATCTACAATAAATTTAACACCAAGTCCGCAACCAACTATATAATATTACATTAAAATATGCTTAATTGAAGAACCTAGGGGAGTGAGAGTACGCGTAAACATATTAACTTCACATACTAGAAAAAATATAATTTTTTCAAAGTTTCCAGGTCATGTGTTCTTACATAATTGGTATATACAGATGAAACTTCCACTAGTTTGGGAGTTATTTTTACTTTTAATGTGTGAAAGTGAGAGGTAATCTCCAAAAAGTCTCCTCAGTTCAGAGGATTTAAACATCCCAGCTAAGGAGAAAAAGACAATTTACTTAACGGTCTTGCTAACCAGTGCACTTGGGACATTGGTGAAGAAACTAAAAGGAGAAAGTCTTTATTGTGCAGATCAGAGGAGAGCGTCACAAAAGTAATGGCCAGCACAATTTTGAGCATCTCAATAAAAAAATTCTCATTTTAGTTTCTTAAACAATGTCCTAAGAGCACTGGTTAGCATTTGCCTTTGCATAAACTATGTTTGGTAGAGTAAAAAGAAAAGTTTAAAATTTAAATCAAAGAGAAAACAAAGAAAATAAACAAATAGAGTTCAATTTTATACAACATCAATGTAAAAGCATTTATCCTGTCAACAAAACAAAAAAAATCATTGTTGGTTTGACCTTTAAGATAGGATATAGTAAAAGTCAACAAACTATACTGTACATGTGATGTGATATGTAATTAGATAACAATTTAAAAAACGCTAGTCAAAAAAAAAAAAAAAATTTGTTGCTAAAGGCAACTAACTCTTCTGTTTTATTTCCATTTTCCTTTCAATCAAACAGTAAACAATGCATTATCATCATCAGTATTTCCTTTCTTCTTTCTTTTTTGCGATACAGTTTTCACATCCATATTCAGCCTTAGACAAAAACAACTAAAGCCAATTAAAGTAAATCTAACCTAGATTCTTCAGTAGGAATCCAATTCCAGTATCTCCGGTCATCAATTCCGGTAATCACCATCGCCTTCGCCGAAATGGACATGCAAACCTTCCCGGTGACTCTGTCCAGCCACACTTCCTGCAAAACCCTCACCACAATCAACAAAAACCCTAAGTTCCACAAAACCCTAAAAAACCTATAAATAAATAAATAAAAATAATAATAATAATAATAATAATAATAATAATATTAATATTAATATTAATAATAATAATAATAACTGACCTAAAGAGCAACACCCACCTTATGGCCGTGGTCGAAGGGGAGGGGGCGGGAGAGGAGCGCGAATATGTCCTTTTTCGAGAGGCTGCGGTGGTAGCGCTCCGGCGGCGGCACGAGATCTAGCAGATCCTGGTAGTTGGGCGGCAGCTTCGCCTCCCAGACGGAGTCCGACGAGGCGGCGCCGCGGAAGGCGCGGTTGAGGCGGGCGAGGTTGCATATCTCCGGCGGCGTCAGGTGGAGGAACACGCACGCCACGCAGCTCTCCGGTATGTCCCCGAGGCCCGGGCTGATACTCGAAGCGTTCGACGACAGCGACGCGCCCATGGCACGCGCCGCGGGGAATGGAGGAAGTAAACGCTCGTGGGAGTGAAAATATACTGAAAATTGAAAATGCGTTAGTGATGTTGGTGTTGAATGTAAGGAGTTGTTTGTTGTTGGTGGGTAGTTTTTGCGTGGGATTTTTAGTTTGGAATTTCGGTTTGGGGTGAAATATTTAAAGGGAAATGTCACAAACACATTCAAACACGTTTTTGTTTTTTAATAAAGACAGACATATTCTTTCAAATATACTATATTTTTATTTAAAATTTATTAAAAATAAAATCATGCTAACCATTGTCACTACGGTTAAAATATTTAAAAAAAAATTAATTGTGATAACTGAAAACCTTAAGAAGTGGAAAAAAAATCATTAGCAACTTATCTCAAGAAAAAACTTTCTTTATTATTAATTAATTTTTAACTTTTTTATTAGAAAATTTTTTGTTTAACTGTTTATTTAATTAAATTAGTTTTTTAGTAATTTTTAGTATTTTTAGGATGTTAATTGAGATAGTATTTTTTAAAACGTTAATTTCTAGTTTTTACTTTTTTATATTTATTTTTTTAATCTTTGAACATTTATTATATTTTTTTCAATCTTTTCTATTTATTGGAAAAAAAGTTATTATTTATGTAATTTTATATTTTTTAATTACTTCCAGAGATAATTTTATTAAATACTTATGATTTAATAAAATAATTTTCTAATTTTCAATTTTTAACTATAAGTGAGTCTTCTATCTTCCAATTAGTTTTTCAATTAATTTTACTAAACATAATCTTAATCATTACTCTCTATTAGCATTTGTCTTAAAAACAATTTTTTTCTTTGTTATGCAAATTTTGTTCTCATATTTTCTCAAACTTCTTATTTTAGTTTTCATATTTTTTAATTAAGACATTTTATTTTCATTTAAAAAATTGTAATTTTAGTTCTCATATTTTTTTAATTTATTTTGTCTCTCACTTTTAAAAAAAATTATGATTTTAATCATTATAACAAATTTCCAACATTGATTTGTACTTTTTATTTTTTATAAATTAATCTTATTAGCAGTTAACTAGAAAAAATTCAATCAAGTGACTAATAAATCGACATATATCAATAAGTGTTAATAGAGTATGCAGATTAATGTATGAAATTATTCATATGAACTAAAATCATGATTTTTTTTTTTAAAAATGAAATAAAATATCTCAATTAAAAATGAGGAACAAAAATTGTAAAAATTTTAAAAGTAGTGAACAATGTCTCAATTAAAAGATGAAAGAACTAAAATTACATTTAAAAATATAAGGAACAAAAATTATATTTTAGTCTAATTTTATGAATCTCGTGTCTAATAAATTTGTTTATTGATTTTACACTCCCTTTGTCCCTACTTATAAAATCCTCTTAAAAAAATTTATAAGATCATTTTTTTTATTTTAGATATATTAATTATTTTTTCATACACAATCTTACTTAGTTAGTCTATCTTCATTATTTCCTTTCTTTAGGCCGTCCACCAGGCTGTAAAAAAATAGATAGGGACGACTATCTAGCGGGAGTCGTTTCGGTTGTTTAGGAGGCTTGTTGACCTTGAGGATGAAGCATAGTGTTGCTTAAGTTAAGGAAGAGTTAGCCTGTTCCTATGGGTCAAGTGAACTCTTGCTTCTTCGCTTCGAGTCGCCCTTTCTTACCATATATTGAATTCCCTTGCAAAAGATGTCGAACCAAGATCAGGTGATTTTCCATCCCCTTTACTATGTATGGCCAATGAACTCCTCGCTTTAGTCTGTTCTTTTCCTTCTTTGGGTTCAAGTCGATAATAGCCGTGGTAGTAATGTCCCGAAGCCCGACTACCAACCCGAAAGAAATAATTAAATAGATATAAAGATAAGAAAAAAGAAATTTTAAAATAATAATACAAATAATTGATATATTTAATATAATAAACTAAATTAATTATTTTTTTAAGAGACATAAATTAATTAATAGACTAATCTAATGAGTAACGGAAGAAGTAATATTTAATAATTAGAAAGAAACATATTTAAAGGAGTGTGTGTTAGTATAAAAATGTGTTATTACTCCTCTAGTCCTTATACAGTTATACTAGTATTTAAATCGTGAACCGTGAGGGAAGCTGGGGTGGGTAATGTTGTGTTGGACTGGACACAGGACAGCGAGGATACGGTGTGGGGAGGTCTACAGTGGGACTAGGGATTCGCGGTGGATCTTACCACGTGGCGGCCTGTGGAGGAAAGCAAAAGGAAAAGGTTGCTACTAGGGGTGTTCATCAACCGATCCAAACCGATGCAAACCGCGGTGACCGAACCGAAAAACCGATAACCGAAATAACCGAAAACCGAAAAACCGAAAACCGAAAAAAAACCGAAAATTTTCATTGGATTGGATCGGTTTTCGGATCGGCTGGTGAAAACCGATCCAATCCAAACCGGTCCAATTATAAACCTTACCTTAACCTTTACCTACTTGGGCCTATTTCCTATCATAGTCCAAAACCCAAAAACTCAATACATTGCTTCTTATTTTGTCTAATGAACGTGTTTGTCCAATGAAAATTAGAAAATTATGTTTATTTTTGTTCAATGAATGTGTTTGTTTATGCTAGATACTCCTTATTTTGATAAAAATAATTCTAATAAGTTTTATTTTTAGATTTTTTAAAAAACCGAAAACCGATCCAATCCAAACCGAAAAAAATTGGATTGGATTGGATCGGATTTGAAAAAAATTTCAAACCGAATGGATGGTCAAATGACCAAACCGAAAGGATTGGATCGGATGATTTTTTGCTTCAAAACCGATCCAATCCAGACCGCGAACACCTCTAGTTGCTACTCGGGCACGTGCTTGGTTTCTGTTTAAGTGTTATCAACCTCACTTTATTCCTAACTAATAATAATAATTGTTTCAACTGCAAGTGTTTTTTTTTTTTTTTACAAAGGTTACAAGTTGCTTTCATTTTAAGTTTAAGTGTTTATAAGAAAAAATTGTTCATGCTTTCTTAACCTTATTTTATTCTTAACTAACTCAAGAAAGTGATAAAAAAAATTCACAATTTTTAAATTTTGAATTCCATTCTTATAGTTTTTTAAGTCATTTTATTTTACAAATTTTATGTATTTATATATTTCTCTTAAGTTATACTCCTATTTTGTGCTTTCTGAATTTTTACATATTTTTATATGCAAAATGTATATATGATTCTCTTTAGGTATTCTATATAATTTTTGTTATCCTTCGGTGCTTTGTTAGCATAGATATTATTATGAGAGAAATACAAGAAATTGAAATATTTTAAAGAGATAATTTATTTAACAGACATACAAGATATTCATACTGTTTTCAAATTGAAATATTTTAAAAAGATATATGAAATTATCTGAGTATTTGTCCCTATTTTAATTCTTATATTGAAAATTAGGATAAGTGTACTAGCAATTGTATGGTTAGGAAGGGAAATATCTGCATGGTTAACATTTTAATTTTAATTAAGTAAGAAATATAAAATAAATTAAGAATTAAATCCTCAATATAAAAAAACTTAAGAGAATTATATAAAATTCATAAAATACAAAGACTTAAAAAAATAAGAATGAAATTAAAAATTTTAAAATTGTAGTTTTTTTTTTTTGCTTTAAATCAATCTTTTGTTAACAAATTTTTTTAAAAGTTTATTTTTTCTTCATTATTAATTAATTTTAAAATAATAATATAACCTGATCCCTATTGATTGAAAAATCACGTTTATCAATACCTCAAAATGCTCAAATTAACTATGAGAGGCAGCACATAGTAAGGTGTATGGTTTTAGTTTTAGTTAACGAAATATCCACCTCGTATAAAAAGAGCAGCATCCTTGTTGGCATTTTGAAGCGGCACATAGTCGCCGTGGCTCCCCAGTTTTGAACAAAACCTGTGGGTTCGTTGGTTTGGTTCTCTTTCTCTGTCCCATTTTCTCCCAAACCCTCTCTCACTCTAACCAAACACAAAACCATGGGCAGTTTCTGTCTGCTCCAACAAAACCAGTTTTGCTTCAAAAAACCAACACATAACAAAGTAACACACGCGCACCCTCTTTCTCTTTTTCCCCCGTTATTATAACCTTTATTCTTTCCCCGACAACCCAATCCATCACCAACTCCTATATAATCCCATCTTTAACGCTATTATGATGAATTGATGTTCTTGTGCACCCTTTTGGCACTGTTCAACTATTCGATTAAAGGGTAAGCGTCTTTCATCCAAAGTTTGTTCCTTTTTTGCTTATTTTGAAAGAAAGAAACATTGGTGTTTTTTTGTTGATGGAACCCAATGGACTAGGTAGTGGAATGTTCTCTGGGTTGGTAGGAGTGGAGAGCCCTTTACAACAGCAACAACAACAACAAAACCCTCACCATTTGCAACACCATCATCCCCAAATGGTTCCACATGCCACACACCATGACACTGAAAACCCTCATCATCCACACCTTCACCAATCAATCAAACAAGGGTACCCTCCTTTTTTATCCAAGACTAAACAACAACAGCAGCAACAAAGCCCTCTCAGTGATGATGATGAGCCAGGGTTCCCTGCGGATGATGACCCCAAGAGGAAGGTTTCACCATGGCAGAGAATGAAGTGGACTGATACCATGGTGAGGCTCTTGATAATGGCGGTTTACTACATTGGTGATGAAGCTGGCTCTGAAGGGACTGATAAGAAGAAAGCCTCTGGTTTGATGCAGAAGAAAGGGAAGTGGAAATCGGTTTCGAGGGCTATGATGGAGAAGGGGTCCTATGTTTCTCCTCAGCAGTGTGAGGACAAGTTCAATGACTTGAACAAGAGGTATAAGAGGGTGAATGATATTCTTGGCAAGGGAACTGCTTGCAGGGTTGTGGAGAATCAGAACTTGTTGGATTCAATGGACTTGTCTCCAATGATGAAAGAGGAGGTTAAGAAGTTGCTCAATTCCAAGCACTTGTTCTTCAGGGAAATGTGTGCTTACCATAATAGTTGTGGACATGGGAATAACAATGCTCCACAGCAAGGAGTGTCTGGTGGTGAAGTGTCTCAGCCTCAGCCTCAGTCTCAGGCTCAACCTCATCATCAACAGCAGCAACAACTGCAACAACAACAACGATGTTTTCATTCATCGGAGGTGGCGAATTTGGGGGGTTCGGGTGTGGAGGGTTTGAGGATGTTGAATGTCGGAAATGGGGAAGAGGGTGATGAGGATGAGGATGAGGATGATGATGAATCCGAGGATGATTCGGATGAGGACGAAGATGATTTGGGAGAAGGGGGTTCGAGGGGTCATGTGTGGCATGGACATGAAGACATTGAGGATGAGAATGATGGAAGGCCAATGAGGAAGAGGGCAAGGAAAGTAGGAGGAGGGGTTTCTAATTCTATGTCACCACAGATGATGCAGCAACTGAGTGCTGAAGTGAGTGGTGTGTTCCAAGACGTAGGTAAGAGTGCTTGGGACAAGAAACAATGGATGAGGAATAGGATAATGCAGTTGGAGGAGCAGCAAATAAGCTACCATACTCAAGCATTTGAGTTGGAGAAACAAAGGCTGAAATGGGCAAGGTTTTGCAGCAAGAAGGAGAGGGAAATGGAGAGAGCCAAACTTGAAAATGAAAGAAGGAGGCTTGAGAATGAGAGAATGGTTTTGCTCATTCGCCAGAAGGAGCTTGAATTGATGAGTCTTCAACACCAACAGCAGCAGCATCAGCAGCAGCAACAACAACAACAGCATTCTTCCACCTAGGTCTAGGGTAGATGATTTTGCTGGGGTTAATTAATTGTATGATAGATGAAACTAAGGTATAGAAAAAGATGTAGATCGATTAGGCCTAATAGAGGAAAGTGGCTGTTCTCTTTTTGGGGTACTTATTAAGTTGATTGTTATTGAAGATAAGAAAAATAGTAAATGTCTGTATCTACCATCTTGATAGTTGATACCCTTTTGTTTATTTAAACATGCTTTTGTTATTACTACTATTTTTGTTTTGAAATATGCTTAGCTAAATCTGTCACTTCCTCCTTCAAGTTGGATAAAACTAAGTGAAGCCACTTTTGACCCGGGATCAACTTGCATTACATTTGTGGAACAAAAACAAATTATAAACTGTAGAAACGTGTCTTTGTTTCATGTTTCTTTGGCAACATTCAATTAAATTTGTATAAAATTTAGGAGGATTATATATAATAATATATATAGATGACTAACTGCACAACTCAAATTTCAAATTCATTTCAAGCAGATGCAGAGTACTAGGGGGCTGCAAAATAGTATTTGTAACAAGTGTCATAATATATTACATCATAATAAGTGCCACAGCAGATTATTATATAATAACGGAGGATTTGGTTTCACTACAGATTATTTAGAGCCACTTAATACTTGAATTTGTAATGTTTTCCTCTCCCCATCATTTTCAGCAAATATTTGGCGCCAAATTACTTTGCAACCACACTTTTTGCACGAAAATAGCTCCCATTCTAGCATGTCCCGTTGCTATGACAGCTTTCTATGCCAAGATAAGTTAATTATGTAAACTTGAATCCTAATATGAGTACTGAAATTAATGTTAACCGAACTATTTTCAACTATAGCTCGAAAGCTTCCCTATGTGATTGGTCATTCCTAGTTTAGCTCTTCCAATGGATTCTAGATCCCAACTTGCTCGATTAAATTGGCTTGGACAACCTATAGCAGCTGTGCATCAATGTACATTACTCCAATTAATTCCTACTTTTTTTTTATGTATATATAGAAAAAGAGATACTATTGTAAATTCCATCCTGAATATAAAATCCAAATGTTTACATTCCATTGACCCTCCCCCACCTAATATCCACAGCAAAAATTGTCACATGGTATAGCCGTATAGGTGCTCAAAGATGGAAATGGTGAGTGAGTTCAATACCCCTTCAGAGAAAAAGTACCTCCCACCTGCAGAATTGTGCAGCAGCCCCTAAACTTGATAAATACTTTCCATAATCCACTATTAGAGTATAAAAACTGACCAAGAAAAAACAGGAACCGAGCTAAATATTCTCTGTAGATAATGGGGGTTCTTGTCTTGAGTCAACTTCAACAGTGGAGATTAGTCAAAACTCAAGATCATCTCAACTGCAAAATATATCAAGTGGCTCTAAATACACCCTTGGATAATGGTAACGGTTGAGATATGAACTCACATTACATTTTGTGGAATAAAAACAGATTGCAGATTGTAGTAACGCGTGTCTTTATGCACATTGTTTGGCAGCATTCAATTGAATTTAATCAATTGATATAAAATATAGGAGGATTTTATATATGGTAGATGACTAACTGTACAACTCAATTCTCAAAATCATTTCAAGCATATGCAGAGTACTAACAACTTAACAAGTGCCATAACAGATTATATCATAACTGAAGGCTAACAATGTTTTGCTCATGCGGGGTGCGACTTGAACCCACAATCGCCTGAAGGCTAAGCGTTGGAATGACTTATTTGGTTTTTCATTGTAGTCGGATTATCATTCACAGCTTTTGATCTGAGTATCTAGGCTTTGAAACTCATTTTTCACAAAATCAGTTTCCCTATTCATATTTTAAGGTCCCACATCGGAAAATGATCGCTTGTTTAAAAGGTTTATATTCTGATTTGTAATCGAAGATTCACTCTTCGGAGTACGATGGATGGATGTCACTAATGGTTTAAATTAAACCCTAAACCGGTTTAATATTGGGGATCGTGCTGTTGCCTACATCATTTATCCACATTGATGACTTGTGATTCACTTTCTCCTCGCCTCTCAACCTATACCCTACTTCTTTTTAATAAAAGAATAACTTAATTCAATTTCATTTCACCTTTGATTTAAATTTAATAATAATTAATTTAAATACACATTTTATTATAGACTTACATATATTTTTTATCCTTATAATTTGACCTTTTTTTGTTTTTGTAATTTTTTATTTTGATTCTTGTAAAATATGTTTATTTTATTTTTTTCTTAAATTATTTTAGATACTACTTTAAACAGAAAAAAGATTCTCTAAAAAAATTAAAAATTAATTATACTTCTAGTACATATTTACCGCAGAGACCACCTAGGGGTCTGCCAAAAATATGTTATAATTGCCATAGCAGATTATAACTGAATGTTAAAAATTCTTTAAAATAACTCACGCCCGGTGGGACTCGAATCCACAATCGTCTGATTAGAAGTCAGGTGCCTTATCCATTAGGCCACAGGCGCTTTTTAAATTATTTTTATTTCAAATGATTTATTAAATTTACACATAAAACTAAAGTTATTTTTTATTTTAAATGATACAAGAAACACATATATTAATAACACACTAATGTTTTGTTAAGTTATACAATATTTTTTTGTTCTCACAACTTCAATAACACAAAAAATAATCTCATCATAAAAAAAGGACCAAACTCAATAGATATAATAATAATTAAAACATCAAATTTTATAACACTTATATTTATATATATAGATATATAATAAAAATAAATATTTTACAATATAATGTTAATAATTAGAATATAAAAAGATAAACAAAACTTATAAAAATACACAAAACATATTTTTTTTTAGGAGTCACAAAGCATAATTAACATAGGTAATTAGTAACAATTGATAAAAATTCATAATGATATCACTTTTCTTAGATCTATTAATTAGCATATATGTTTGGGTGTTTTTACATTAGTATATCTCTTTGGGTTAGATTTTAATTTATTGGTATAAATATTATTAAAAAGATTATTATACTATTAGATTTATTAGTATACATAATTTTTTTTACTAGAAATAATATTTTTTAAGGATAAATATTCATTTTTATCCCTCAATATGTAAAGAGCTAACAAATTCATTATCAAAAGATGTAAATTCAAATTTTTGTTCTCCAAAGTAAAAAAAGTGCGACAAATTCATTCATCCGTTAATTTTCGTTCATTATTGTTAATTGAAAGAGTCTATATGGCACATTCAGGAACGAATTTGTCAATATTTTACACGTTCAGTGACAAATTTTTAAGCGCTCTACCCAAAATATAATTTAATCTTCATCTTCTCCTTTTTTTAATTATTACAAGCATAAAACTACAATAAACACTTAAAAAATTGGAAAAGCAAACATAAGTTATAACAAACATAATAATAAGCATAATTTGTCTATTGTTCTAAAATTTATATTATAACAACATTAGGTAGTGACAAAATCAAGTTGGATCTCATTTTTTTGGTAAGGATTAACTTAATGGTTGTGTATTTTTGTTTCAGTCTCATATTTTGGATAAGATTCTGTCACATTAGAAATTTCAAAGAAAAAACATGAGACAATATCTTACCCAAAATATAAGATTCAAACAAATTAAAATGCACGATTATTAAGTTAATCTTTAAAAAAATGATACTCAACTTAATTTTGTCACTACCTAATGCTGTCATAATAAAAATTTTAGAGCAACAGACATATTATACTTATTAATCAATATTATACTTGTTATTATGTTTATTCTAACTTATGTTTACCTTCTTTTTTTTTAAGTGTTTATTATAATGTTATGCTTGCAAGAATTAAAAAAGGGAGAAGATAAAGATTAAATTATATGTTGGGTAGAGCACCGATAAATTCGTCCTTGAATGTATCACGTAAGTTCTTTCATTAATGGTAGATGATGAAAATTGACAAATAAATGAATTTGTCGCACTTTTTTCACTTTCGGAAACAAAAATTTGAATTTTCATCTTTTAGGAATTGTCAGAGCTCTACACATTCAGAAACATAAACTACTATTTACCCTTTTTCTAAAAGAAAAAATTTCATTGAATGAAATATCTATTTTAAGCAAGAGGAGTGTCCAATCAAAACAAGAATTAAAATTACAATATATATATATATATATAAAAAAAAAAAAACGAATCATCCAAAGTCCCCTCATTGAAACAAAACAAAATTTACAAAACAACCTCCCAATTACAATGACAGTACCGTAAGCAATTAAATGACTAAAACCAAAATGATACCAAAAGAAATATTATCATCCACCACGAAAATTGTTTTATGATAAAAATCTCTAAACATACTGCACTTAGCACCTGGCCATCACCCACTTAAAATTTGACTGTTTAATAGTATCAACAGAAGTTTGAGGGAGGGGGCTGAAGCCCCTGCTATCCCCCCTTACATCGATCCGTGGATGTGAACCTTACCAAAATGAAGTTGGCATTGATCTCAGAGAAATGAAAAAATGAAACTACAGAAGAAATTGTTCTTTAGAAGTAAAAGGGAAGAAAAAAAAAAACATTTAAAAGCACAATTTATGTAGCATTTCTTAGCACCCAAGTCTTCATACTGAATACACATTCAACCCAATCTCTAAGGGGGAATCACTAACAATTAACAGTCAGAGATAGTTAACAGAAAATAAGCAAATCAAAATTTATAACTCAACCTCAAAAACTCCACTTTAGCTTATTCGATAGGAAAGCATCTTAAAATTCAAATCAGAACCAGAAATGAATGGATTTCAACAATATACACAAGCAATTATTGTTGAAACAGAGTGCTTGATAGAAACTGTGTACTGTGCACACGGAGTCCATCTTATTCATACTATGAGTGCACTAAGTACTAATCAATGACTGATTAAACCAATTACCACAGTCATTAACAAGTGCTATAAGAGATTAGTTATATCACAACTGAAGGTTTAAAATGTTTTGCTTATGCCGGGTGAGATTAGATCGTCATGGATCCAAGGCTAAGCGTTCAAGTGACTTATTTGGTTTTTCGTTGTAGTCGGATTATATCATTCAGAGCTTTCGATTTGAGTATCTAGACATAGAAACTCATTTTTCACGAAACCATTTTCCCTATTGATATTTTAAGGTCCCACATTGGAAAAATGATATCTTGTTGCAATGGTTTATATACTGATCCTTAAAATAAGGGTTAACTCCTCGGTTGTAGGGGTGGATGGATGTCACTTGTGATTTAGGTTATAATAACAATGACAATTGGGTCTTTAGTCAATATTTCCCCTATTCCCTATGTGGTGAACAAAGAAACATTGATGCCTAACACATTGTTGACATCTATGATATCCATGGAGAGGTTTGCGGGGGTAGTGGTTGCCTACTACATGATAACTTGCGCTTCACTCTTCCCCTCACCTGTCTACCCACACCCATTTTTTATACAATAAATAATTAAATTTCATTTCAGTTTGATTTAAATTTAACTTAAATAAACATTTTATTATATTCAATAATTAAAAATTAATTATATTTTTACCTATCTACCATAAGAGTACTAGGGGTCTGCAAGTGCAAAATATGTTAAGTGCCATAATATCATAACTAAAGGTTAAAAATGTTTAACTCAAACCCACAAACGCCTGATTAGATGCCATGGCACTTTAATCATGCAGTGTATTAAAATCAAATCAACTACGGCTTCATAAGTAAATCATTCTGATCCAGACTCCATTCGTCATTAAACATATACTTGTTCATATGACCACAAAGACCAGACAATAAAAATATGCTTATAAACAACTGGTGTCTGAAATAACAAGCATTAGCATCATTAGATTGGTAATCCGATTCAATAACCACATTTTTTGAACTGTGTTCTAGTATGAATCTTAAATTCAAAAAATTGCCATCAAGGGCTCATTGCCTTGATTTTATGTTTGACAGCCAGTAATAATTTGCATCAAAATTCGTTTCATCAAAACCAAGTAGAGATAACTTCTACTTGTGGCAGAATGACCCGCATGTTCAAAAAAAATTGCCAAAGTTGTAAAAATAAATAAATAACACTAAAACTGTAGTTGGTTGAATGCGCTTTATAGTTTAATCTTCAAGCTCAATAATCTTAACCACAGATGCATCACCAAGTTTCTGGCAAACAACTACCCGGTCATGTGACTTAATAACTCCCAATGATTTTCCATGATCAAGGGCAACCTTAAGAATAGACTCATTTGTTGCACTTGTTGACTCAGCCTGCAAGCATAGAGTATGAGATTGTCATATATAATTTTTTTTTTTTTTTTTTTTTTTTTTTTTTTGATCGGCCAAAGTTAGTTGTTAAATGTTAGTTTTTTTGTTAGCGGAGGGATTCGAACCCACGACCTCTCCCTCCCACCCTTCTTGGGACTTTTCACCCAACCACCCAACCAACCTTATATCTCCAGATTGTCATATATAATGGGAAGCGTATTAAGAAGCATAACATAATTGGACATTTATACAGGCCACAACAGCATAAAGCATCAATAATATGTCTTATGCCAAATGAAGACTAAGTGTTTCAACAATCTAAAACAAGAGTCGGTATCATAAGTGCTAGCCACGAGGCTTATTATAATTGAAAATAAATAAATAGTGCTTGGATCCAAACTAATCCTGCCTCTAGAACTAACTAGAGGGACAAGAAACTCTAGAGCCAAAAATATGTATTGAAGATGTCACTGTCAGTATATAACCCCAAGTCCAGCTCACCCTGGTCTGTTTTCAGCATCTAATTCTACCCCCAAAGAACAATCTCAACAGAACAATGTCCATCAACTCAAGAATGAATTATAACCAAGTAAAATTCCAAAAAGAAAAACTTACAGGATGTCGAGGATCTGCAAGCATAGGAAAGAGACCTCTCACGATAAGTGATTGTCTTGCCTGCATCACAAATTGAATTTCTTAGTAAGTTTGGTAAGCAAGGTGTAAGCCAATGTAAAGATAACATCCTGGTGAATAAATTTTTCTAATCATTAGATGGAATTAGGGGTATCCATATCCAAGAAAGTACAGTAGCATCTTCCAAAGATCAATATAATTCATGGTTGTATGTATCGACTTTACGCAGGATATAATATCATAATTATGGTATGCCGAGAATACTTATCAAAATTAAAATGTATTATAATATTATTTATAAAATATTCATTATGGTTGTGTATTAATTGCATTAGATGTAAGCCTTCCCAAGAATAAAAATAGGTAATCGATCTATTCAACCCAATCTCTTAAGGGGAGTCAATAACAGCCACAGATAGTGAATATAAATAAGCAGCTAACTCCATTTAAAATTCAACCTCAAAAGCTCCACTAAAGCTCCACTTTAGCTGATTTGTCTTAAGTCGGGGGATCACAACAGATAGTACTGGCATTGTTGGCCTATACTTTGCGATCAATCTGGCAAGTAGACAAGTACATATAACATTTAGACAGAAAGATTTAAGGATAATGGTGAAACAAAGATGCAGGATAGAAGGAAATGATATGGATATTAATTGAAGGATATCTAATTACTCAAAGAAAGTACCTTGCAGCCCTTCCTGATGAAGTGAAACAAATTATAATAGATGCTTTCACCTTAATTGCAGCTCGTACCTAACAAGTAAAGATTAGCATGTAAGAAGCACACTTTCAAAGATGAAATAGAATCAACCACACCATGCCAATAAAGCAAAAGCAATCGGCATAAACCTGACCCCCATCCCTAAAAAGAAAGAAATGAAGGCATGCACAAGAAAATACTATTAAAAATGTAAGAGAAAAATGTAAATTACCGCAGAGGATGCAATAGATTCCAAGTGGGTCATGGGTTCTCCAACATACTTGACTGTCTTCTTAAAATAAAGGTCTTGATTGAAAACTTTCTCAGCCTACAAGGACATGATATGGAAGGCAGAGACTTGAGCCAACATTTTGAGGGACATTTCAAATAGGATAACAATTCATATGATTCAAAGGAACTCCCAACAAATGATTTGCAGAAGAAATGCCACACAGAGATAAACCACCATAAGGTAGAAAAAAGTAAAAATGGGAAAAAGGAAAGGAAGTTAGGAACCCAGAATAGAAAGCAGAAAAGATAATGATTTTATTTCTTAATTGAAATTTGAAAATGAACAAAAGTAGAAAGATCACTCCTCCAAGGATCACCCCTTCATGACAGTTTCCCTTTTCTACAACAATGCTAATGTTAAGTTCTCAATTGATTAAAAACAGAATGTCCCTCCATTCTACCCCTCCTATTTAAGCTTTACCTGTCCTTCCACCCTCTCTAACTAACTATTGATATTTGGGAATCACATACTTTTCCTGTTTTAATTCAAGATCTGACATGAAAGCATCTTTAAAATTCAAATTAGAACCATAAATGAATGGATTTTAACAATATACACAACCAATTCTTGTTGAAACAGAATGCCTGATAGAAATTGTGTATTGTGTTGTGTACATGGAGTCCATCTTAATCATACTATGAGTCCACCTTTGACAGTTGCAGGAGTCAATCACTATCAGTTTACAAGAAAGCTATCAAACATCAAAACTATAAGATTCCAGATTCATTTAGGCAACAGAGGTCCAACAAAAAGAGAAAACATTTTGGTCAGAAACCATAAAACCTGCATCAACACATCAGAACAAATCCAATTTAATGGACAAAATTAATGAGCTATGAAATGAACTTACCTCTGAACAAATTCTGCCAACAGTAGAAATAGTCTCAATAGGGTACAACCCACGTAAAGTCTCAGCACCCAGAAGTATGGCATCACTTCCATCTAAAACAGCATTGGCAACATCTGTGGCTTCAGCACGAGTTGGTCTCAAGTTGTCAGTCATGCTATCCACAACACGTGTAAGCACAGCAGGTTTCCCAGCCATGTTACACTTGTAAAGGGCAGATTTTTGAAACAAAAACACCTACAGAAGCAAATGGAAAATGATTAATAGTAATATCTATGCAACAGTCAGTCTTAGAACTATTCAGCATTCACTTAACAGGGATAGTCACAAACATATAATTGTCATAAGGGGTAAAGACATAGGCAGCAATTCATTAAGCTGATTCAGCTTAAACATATTTTAATTTTTTTCTCACAGCATGCTCATATTAAATTTTCAAGATCCAACATAGACATCTGGATTCTGGAATAACTATGCAACTACAAACTACAAAGAATTAGTCAGACCAAAACTTATTTTTGTTACAAGACTGCGCGACAACAAGAACTACAAACTACAAAATAAATTTTAACAAGGAAATATACCTTCTCTGGTGGAAGATCAATACCCAAATTCCCACGGGAAAGTATAATACCGTCAGCTTCTTGTAGAATCTCATCAAAATGGGTCAATCCCTAAGAAAAAAGACAGATGTAAATATATAAATGAATAGGCACAGCCAATAAGAGAATATAATTTACACAGAAATGAAGTTGCCGCAGTACATTATGAAGAAATGCAAACTCACCTCAACATTTTCGATCTTTGCAAAAATTTGAGTCTGGCTGAGATCACCTAACTTAGAAAGAAATTCGCGAGCCTGCATTACAAACATATAAAAGGTTGTTAGTAGAAAACCTGAAACATCGATAAATATAAATACCAAATTACCAATTATGAATGAATCTGAGATCACAAATCAAAGTAAAGGATTTGGATCCCAAATTACCTGGCGAACATCTTCAGCATGCCGAGTATATGACAGTGACAGAAAATCAATTTTGTTTTTAACACCCCAGGTGCTTATAACCTGAAACAAATAAAGCAAAATAAACACAAAACTAAGGAAACCTATTTTCTAGTGGAATGAAAGATAAATCATTCTAACATGCTAGCTAAAGGCAGAACTTACCTCCTTGTCTTTCTCAGTGAGAGTAGGCAAATCAATATGAATTTGAGAGGCATGCAAAGTGAACAACGATCCAGCCAATGTAGCTGTGTTCTTTATAATACAAACAACATCTTGCCCTTTGACTTCAGATACCTGCACAACTTCGGGGAGAACTCATCATGCAAGTAGAAGGTTGAATATTCATTTTTATGTCTAGGGCCACACTTAGGTTTAGAGCATATCAATGCAATAAAATTAATTTCAACTACACAAAATCACAGTATTGACTAAAATAAATGGTTCATGAATATTAAAGACATATACATACAAACTCATAACCCAAATGAAAAGGACCAATATAAATCATTTGAAAAGATACTGAGGAACACTGAAACGATAGTAAAAAGGGACCTATTGCAGTAAACTTAACATTCTGGGTTCAATAATATTACCTCTAGCCATACAGAAGTAGTTTCACTTCCTGTGAACAAGTATTGACCAATAAAAATGGTGTCTCCCTTCTTCACTGCCTATAAACAATAAGAAAAAAGATAAATATTGAGATTCAAAACCATCACACCATATTGCTTACAAACGAAAATTTTACAAATTATGCAAGCAAAAAATTACAACTCAAGCAGAAGATGTCTAAAAGATATTTTGGGTCATGAATAGGAAAATTCCATGTAGCAATCAAATAAAATCAGAGTTAACACCTACTAAGACCTAAGCAAGAGTTAAATTGTAAACAGAGATAAAACTTGTAGCTAATTCAAGCCAAGCAACTTAGAAGGGAAAAAGCAATTGACTCCAAACATGCACTGCATAGGCAGTAAAGTGTAAAAAGTTAATCAGACAAAGTCATTTGAGTTAATATTCCGCGGAAAGAATGTACATCCAAGAAACCTTGACCTCGTATTATGACAAGAACAAGATGGAAAATATCAACAAACCTTAGCCAGTCCATCAAAATTGATAGGCAATATCTCTGAAGAGGCTTCTTGTCCCTGATCAGGAATTAGAACAACCTGACCATTTGCCTCAAGTGAGATTGCTCTCTCACTTTTGTTAACAACCTGCATCTCAGCGCCCACCGTGTCCAGCATAACCTATCAAAAATCAAATAACAAACTCTTAGCTCCTTTCCCATTGTCTACCTTCAACATAAAACTCAATACAAGTGGAAAAATACAATAACACAGAAACCCTAGATTCCTCAAGCAGTTGCTAAAAGAGCTTCACTTCACCATGACAAAACAGACTGTAGGTTTCAATTTCTATTACTGCTAACCAACGCAACCAATTTTCAAAAAAAAAATAAAATAAAATATGTACCCCATTGTCTAGAGGTTTCACGCTATGCGCAGGTAAGGGAGAGGAATATTGTACGCAGCTTTACCCTTGCATATGCAAAAAGGTTGTTTCCGGATTCAAACCCATGACCAACAAACAACCAACTTTCAGAAGAGAAAAAAAAAGGAAAACTGTTATCTTGGCATGGCCCTCTGTCAGCCATTTTGTCATTTTTCTCATTTAACAAACTAAACCCTCTACCTTTTTTGTTTATCGGCAAATGTTAGTTTGTTAGAATGTTAGATTTTGTCAGCAGAGGGGATCGAACCACGACCTTTCCCCTCGTCCTTTTTCCTTAACCATCCAACCACCTTATATCTCCACTAGACCCTCTATCTACTCTCCAGCACCAAGGCAGCAAAAGATACCATTGGAATAAAAAAAAAACAGTGAAGAAAGAAAACTCACAGCACAGAGCTTCTTAGTACTCTTGACAGCAGCCTTCAAATTCTCCAGAGTCTCCTGGTGGTACTCAGGGTCATGCCATGAAAAATCAAAACGAGCCACTACACACACCACCACCAACAACAACAACAAAAAAAAAAGGTTCAGAAAATCCATAACAATACATCACATAAACATAACCCTCTTACCAATTCTTCACTGAAAACTGTAAAGTTTCAAAATTTACAAAAAAAAAAAAAAAAAAAAAAAAAAAAAAAAAAAAAAAAAAAAAAAAAAAAAAAAAAAAAAAAAAAAAAAAAAAAAAAAAAAAACTAAACAAAGAAAGCGTAAAACTGTGACATACCAGACATGCCAGCCTTGAGGCAACCAGAAATGGTTTCGACGGATCTAGATTTAGGTCCCAGGGTACCAACAATCTTTGTCATTGCAGAGAAAAAACTCTACAAGAATAACAAATCAAAATAATTATAATTATATAAAAAAAATTAGATCCATAGATTGAAAAGTAAAAGGGAAAGAAAAACTAACAGGCTTGGATGGCTCAAGGATGGAGACCATCCTAATAGGTTCCTCGAGAAGCAAGTGACTGGAAGGCATGTTTGGCGATGGATCGATGAACAAAACCTAATAAAAAGACCAGAAAGCGAAGAAGACACAGTTCGAGGATTGAAACAGTGACGGTGGTGGCGTGCTGCGTCTAAAGACCAAACACAAACGCAAACGCTGTTTTAGAAATAGAAAACCTTTGGAAGAATATGCTTTTTTGCCTTTTGCTTTGATATCTCTCTCTAGTGTGTTTTTTTACTCTATTTTCAACTTTCCTATGTCACCGTTTCCCTAGTAGTGTGCTGTGGTGTGGTGTTCTTTTTTTTGTTTCTTTTTTATGTTTTTACTGTGTGTGTGGTGGTGGTAAAAAACGAAAAAGGGAATTTGGAGAATAACACGTGGCGAGAAGCCAGCTGTTCGATGTGGGGCCCCACCTTGTGTTGTGAACCGTGCTTTTCTCGTGTGATGATGGACACTAAACCGAAAGAAAAGTAAGTACGACGACTATAGTCTTAGGTTGTTGTGTTTTTCGCTTAGTTTGATTTTATAAAGGGGCAAAGTGTGGGGATGTGAAATTTTTGTTTCTAGAAGAAGGGATAATAGGTAGAGAGTATTATTAAAGCAATGGTTACTTGGTCGGGCACGTGACATGGTGGTGGTGGAGAGGAGTTAGGTGGCTTGAGTGGCGGCGGCGTGGAACGCATGGTGGTGTGGCGTGCTAGGCAAGGTGGGTAATTCCATTAGTTTAATCCTTTACATTTAAAATAAGTTTAAATATATTGTTTGGGCTTGAAACTTAATTTTTTTTGTCCTAATAATTTTTTAAAAATTTATAAATTATGTTTGCTTTATCTTTTTTCTTACATCATTATCCATTGTATAAAATACGACATCATTACTTGATGATGTCATCCAATCACATCAAACAAGACAAACTTAATTAACAAGAGAAAAAAAATAAAAAAAATGACATATTTAAAATGATGAAAAATTATTTAAGTCAAAAATTAAATATTAAAATAAAGATTTAAATATTAAAATAGAACCTCAAATTAATATTAAAAATCGTATATTTAATAATATGATACAATTAACACTATTAAGTTTTTTAAAATTTTTACTTATCACAATCATTATTACATTGTCATTGCATTCACAACCATATCTACATTTTTGTGACCATCATCATTATTATTGTTGTTCTCACAACTATAATCGTCTTTGTTATCATTATTCTTGTCGCTTCCAACACAACCATTATCATTACTACCACAATTACCTAAAGGCGGTGAAGGATGTGAGAAAGACATTGAATGATGGAGCTTGAAGGAAGATAGGAGGAAAAGAGATGAATAAAAAAAAGTTTGAAGGTAGAAAGAGTGTAGAGATTGAGACGTAAATAAATTAATATTAAAATATTTATTTTATTTTAATAATTATATTTAAAAACTTAAATATTTTTTTGTCCCTATAAATATGTCATTTTTCGGTTAGACCATAAACAAAGGTTAACTAATGATTTTAAGAGGTGACTCACAATTTAAGTATAATTTAGGGTTTTGATTATAATATGAATTGGAGGAAAAAGGTACTACTAAAATTACAATCATGGACTTGCTAAGTTCTTTTACATTGATACTATTTGCTTGTTTTATTCTATTTTTGTGAAGTAATTGATAATCTATTTTCCCAAACTTTTGATTAAATCAAATTGTTTAGTTTATTGTAAAATTAGATTCATTTGGAACTTCTTTTAGTTATTTGGATAAGATATCTAAAAGTAGGTCTTTTATAACTACACAAAGGGTGCATTTGCCTTTAGCAAACATATTCAACGCATCAATAACCTTTTTTTAGCATATTGCATTCTTTTCTTTTTCAATCTTCTTGATAGTTGAATGAAACATGAATTCTAGAGAATGCACCACTTTTCACTCAATGAAACCTCCTTTTAACACTTTGTTTTTTTATGCGAAAAAATAGAGTGAATGGAAATAGAATAAAAATGATTAAAAAAAGAGAAATAAAGTTGAAATAATGTAAAATATTGGATTGTTTGGTTTAAGATAAATAAGTAACTAATGCAGTGAAAATAAAATAACAAGGTTGTTTGGTTTGAATGAAATGAGAAGTGAGAATTTAATAAACTTATAAAAATACTAGTATAGCTTGAAATGTGTGAGGTTTCTTACCAAATATAGTTGATTAAAATTAATACATAATCAATTAAAATGTATTATTTAATCATTCATAACATTAAAACGATTTACTATAGTCAAGTGACAAAAGGTTTAAAATGAAAGCCATGATCTATTATTGAATTTTGAAAATATATACTATTATGTCTTGGAATGTGCAAAGTTTCTTACCAAATATAGTTGGCTAAAATTAATACATAATGAATCAAAATATATGTATTAGTCGTTTATAACATAAAAATCATCAATTGTAGTCAAGTGACAAAAGGTTTCAAATGAAAGGCTTGAATTGTAAAAATCGATTACCTTGGAGCATAGTTTTAAAAATCAATCTGGTGATTGACCCGGTCAAGGTACTGGACACTAGGTCAATGGTCAAACCGGTGGGTCACTGATTAACCCGCATGACCCGGTCAGTGGTCAAACCGGCGGATCACTGATTGACCTGCATGACAATCTCTTAAAATATTTTTAAAAAAATCACAAATTAATATTATTCCATAACATAGATAATTAGATACCAAAATGTTAAAAAAAAATATCATTGTCCAAGTTCAAACAAATAAGTAACAAAGATCACAAACATAAGTTAAATAAAATAAGTTTAAGTTCAACATATGTTCCTAAACAAATTCAACACTTCAACTGTTTTCTATGGCCAAGGGGCAAAAACTAAGTCATTGTCATTTTCAGGAACTTCTTCTTCATTAAAATACTCAGAAGAATCTCCCATTGTAACTTCATGATCAACATTGCTTTTATTTAAATTCATGTTTTCCATGGGATAATCTTGTGCTTCATCAACATCATCATCCAAATTTTAAGGACATATGTCAAAAAATAAGATAGAAAGTACTAATTACTAACTATAATTTAGAGATAAACAAGTATGAAACAAATTTGAAATAACAATATGATTAAAATGTACCTATATATATCATTTAAAAGTGGTTGAATGGTCATATTTGCAAGGTCTTTGCGTAATGCATCCACTTCCTCTATGGTTAAGAATGGTGGTGAATTCTCCATTACCCAATCAACATGGCCATCAAGTGTTTCCAAATTGATATGATCATAGCTTTGTTGTCTCTTTTTCCTAAGCACATGTACAAAAATGTAACCATATGTAATATAGAAAGATAAAGAATGAAAAAGAATAAAAATATAATAATAATAATAATAATAATAATAAGACCTATTTTGCTACCTCAAGTTGTAACGAACATAGACTAAATCATTAAGTTTATGATGCTCCAACCTATTTCTTTTTTTTGAATGAATGTGGTCAAATACACTCCAATTTTGCTCACAGCCTGAAGCACTACAAGTTTGACTTGAAATACGAATAGCCAACTTTTGCAAATATGGTACCCCACATCCATAAGATGCCCACCATTGATCTAAAATATTGCATGTCATAAAATAAATTAATAACAAATAAAGTCACAATTCACAAAATAAATATTAAGAACGATTACAAATTAAAATTTATGAAAGTTACCTAGCATGACTGTATTTCGTTCATCCAAAGCAGTTTGTCTTCCAAAATCCAACTTAGCATTAATGTAAATTTTCTTCTCACTAGTTAGCTTACTTCGCAACCGACTATCTCCGTGAACATATCTTTCAATGACATCCAATAGACCAGCTGTTGTAGTCATGTGTTGTTCAAATTCTTCCTCATTAAACCAATAAGCATGATTTAACCAATAACCCGCGACATGGAGATTTTTGTGAAGTTATGCATCCCAACGATGATCTAAGATTTTCAAGTAAGGCTCTACTTTTGTTTTATTTCTTCAAAACCTCTTTATCATCTATTCTCTAATTTTATACATGGCTCGGTAAAGGAAACCCATAGCAGGTTTATCTTCACTATCAACCATACACAACACATATACAAGTGGCTCGGTTAGTTTGATTACATCAACACATTTACTCTAAAACCCAAAGTCTAACACTTGTTCCACAATTGTTTTGCCTTAGCTTCTTTGGCATAAGCTGAGCTTGTCCAATCTTTAGACGTTACCAGGACTCTTAATGCATCTTTTTGAGCCAAAATACTCTGGAAAGCAATGAAAATAATGGCAAAGTGAGTAGGAGCAGGATGGAGTATTTCCCTTCCACCTGTACAATTTCTCATAAAAAACAAGCATAACAATGATTATAAATGTATTTAGTAATTTTTTAGGCATGTAACACAACCTCACTAACTTCCTTCAATTTTCCCATGTCTTGCAACATCAAATTGATGCAATGTTTTGCACAAGGAGACCAAAACGGTTTAAGAAACTTTCTCCAGTAACCTACCAGCAGCAACATAATTGGCAACATTACCAGTTACTATTTGAACTACATTTTTAGGACCAACATGTAACACGACATCCTTGAAAAGCTTAAACAATAAATTAGCAGATTTAGAAGCATGAGAGGCATCAACAAATTTTAGAAAAACAATTCCTTTAGGACAATAAACCAAAAAATTGATAAGAGTTTTCCTTTTCCTATCAGTTCACCCATCTGCCATAATAATACAACTAGTTTTTTTCCAAATGAAATGATAATCATCCACAAGTTTATGCACATCATCAACCCAACTATTTAACAAATCACCACGAAGACAATATATACTTGGAGCCTTGTATCCTGGACTCATGCCACAAAGAGCATCAATCATAGGCTAAAAATATGTTGAATTAGATGCATTAAATGGAATAGATGTATCAATAAACCATTTAGCAATAGCAAGGTCACATTTTTGTATCACTTGTTTATTTTGTAGCACACTTTTTAAGTTAGGTTGAGATCCAAGAGTGGTTCTAGGTTGAAAATAATTCCCAATGTGACCACTTGTCTTCACTTTTTTAGTTGTTCTTTGTGTTTCTTCAATTTTTTGTTCCACTTCTATTGGCATTTCACCAACTTTTTCACTGGGTGAATAAAAATCATGTTCTTTATCAATTCTTCTTTTCTTATTCTTACTCTTATTGTCTTCAATATTTTGTTTCATTTGATGACAAACATTGGGAGACACCTTATTGCATAAAGAAACTTGACCATTTTCACCAGCCAAGTGACTCTTTAATCTATTAATTCCACCTCCCCTAACAATTTTATCACAATAAATACACATCATAACATTCTTGTCACCCTCCTGAATGAGCTTACAATGTGCCCAAGCTATGTCAGTCTTTACTCTAATATTAGGTCTTTGATTTTGAATAGATGCTTCTTGGGATGTTGGTGTTTCACCACCAGATGTCATCTATGATACAATTAAACACTAATAAATTTAGACATCTTTTATCATGAATTTACTTATATTTTAAAGTTTAAGAAACAAAATCATCAATACAAAAGTATAGAATGCTATTTCCCACACAATAAGGTAATAACCCATTTTCAGCCAATAACCCAAAAAAAGAATGTTATTTCCCACCCAATAATCCATTTTCAGCCAAGGGAAACTATAAAGTATAAACTATAATAGTGGATGGTATCAATTATTCAAATGTAATAATGCCCACCAATGAAGAATATCTGCCACTCAGTTCAATTCCATCATTCCGTGCCTTTCAATTCAGTTCAATTCCATGGATTTCATAACTAGAAGACTACTCTAGGACATACAAAACCAGTTTCTTGGAGCCAAATTGCCCATCCATGCACCCATATTATATAACACTAAGAAATTCCCACAAAAATACTAGAGTCCAACTAGTGGCAAAAGTATGATCCAAATAGTAAACATCAAAGTGGAAAACGAGAGTGGAGAACTGACCTATTTATTTGTTTGTTTAATTATAAGCTAGCTAACTTTGAGGGAGAAGTAGTAGTAGTAAAAGCTTGTGTGTTGGCTTCTTATTCTCAACTTGAGATCAGATATAAATTGAAAGGTGTTAATTGCTGATGGATATGGCTTCTATGATCTAGTTGTTCAAAACAATTACACTTTTGTTTCCCTCAAGGCTCGCTCTACAAAACTTCTCTTTAAGTTTCTCATTATGGTTGTGATTCTTTTCTTTTTCTGAAAACTGATTGTGAAATGAAGATGGTGCATGGTGCATGTGCAATACCTACTAATAGTTTCAACTCAATATAAAGCTCATCATGCTATATATATATATATATATATATATTAATCTGCCGATTTTTATTCCTGCGATGTGGTCCCTCACTGTTAATAATACTAATTATTACAATATGTCACCATCTTTCATCAGTTGCTATCATATCTTTATTTTTATAAAATAATAATAACGTGTGATATATAGACAAGACTCCCAGAAGAAGAAACCAAAATAAAACAAAGACTAAAAGAAACCAATTTAAACAACTTTCCCCCCTATTTTGACACTTCCTCTTTTTCTACAAAATGAAATGAATTATTTTTCAAGATTCTCGACAACCGACTCTAGCAAAATTGGAGCATAACATATGCTATTATTTCTATGAATAACAAAACCATCTAACACCCAGCCACTTAAGCCTGTATGAGTCTCTACCAATAGACCCTGTTAATTACAAACAACCTTACATGCATGATAGATGCTGCCAAATTACACCAGATAGAAAATGCCAACACAAAACCAAAACCACCTTATACTCAAATATAAGAAAATTAAAACCAATTTATGAAATGCAAGTGAAAACCATAACGGCAGAACTTGCTCATGCCTCGTGTATGGACTATGGAATGATGGAAAGAGGTGTGGCGGCAGACACTAATAGAAGCGGCGCACGAGGGCAGAGCGGCACAGACGAAAGCGGCGCACAGGCAAGGATGGAGACGACACCTGCGTGCTGCAACGACGAAGACCAAAGTCGTCGGAAGAAGCGGAAGCTGTCGGCTTGTCACGCGAAAGAAGATGAAGTGAAGAGGAGGTTGAGTTTGTAAAGACTAGAGAGAGTCGAGACGCAAAGAGGAGAGGAGGCTGAGTTTTTGATGTTTGAAAGTAAAAATTTGAAACCCTAACATAAAACGACGCTGTTTCGTAAGCTGCAATTTTTTTTAAAAGAGCGACCCGGAAAGTTGTCGATTGGACCATTGACCCGGTCGGGTCAGCGTGGGTTTATCCGGGTGGATGGTATCCCCAATCCAATTTCATGACCGACCTCGTCCACCCACCGGTTCTCGGTCCGATCAATCGGGTCGGTTCGATTTTTAAAACTATGCCTTGGAGTGACTGAAGGTTCCAAATGGGTAAAGTGACATCAAACATGAAGGCTAAAATTTCCAAAATGAGACCTACTCGTTCAACTTTATTTATCTCATAAACATACTCTACCAAATTACTATGCTTCATTTTGCCTCTCTTTCTCTCTCTCCATCGCACCAACCAAACCGGGCATAAATAATTTGCCATTTCAATGATACAATGGCTTGTAGGGTTAGTTTGTATATGGACCGAGATTCAATATTAAAAAATTATTTTAATTTATAAAGTGGTGGACAAAGATTTTACCAAAACAAAACAAAAGCGTTTCTTTCAAATAAAATTTGGAGAGAGCATGCAACTCTAGAACAAACATTCTTATAGTTTTGGAAAATGTCTATGTTAATTGAGAAAAATGATCTTACAAATAAAAGGAGGGGACTTTAATACCTAAAACGAAAAGGCGTCTTAAAAATTGACAAAAGAAAACATAATTGACAATAGTAAACACGACTTAGTTAAGTAAGAAGATCTTAGAGTCAAAATTCATAAGCTTGAAAATTGAACTAATATAGGTAACTTATTGTTTTGTTCGAGATGGACCAACCTGATGTATTTATGATAAACTAAGTTAATATAATGACCTCTTTAAAAAAGTTAATGTATTGATTTGTTTGAAATGGACTAAGTTGATGTCATGTTCCAAATAGACTAAGCTAATGTCTTGAGCGAAAAGGACTAAGTTGATATCTTGAGAGAATTTTGAGCTTTGTTGGTGACAAGAGTAAAACTATGTGGAAAATGAATATTTGTATAAAATATTTTGATACTCAAGTTAGCAAATATTTCTTCATAGTGATGATATGTAAAAAAAATGCATATCTTATTTAATATGTTTACTATTTGTAGAGTCTACAACGACTAAATTCCTTAATAATTAGCATAAAGTATTTCAAGAGAAATATTCCCTCCTCATGATCACATATTGAAAATCTTATTTCTTAGTTATTTACTTATTTTAGATTGATTCAACATTTGAACAAGATTTTTTATCCGTAAGAATAAAAAACAATGTCAAAAAGTTAACAATAATTGATATATCATATTCAATCAACTGAATTAAACTCTCTTATAATTTGGGGTAAGATAATCCTTTATACATTTTAGATTTGTAACAAATTAACATTTTAATCCAAACAAATTCAGCACCATAAAAAATACAAAAGGTGTGAAGTATTTTTAATCTTCAAGTAATAAATTTTTTTATTAAAAAATTAGGAAGAGAATATACATGTATATTTATTTATTTTAAAAATACGTTTTTTTACTAAAATATAATTTTTGTCCTTTTATTTTCTTAAATATGTGATTTTAGTCCCCTTATTTTAATTCTTTTAAAAAGTTTGTAATTTTAATCTTTCATTTTTAATCGAGACATTTCGTTTTTCACTTTAAAAAAATTTATACTTTAATCATTGTGACCAATTTCAAACGTTGATCTATGTAAACATTGACTAACATGTTTATTTACTATCCACATAACAAATATTTTTAAAAATTATTTAATTGTCAACAAACTTAATTTATTAAAACAATATATAATCAAGTTTGAAACTAAAATTACAGATTTTTTTTTAAAATAAGGGATGAAATGTTTCAATTAATAAATAGAAAAATTAAAAATACAGATTTTTTTTTTCAAATAAGAAGAAAATATTTCAATTAAAAAATAAAAACCAATATTACAGATTTTAAAAAATAAAGAGAAAAAAATTGCATTTTAATTTAATTTTTTTTAAAATCAAACTGAAGAAACGTTGGGCCATTCAAGTTGGATGAGCATGGCCCGTCACCAGCAGCAGGTCCGAATCTCCTCCATTCGAGAAGGACTAGCAAAAGCGCGTAGAACGCACTCGCTCTTGTCACTTAACGGGACCGTCACCACGCGTGACGGCAGATACGAGACCCACTCACGGAAGGCTCGCTCCGTCAAACCCTCCCACACACATTTTCTCTCAATCTCAACGCCCCATTCTCTTTCCCTAACGTCCCCGACAACGCCGTAACGTCCTCCCCGTCATGGCCTCTTGCGACGACGACGACGACTTCTCTCTCCTCCGCGACGACACCCACCATCAACTCCACCAGCCCTACGCTCCGCACCACCACCACTTCTCCCCCTCCGCCGTCTCCGTCGCCGCCGCCGCCTCCGTGCCGCTCAAACCCGCCGCTGCCGCCGCAGACGACGACGCCGAGGACTTCTCCAACCCCTTCGACGACGACGACGACGACGAGAAGCGCAAGGAGCGCGACGAGATCGGCGAGGGAGCCGCCTCGTACGGATTCAACAACAAGAGATCTAAGACGACGACTCCGTCGAACGGCGTCGGCGCCGAGTACCGCAAGGACCGGGAGGAGTGGAGTGACACGGCGATTGTGTGCCTCCTCGAGGCGTACACGGAGAAGTTCACGCATTTGAACCGGGGGAACCTGAGGGGAAGGGATTGGGAGGAGGTTGCGGCCGTGGTGAGCGAACGGTGCGAGAATCAATCAAAGAGCGTTGAACAGTGTAAGAACAAGGTCGATAACCTAAAGAAGAGGTACAAATTGGAGCGACACAGAATGAGCAGTGGCTGCATTTCCACCAGCCACTGGCCTTGGTTCAAGCAGTTGGAACAGATCGTCGGAAATTCTCTCCCGGCTAAGTTCTCCGACGAGGATAAAGCGGTCATTTTCGCCGGAACTTCGCCCAGGCAATCGAAGAGGTATTCGGCACTCAGCACCGTGATAATGTTTGATAATTGTGTTGTTGCATTTTGCATGCAAGTTCTAGTAGTTCACACTTGACATTTTGGTGATTTGGTTAATAATTATTGTGGTACTATATTTGCCTGAGGATTTGTTTATTTGTTTTCTGATTCTGGTTTGGTATATTTCTTGCCGAATCTACCTAGTGTCTGAATCTGTTCATTTGCCGCATCATAAATACTTTAATTCACTCGAGATGCTTGAAGATTGTGGAATTTTGTAAAGCTTTATGACATTGCTTTGTAGTACAACTGTGCAGCATGTTATGGTTAGTAGAATGTTTGCTTCTTTTTTTTTATGTGATGGTTCATGGTAGGCTTTTGTCATGTTATTTGTGGGCAAGTTTAGACTTTGGAATTGGTTATTGGAATAAATAATGGATCTTTGGTTTTGACTGAATCTGAGAACTTGTTTTCTCCAGAGGCGTTGCTTCATTTTAACAAGTGTCATGCGTTATTCACTGGCATTCTTCTAGTTTACAAGTCACATAGGAACTTAAAAGTTAAAACCGTTATGGCGTTACGTTATTTGTTATCTGTAGTGTGTTATTATTTCGATCTAGGAACATCAACATCAACAACACTTTTAATCCAAGTTTGGGATTGGTGGTAGATGAATCCAATGATAGATACGAGGAAGTTGAAGAAAAAAAAAAGAGGAAAGGAAAAGGGAAAATAAGATAAAAGAAAAGAAGGGTGAAAGAAAGAGGGGAAAAATGAAGAGGGTAAGAACTAAAAAGGGACCGTTTGGACCATAAAGATAATAATGGGTCTAACCTTCCACCAAGCTTATAGTTTTTCTCCACTCCGTCCTAAGACACATCGTCCGCCAAGCTATATCCACTCTATTAAGTGTTGTTTAATTACTTTTCCCCATGTTAGTTTCGGTCTACCTTTACTTCTCTTTATGTCGAGTTCTTGGTAACAATCTCTTGTTCTTACGGGAGCATCTAGGGGTCGTCTCATTACGTGCCTAAACCACCTCAATCTATGCTCCCTCATCTTTTCACTCACTGGTACTACTGTTATCTTTCGTCGAATATCTTCATTTCTTATCTTATCCATCTTCGTATAATTATACATCCACTTTAACATCCTCATTACTGCTACCTCTATTTATGCTCATCTTGTCTATGTGCTAGCCAACATTCAACTCTATATAACATTGAAGGTCTTACAGCTGATTTATAGAATTTTCCTTTTAGTTTAAGAGGAATTTCGCGGTCACACAAAAACCTAGATGCACTTCGCCATTTCATCCATCCTGCTCTGATTTTATGATTTACATTCTCATTAATCTCTTCACCTTTTTGCAAAATTGATCCCAAGTATCTAAAAACATCTTTCTTGGGTACCTTTTTACCAAGTAAATGCACGAGGTCTTGATCACCATCTCTTACCAGCAAAAACTCACATTTCATATACTCAGTTTTGCTCTACCTTATCATAAATCCTTTAGACTCTAAAATGTTCCTCCACAATTCGAGTTTCCTATTAACATCGTCTCTGGTCTCATCAATAAGCACAATATCATCTGCAAAAAACAAATATCACGACACTTTTTTTCTTGAATATCTTTTGTTAGTTAATTCATCACTAAGGCAAAGAGATAAGGACTAAGAGTCGAATCTTGGTGTACACCTACCGTAATAGGAAAATATCTTGACGTTTATTACAAGCTTTCACACATGTGGTAGCCCCATCATAAATATTCTTGATTGCATTAACATAATTTAGTGATACTTTTTTCTTCTCAAGAGTACAACATAAAATTTTTTTGGGATCCTATCATATATTTTCTCAAGATCTATGAACACCTATGTAAGTCTTTCTTCTTTTCTCGATCTAGCATTCAACGGTAAATTAGTTCATGTATTGTTATGTTACATTTCACTGTGCTTTATGTCAACAGAGTATTTGTCTATTTGGTTTGTGATCTGAGTACTTGCTTATCCTTGTACTTAATTTTAACAAGTGTCATGCTGTCTTCACTGGCACACTTCTAGTTTACAAATCTCACGGGAACTTAAAACGGTTATGGCGTTACTTTAGTCATTTTCTTAGTGCCTTATTATCTCGATGTAGCATCCATTAGTAAATTAATTCATGTATTGTTACGTTACGTTTGAATGTGCTTTATGTCAAGAGCAATTGTCCATTTTATTTGCGATTTGAGTACCTTGCTTATCCTTGTACTTAATTTATGTAGATGGTTGCAACTTGGAATGATGAAAAACTTTATTACTTTTTATTAGTACCGGTGTGCACGTTATAGTTTGTAGAATCTTAGTATTAAATGATCTTAGCTTTTTGTCATGGTATCTATGTATAAGTTTGGGTTTAGAATAGGATTTTGGTATAAATATAGTTCTATGGGTTTGACTGGTGCTGAAAATTTGAAATTCTCTTAGTGTCGTTGCAAATAATCTAATGCTATCTTCACTGGTACACTTCTGGATCACAAATAACATGGATATTATAATGACAGGTGGTGTTACTAAGATGGTGTAGCAAATTGATTGTGTTGTCATTATTTGGAGTATTTTATGTTGAACCTTATTAAATATGAAGTGTTTTTCTCTTTCCTTTTCCTGTCATGTGAATATTGAGCATTCCCCTGTTCTATGTATAGATATGGAGTGGCAACACCTAGCAGTGGAGGTCAGACAAATAGCATGAAGTCCAAAGCATTGTCAAACCTTAGATGGCGGAGGGTAGTCCTCAAAATTAGTGGGGCAGCTCTTACTGGATCTGATACTTGCAATATTGACCCTAAGGTTTGTGGTTTGGATACACATATGAGTGAAGTTTGATAAAATTGTTCGACTCATGACCTCTTTATACCAAGTTCCTAATTGTCATCTGGATGTTGTGACAACACTCATTCCATTTGTTTGTTTAATTAATTATCAGGTGGCCATGTTAGTTTCAAGAGAAGTTGCCATAGCTTCCCGCCTTGGTGTGGAGGTATCAGTTCTCTTGATTGTTCTCTGGAGTCTGTTATTCTGCTACCATTTTCAGTTTAGCTGAAGCATCTTGTGATATTTCAGGTGGCAATTGTTGTTGGAGGTCGTAATTTCTTCTCTGGAGAGGCCTGGGTAAATGTGACAGGTTTAGAAAGATGTACTGCATACCAAGTTGGGTAAGGTTAATCACTAGAATTTCTATGCAAGTTCTATCTACACCATTCTAATTTTACTAGAGATCAATCGCAAAGAAAATAAATGGAAAAATAGATTTAGGTATCAGTGCAACCATCCTCATCCTGATCACAAATGGATAGTCCAAAAGAAGACGATATATTTAAGTTGTGAAGTGGGATAGAAAGTACCTAGGTGGTAGTGCTGGAGAAGGCCACAGCTGGGGAGTGAACTCTGACTTGACTTGTATCAGTTGTATGGGATATTGGTAGTGGCATTGTAGAGCACTTACCTAGTCTGGGTCATAAAACTACAAAGAGGACGAAGTTCTCCTCACTTTAAAAAACTAAATTGAAAATGTGATATTTGAAGATCTGGGTGGTACTGTAAAATGGGGTGTGGTTAGAGTCACCAGGAGAATTTATCTGTCCTGTGTTTTGTGTATGCTAATTTTCTCTTTCAACTGTATGTGCCTCAGACGATAATTTGCATCTACCCATTCTTCCCCTTTCTAGAGTTTCACTTCTGACCTTTTATTTAGTTGCATATTCAAATTTTGGGAAGTTTTTGATCTATGATGAATAAATTTATATTGAAATATGTATGACAATTATTTCTTTCGTATCAGTTTAAGCCTTCAACTTATGTTACTTTTATATTTGATTTCTGTGTTTCTTTTTCTTGGAAAACATGAATGTCTTTTGATGCTTTAACTTTGAGACATCCTATTGTGCTCTGGCAAGTATCTTCTTGATGCCTTCATGGCCATTACTTCATTGCTTATGTACTTATGTTATCATAAGATCTTTTTCATCTTTCTGGTTAATATATTATCTTTCAAAGTGATTTACTTTCGTTACCGTTTCTACTTTTCTTTAAAACATTGACCTAAATAAGTACTGTTTTCTTGAACTTGAATATGCCAGCATGATGGCAACTGTGATGAATTCAATATTGCTCCAATCGACTCTAGAGAAAATGGGTGTTCAGACTCGTGTACAAACTTCAGTTGCTATGCAGGAGTTTGCTGAACCATACAATAGGCAGCGGGCCATCAGACATCTTGAGAAAGGAAGGGTTGTTATATTTGGTGGCATTGGTTTTGGTGCTGGCGCTCCTCTTTTCTCAACTGACATAGCTGCCGCTCTTCGTGCTTCAGAGCGTATGCTGCTGTCCTAGTTTGTTTTTTTTTTTTTTAAACAATTTCTAATTCCCCTTTTTCCCCACGTTATCTTTAGTTTATGCGAAGGGGCAACACATGTATCTTTGTTTTGGGTTTTTGTTTTTGCAAGCATCAGCAATATCTCCTTGTATCTTGCAGTTAATGCTGAAGCAGTCCTCAAGGGTACTAACGTAGATGGTGTATACGACTGCAACTCACGAGACAACAATTTCACTTTTGAGCACATATCCTTCAGAGAGCTAGGTTCAAGAGGTGTCACCTCTATGGATATGTCAGCGCTGACATTTTGTGAGGAAAATGCTATTCCTGGTTAGTAAGTTGTTGCATTTGGTCCCTTTTAGGAGAGCGTGTTTTAGGTTTTAGTGCTGTAGGTATTCTTGCATAGACAATACAAATGCATAGCCATTATGATGTGTGCCTTGCAGTGGATCCTAAATAGTCCTTATTGCAAGCTTAAACCACTAGGCACTGTCTATGCAAGAAAATCCCTCGATGGTGCTTAGTCGTGGTTTCCTAGAGTTATCATTTTTGCTTTTATGTTGAGGTTTGAGTATTCAACATTAGTTTTATAAACTGATATTGAAGTAACCGACAAAGTGGATATTTTATTTGATGAATTTCTTTGGCCATTTACTTGTACAGTTGTGGTTTTTAATCTACTGGAGCCTGGGAACATCTCAAAAGCTTTGTGTGGAGAACAAGTCGGCACACTAATTGACCAAACTGGAGCAATAAGCTAATACTTAATTTAGCCAATTCAATTATTATTAGTCGCACCGGAGCCATCAAGTTGAGTGGGATATTTGCCATGACTGAGATTCTTGAAGAATAAAATATAAAATCTTGACAGATTCAGCGTGTGGCCAAGTTAGTGGAAATTGTACTTTGGAACTGTAATCACAAATTCCATGTCACTAATTTTAGGTGGTGGTTGTACTTTTAATAAGTTTATGTAAAAAAGAAAAAAAATGCTGTTGTATATTATTCCTAGATGAATTGTAGCTTAGTAATGTA
Organism: Glycine tomentella; assembly: GCA_007407185.1. Classification (NCBI taxonomy): domain Eukaryota; kingdom Viridiplantae; phylum Streptophyta; class Magnoliopsida; order Fabales; family Fabaceae; genus Glycine; species Glycine tomentella. The sequence goes on from PYAF01000329.1 coordinate 1,398,132, forward strand.
TTAGCAGTAGTCATCCTTTGTTAGTAAATGTAAACAGATAGAGTAATTCAACTTTATTTATTATTCCTTAAAAAAAACTTTTTTTATTTTTGCAACTGTACTACTCATTTCCCCGTAGTTCAGTAGATGTAAAAAAGTAACTTTTATTTTGGTTCTAGGAGAACCTACTAAATCTAATGAAACAAGGAGGTGCATTGCAAAATTTGAATTCACGCACTTCCATAGCATGTGTTATAGCTCTACTAAGTGAGTTATTTTATAAGTAAAATGAGATTTCCAAGAAATAGTTGAAGACTTTATCCTGCCTTAAATATTGCATCTCAATACGGAATGGGTGCTCTTTTGTCTAGAAAGTTATTCATTAGTCGTTAGTCGCAAGCTATTTCTGGCATGCGGTTCAATATATCATGAACTTCCATCGAAATCGTATGTCGCATGCCTAACTTTTGACAGCAGTTTTAAGCATATTGATGATCCTAACACGATTCCATGATTTCAGGGTTGCACATGAATGACAATGTCATTGACGTGCGTTACCCAATTCATAATTGCTGATTCAGTGCTCTTATTATGACGATGCCATTGAATTGAACCAGTTATAACTCAAGACAGTCCACTGATGTAAACTCCAAATGTACATTATACAATTCAACTACACAGTAGTACTTATTCTAAGCTCAAGCTCAAGATCAGATCATTCAGATTTGTACTACGTTCAACAATGAAATTCCACAAAAACTCAAATTTTACAAAAGAACAATTAACAACGCCAATGAGTAGTGTGCATTTAGACAATGCAAACTAGAAAAGGAGACAGGAGGTAACTACAAACATGACATGAATTAATCTTATATATACCAGACACCAATATTCAGCATTATTACTCCTAAGCTAGACCATCTTCAGTGGTGGGAATGGAAGGCGAAAGTGAATTGCGCGATTCGTCATAGTCCTCCCCAAGAGGTGATTGCTCCACCCTGATCTCCTGAATCATCTTCACAACTTCCTCCATGGTAGGCCTCTTCTCCGGCTGCACCACCACACAAGCCAACCCTACATGCAGCATGGACACAAGCTCTTCCTCAATGTTCTTGTAGCGCAGCAGCTCCTGATCAAACACCTCTGCAGTCCATTCTTCCCTCACTACCGATCGAACCCATTTCGGAAGGTCCACCGCTGCCTGCTCCGGCTCTTCCTCCATTCGGGGATGAGCCGGTGAAGGGTACTGCGATGAAGGAGCTCTTCCTGTGAGAACCTCCAACAGCAATACTCCAAAACTGTATACGTCAGCCTGCTGAGATAGCCTCTTGTTCTGTTCCTGTTCCGGGGCTCTGTACCCTCCCAACCGGGCAATGGCGTGAACCGGGTTTAGGAGGAGTGATAACCCGAAGTCTGAGATGCATGCAACGCCGTTCTTGTCTAGAAGCACGTTAGAGGATTTCACATTCCCGTGAGGCACTTTGGCTGCACTGTACTCTGCATGAATCTTGGCTAGACCTCTTGCTGCTCCTAAAACCAAGCTTATTCTTGTAGTCCAATCCAATGGAATTCTTCCCGGACCACGGTTCCCTGTGATGATCAATATCCAACAAACACATAATGAAAGAGAAATTAAAACTAAATCACTGAAGTTTACATTGTCAAACAATGGTTTGGGATGTGATCCAAACATGTAGTGCATTAGTAATGTGTGTTTCAACATCTTAAAGTTGGTTTTGATTGAAATTAGTTTTAGTTAAAATCAATTTTAAGGTAAGCAAAATCCAGTATAAGTTTTTCTATGCAATGCAAAGGTCACTTAATTAACTCAAAGTGAGACCAACTATGTAGTGTGCGTGTTTGAACACCTATTTTGGTCTTAAAGTGGGACTAAATATGTAGTGTATTTTAGTCGCACGTTTTGAACTCATGTGGACATAATGTAAATGGAATTCTTTACTGTTTTTGGAGCTATTCTCTAATCAAAATTAAAATTTTAGTAATCTTAACAGTAAATGATTGTATTGAAGATCGAGGCAAGTTATTAAGATAAAACTCCAAATCTCCAAAGAATGGTACTAAAAGTAGCCAAGAAAATATCGAAATTTTGTCCTTTTCATGTCAAATGCAGAAAAATTTAATAGCTACATAGAGTGTGTGTTTGGAATGAATTTAATAAGTTAGATCATGCTAAGAGTAGCTTGTGACCAAATCCAGAGTGTTTGTTTCAATACACAGAATGCAGAATGTTTGTTTCAACATACAGATCCAAACATATAGCTAAAATCTCACCTGAGTTGGTATTTTAACATGAACCTAAACACGGACGTCCGTTCGGTTTGTGAGGAAAGGAAGAGAAAGGAGAGAAAAATTTAAAAAATTTAGTAGTCTCATACTTTCATAATTTAAAAATTTCTTCTCAATTTCATTTCTTTTAATTCTGTGGAAGCGATACCAAGAGATTAATTAATTGAGAAGAGTGACTAACCATGAAGAAGATCATGCAAGCTTCCATTGGAGAGATAATCATAGACAAGAAGCTTTTCCTCCTTGGCATAGTAATAAGCCTTGAGTCTCACAACATTAGGATGCTTAAGCTTCCCAATCACATCCATATACTGCTCAAACTCATGCCTTGCACAAGGGTTCGCATCCTTGAGCCTCTTCACGGCCACAGTGCACCCATCATCAAGCACCGCCCTATAAACCGTCCCCAAACTCCCCTTCCCAAGCATCTCCGCCGAAGCTCGAAGCAAATCCTCCAACTCAAACTCACTCCTCCGATCAAAAAACACAAGCCTACTCCTATCAGTTCCACTGGTTCCATCACTCTCACCACCACCATACACCTTCTTCTCACTCCCATTGTAGCTGCTCCCACTCTTCCTCTTCCCATAGCTCTCCCCACTCCCCACCAAGCTCGAACCCCTCCCTCTAGCACAGCAATGCGCCACCACAAATGATGCCACTACCAGCAGCGTCACGCAGTTTGCGACCACGATGGCTACGATGGCGCCAGGGCTCAAACCCCTGTGCTGCTCCTTTCTCGGACGAGCTATCACGCTCGTCTGAGGGAAGGAGCTAGGGTTTGAAGGAACCGTTGTCTGAGACGAAGGTCCCTTCTCATTGTTGTTATTACTATCATTATCATTAGGAGGGTTTGTGGTGAAGGAGCAACCCTGTAATGGTGTTGCACCGCACAATCCCTCGTTACCAGAGAACGTCGTGGAACCAAATTTCTTCAGCATGGGGAATGGTAACTGACCGTAGAACTCGTTGTTTGTCATGTTGAGTTCTTTGAGGTTCTTCATGGAGGATGAGAGGTCGGGGATTTCGCCAGAGAGAAGGTTGTTCTGGAGTCTTAGTGTTATGAGTTGTGTTAAGTTTGATAGCACATCAACCTTGCCGCGAAGGTTGTTATCGGAGAGGTCGAGGCGGAGGAGGGATTTTAGGGAGGATATCTCTGGCGGGATCTCGCCGGAGAAGTCGTTGCTGCTGAGGTAGAGGAGTTGGAGGTTGGTGCAGTTGGAGAAAAACGACGAAACGGTGCCGTTTAAGCGGTTGTCGTGGAGGTTGAGGAGGCGGAGGTGGGTGAGGTGAGTGAGAGGGTCTAGGGCGCCACGGAGGTTGAGGGAAGGGAGGGAGAGGGCGATGACGCGGCCGTTCGGAGAGCAAAGAACGCCACGCCAGGTGGCGATACAAGCATCGCCGCCTGTCCAATTTGAAAGGAGGTAGCCATGTAGGTCACTTTGGCGACGGAAAAGTGTGAGTGCATGAGTGTCATTGTGGTGGAGACTTAACGTGAAAATAGGTAAGAAAATTAAAAACACGAACAAGACATGGTAATGCTTCATCATCATGGGATGAAGATGATGAAGAGGAACCTCGTTCATGTTTGTCCTTTGTTGTCTATGAGGCGGGAAGTGCAAACAAATTGAAACAATTACAATCTTAATGTTTTTAAAAAATTGTTAATAGGGAGAGTGAGTAGGTGATAGTAATAGTACTACTCTAGGACAAAATTTGGAAGGATTTTAATGTAACTTGATTAGAGATAGATAGAGAGAGTGTGTGTATGGTTTTATTATAATTATATATGTTGGGGTGATTAGGACAGGGGGAGTATATATGATGATTAAAGGTAGGGAATGGTTGTGTGAATGATTGCTGTTGTCCATTTCTCTAAAGAAAAAGATCTCATAAGCAAACCTGATCACTTTTATTTGCTTTTTCTTTTTCTTGGTCCGTTCTGAAAAAGGGGAAAAGAAGAGAAATATGTGTTGTGTTGGGCTTCTTGATCCTTGAGATCTGAAAATATTGTCCCTGCTGCATCTTTATAGTACTATAGAATAGAAGAATGGCCCTAATGTTAATCTTCTTCAATGTTATAGGCTAGGACGATTTTTTTTTTATAACGTGCTATAGGACGAATTTAGTAACAGAATGATGCCGCTTGCTTAAATAATGATTTATACTATGAATGGATTTGTTGTATACTTTCTTCCTTTATTGATTGTTTTAATGTGCCACCGGTACTTTTATTAACTTTAGTACCCGGTGGTATATTACTTAAAAAGTGAGTAGGATGCATATTGATGAAATGAAAATAAATTATCATGATTGTCATTTAATTGTTTTTTTTTATTATTTAACCTTCTTCAATAGTGGAGTTCAAATTCAAAAGTCCTGCAGCATCAAGTTGTGAATATTTAATAATTATTTAATGTGTATGAATTATAATCGTATTGCATGACAAATTGATATAATGTACAGCCATTGTACCCCTTTATAGCTATAATTCGTTCATACCTACCTATTTATATTTTAAATTTATTCTTGCGCATGTTATTGCCTCATTGATATACCATTTCATTTAAAAGTCAAATTGAAAATACGGTTTGAGATCTCTTAACAGAAGTGAAGAGTGAAAACACGTAGCGGTGTCGGATAGAACAGATCAGTAGCCACCCTTTTGCTGAAAACCAGCATATCCTGAAAATTATTTTCAAATTGGCACATAAAAGTGTTCGAACAAACCATCAATAATTTCATCTTGAAGTATTATTCTCTTTACTTAAGTAACTTTAGAAATATTAAAAATCATGTTAATTAGTCTTTTAAATATTGAAAAAAACTTTTGAATTAATTTCTGAATTTTAGTAAAATACATGAAGTCAGGGACTAACCAATAGATATCCAAAATTTCAAGAATTATTCGAATAACTTTATTACTTTTAAGAATTACTTAAGCTAAGGGAGTAATAGTTTGAGGAGGAAATTGGTATTTTATTCAGAAAGGCTCCAAGTTCGTGATCTAGGTTATGGAATCTCACCACATTACACCACAATAACAGCAAAAAAGTACATCATTTTTGTTAACTACCTCTGGTCTTTATAATAAACAACAAGTGTTACACTACTTATAATATAATAAAGACTAGAGACAATATTATATAAGCAAAATTGTTAATTATAATCGATCTTAACACTTTAGTTTTATTTAATAAGTGTAGTTTAATTAATAATATATATTAAATTTGTGGATAAAATTTGAGTTTGATTCTTTAAAATACATTCACATAATTTAATTTTTAGTTTTCTTATCCAAAAAATAGTTGCCTTATCAAAAAATTATATAACTGTGGATACGTGTACGTGGTCCTCGTGACTTAAGAGAACTGGTTCTGCATGCCTTTATTAATGAGGAAATTAATTTTATGAACAGAGGGGTGGCAATATTATGAACGTCTTTAGAAGAAAAATAAAAGGAAGATAAAACAAAAGTCAACCTACAGTTTTTTATGATGAATTGTTTCTAGGTGATTGTCAACAGTCAACGAAAATTTTGATACTTAGAGGGATAGCTAGCTAGACACCAAGAGTTGGTATATTCATATAGAATCTTATCAAAAGCATTATTGCAAGCATATATGCATACGTACTAAGGACTAATTTGCACACACTATTTTGCTCCATAAGAAAAGATCTCATGCAACATTTTAGTGGTGTTATATATATATATATATATATATATATATATATATATTTTTTTTTTTTTACGATAAATATTAATTATTAATTTTTTTAACAGAGATAGAATTTACGAACCTTTCCTTTCTTTCTTTTTCTCTTAAACATCCAATTCATCTTATATTTCTTCTAATCATCTTTAATTAATTGCAATAATTTATTTCTTTTTCAAATATTCTGGTGGAGAAAAGGAAAAATTTGAAGTCTAATGGTCAACAATTATCTGTGTTGTTGAGCTGTGGACCACTAAGGCATGGACTGTGTCGATTTAATTAAATTGTGCAACTTTCACTAATCACTGCTCATATATTTAACCCCCAAATGAAAAATGATTTATTTTAGTTGGCAAACTTTTGAGGCTTTCAACAAAGGAGAGTGGTTCATTATTTGATTTGCTTGCTGCTCTTCTTTTCTATGTCGTGGAAGAAAAAGAGTTCCCCCACTTTATGTAAAAAACAAGCAAAGTTTTTCTCACAACAACAACAACCCTCTGAAGTGATCGAATTCAATACATTATACATGCATGCCAAATACAAACAAGGAACATGACTGAATTTTAAACGTAATGAGCAAAATTGTCATGGCTATTTAATTCAAACGCGCGCACCCAAACCAAATACATTACAGGCAAACTAATAGTTGAAATTGCCCAACAAGAATTGATATAATATTTTACAGTGGTTTAGTATTTCCAAAAGAAGGTCGCCTTTTATTTTTGAATAAACGCACAATTCTTGAAAATAATCACCAGACCTAATTTGGCCTTTGAAGAAAAAAAGTGACTACCTAATTTCTTAAAATTATAAATTTGGGATACTTCAATCTTTTAGTCATTTTATTCCATTTTCAAAAATAGAATTGACTATTTATTTAGTCATTTATTTTTTTAAAGAAATAATCTTATTTAATTACTCAAATAAGAGATTTAGAACATAGTTACATTAATAGTCAATAAAGATTGATTTAACCATAGAACAATAAACTCATATTTTACAAGAATGTATTAATTTAAATTTTATTATTTATGCAAAAAATTTGTTATTGAATACTCTATAAAAACTTCCAACTCATCTAAATCCAACTCATCTCATTTTTTAACAAAAAAAAGAAAAAGAAATTTATACTGATGGGTGCTACAGATACACTACACTCCTTCCATCCGTCCATGGAGCATCATCCACCAATGTGTAATTTTTAATGCACTAGTGCATGCCCCCCAAAAGTGAGGGAAATGTTTCAGCTTTTTTTTTTTATTGCTAGTTGTTACATTACAATGACACCATGCCTTGGCCCATTGAACTTGCAAAAGCAAAAAGAAAGATAAAGCAGCAGAGATTGAAGGCGAGATTGGCGCTCCAAATCTAAAACATTTGCCCCAATCACTCACTGAGTCAGCAAGACTTGAAAAAGCACCACGGTACTGCATGCAGTGGCTGTAGGGAATCAAAATCTGTGTTTGTTTCCTTCAATTGCTTTTTATCATATTGGAAAATTGGCAAAGAACACAGTTTTAGCTTAAGAACATTCTACTTAGGTGAAAGCAAAAGCTGTGGATTTTTAGTCTCCACAATTGTCTATTTGGCTAACATAATATAGGGGTGTCAAGTCTGCGACCAATCATGTGTCACAGTAACTTTAGTTTTTCTTTTTATGATACACTGGAACCTTAGTTGATGCAAGAGATTTTTTAGGGTAATTTTTAGTTTTTTTTATTAGTCAAAAAATTATTTGATTGCTTGATAAATAATTTTTTTTAGTATTTTTTGAAACGTATAAGTAATATTTTTTGAAATATTATTTTAAGTAATATTTTTTAAAACGTTATCTTTTAATTTTTTTTATATTTTATTATTTTTTATCCTTAAAATATTTATTCAATTTTTATTATCTTTTTTAAATATGTCATTTTTGTCATTTTACATTTTTGAGTTACTTCAATAGTTAGTTTTACACTTATGATTAGTAAGCTACTTTAAAAGCTTTTAACTTTCAACTATCAACTAATTTTTTAGTTTTTAGCTAATTTTTCAATTTTTTATCTAATTTTTCAACTAATTTTGTCGAATATAATTTTTATGTTTAAACAAAAAAGAAAAGATATGCTAGTAACATATTTTTTTGAATATATTTTCTCTAATTAATTAAAATTATTGAAAATTATAAAATTTTGAAAGTCTCACATTTTTATTTAATGAATATTTGTTATAATTTTATCCTTTCATCTAAAAAAGACAAGCAAGAGAATAAAAAGACTAAAAGACACATTAAAAAGCATAGTGTATAATACACAAATTTATTTATTGTCAAAATGGTCCTTCATAAAGTCCATCATGACCCTATGCTTTGTATATAATTAATTATGCCAATTATATAATCAATTATATGTCTTAAGAATAGGGTCATGAAGATAATCGATTATATGTCTTCGTTATAAATAAAATAAGTTAAGGAGACATATAAATGATTATCCAAATTACACAATCAATTATATATTATATATGTATGATTTATGAATATGATCAAGGCAAATTGATTATACGTGTATGATCAAACCTACAAAAATAGTGGATATTTATGTTATGTTTAACAAATCATTTTAGTAATTTTTTAGTTTTTTAATTAATTAAAAAATTTGTTTGACTATTTAGTAAACCAAATTTTTTTAAATAATCTATAGTGTTTTTTTAGTAGTCATGCCCTGGGCTATATTCGGCAAAAAAATTTAACTGAATTAGAAGCTGAAAAGGTTGCTGGTAAATGTCATCAAGTCACACTATAATTTAATATATAGTTGAAGGTGTGGGGCTGTATAGGTAATGGGAAGGGGTACCCTTGTGACCATGATATATATATCCAAGACATTTGATCAAGCCATAAAATTATTATTCGAAAGTTAAGAATTGTATTACTTAGTCATATTTTCTCCTATTTTAAAATTTTGATTTAATTATACTATTAATTGTATTGTAAATTTTTACCTATAAAAACATGGCCTATGTGTATAGTGAGAAATTTATTAAAAAATTGTGGGGGAGGGGGAGGGGGAGGGGGGTCATATGCCCCTTTCATCCAACGTATATAAATATTTTATCTAATACAACTCACCTCTTAATTCAAGGTCAGTGGACCAAGAAGTTAGGATACGGTCATATTTGTTGCAAGTTACATATATCATCATCTGGAAGAGTAATATACCCAAAAAATTAAATCTTTTTACCTTTCAGTTTAAACCCATCACATCCTCTATCTTTTTTTTAAAATCAAAATAAGTACACAAAAATCTCATTCTACGTACAAAATCTGAAACAAAATCATATTTTTCTTGTGGTTTTTAAAGTCGAAACAAATATACAATAAAATTTATGTTTTCCTCTAAAAAAAATTACAAGGTTCATTCAAAAAATTATTATTAATATGACATAAATCTGTCTTTTCCAGTATTACAATTTTACAAGTATTAGCATTCGAAGATAATTGTTACTATGCGATGTTATGCTGATTCATTATTTGAAATGGGCTGATTCATATTACAATTATTACAATTCAGCTGCATATTAACATTCAAAAGGGTGGTGTGGTGCTGATATTAGTGATATACTTTTTTTTATAGGTCAGATATCAGTGATATACTTACTATGCGGTGTGATTCATTTTTTGAAATGTGCCTCTTTATATGCATTGGTGTTTTGTTGTTAGCTATTCTATTTAAAATAATTAATAAAACGAGTTTCTAAATAGACTAATAGATGAAATCAGACTTATAAAAAAAGTCAGATTAAGCCCTTTAATATAGTTGTCACATGTATCAGACCTGAACTTGGACTTTAAATTATAAAATAGGTTAGGCTTCGGTAAGTTTTGATCCAACTCATTTCCACTTCTATTTGTGATCATTTGCATGCCCATGACTTATCCCTTAAAGTTGATTTGATTTTAAACATTTGAAATTAATAATAGGTTTTATAAGAGGGGAGAGGGAGGGGGAGGGGGGGAAGCATTATTATACACTATTGATTGGGAATTTTGGTCTAAGGTTCGAAAAATACAAATCAACAAATAAGAGTTTATTAACCAAGATGCCTTTAAGGGTTCTTTAATCAAACTAGCAACTAACTTGTTTTAAAATTGGAAAAATGTTTACTTAAATTTCGATTTTAACAATTATACAAGTTTTTATCAAAGTATTATTAATCCTAACAAAATGTCGAATTCTTAAGATCATATATAAGTCGTTTTGGTTCACAAGCATCAATACTTGCACCGCAGAAAGCATTTATACAGAAAATTGACAATATTCAGAATACAAAATACAAAAGAATCATAAACATCTATAAGAAGGAGTTATAGATAGACAAGTGCAAGAAAGTAAATCTAATCTAATAAAAAAAAAGGTCAAAAACATACATCTTTCGTAAAACTCTAGCTATCAAAAGTGTGGTGTAATTGGTATATAGTAGTAATGTATTATTCAAAAATCAAATAAAAATTCTAGAGACTTGTCTATTTATAGAAAACATAAAAATAACGGAAAAATAAATTGCTTAGGACACATGGCTTCTGAGAAAAACTGCTTGATCGTGACCTTAACACATGTCATGTGCTTGTTCCTAATGTCGAAATCGTAACCGCGTTCATAACTATTGCTATTTGTCGATTTGGTTAAATAGCTTCGCTCGACCTTTACATCGATCTTTTTATTCATTGAACTCTTTCCTCCTCTTGAAACATATCTTCGATTTTACCAGGATAACCCTTTGAACATCCATTAGAAGATATTCTTTTCAAGATTACTTTTGGATATCTGTAAATAAACACCCTTTTTGCACTCAAAAATATACTTTCGATTGACATATATCATATATCTCACAAGACCTTCCCCTAAAAATAATAGATAACAAATTAATCGACTTCCAACACTTGGAAAATTTTACTCATGACCCTAACACATACAAATACAAACATATAATAAATAATTTTCCTAATAAAAAATTACTACTTTTAAATGATTAAAATGGGTCCTCAAGTATGGTATTTTTTTATTATTATTTACTATGAAGACATGAGAAAACCAAATCTTCTTCGGCCTCAAGTTCCAAACACGTGATCATCACAATTTCCATGACATGGTCCATTTCTACTTAATTAATTGTAGACCTTAATAAATATTGCTTTGGTGAAAACCAACAAAACCAAACAAACATTGTATTAGGACGAGAAAAAGAAAACACATAATATATAGCAATTAGCAAGTGCTTCGGGTACCATACGTACACATATATCTGCATCCCTCATCACTTGTTCTTATATATTAATGAAATAATGAAAATGGCAAAAATTGATGTGCCGACTACCGACGAAGTTTTCTTAAATAACAAGAAAACAATTTCATATATATATATATATATATATATATATATGCTGCAAATGTGATGAATACTATTAGAATTATAAGTAATCCTAAGTTGACGAGGCCTGAAATATATTATAGAGTTCATAGATAAAAGATAAGACTTCTATAGAAATATTTCATTAGTTATGTTGTTTCATATGATAAAAGATAAAAAATGAGTGAGAAATATGCTCTCTCTATTAATGGAGCTTGTTGAAATAGTGACTACACCAACTAGCTAACTAACCCAGCAAACTAACGATCCACTTAACAAATCCCAACTAACCGCAGCCCACCTAATTGTTTTTTGTAATTTGATTTTTTTATAATTTGTATTATACTTTAATATTACAATCAGTATTGTGAAACCCGACCCAACCCAACCCGATCGATTAGAACGATTGGACTGAGACCCGGTGACCTAGACCAATTCCCTTATTGAATCGATTGTGCAGTTGACCAGGATAACCCAATCAAATCCGGTTGGGTAAGTTAATAAATCTCAGTTGGACTAGTCCGACCCGGTCGATTTTATAATTTTATTTTTTTTAAAGGATTTTTTTTTATAAAAACTTTAAATTTTGAATTTTGGATTATTATCAACTGTTATTTTGGATTTTGGAGCATGGATGAATTTTTCTTACTCAAATAATGTTAGTTATACTTACATATAATAGATATGTATATAATTTTGAATTTTTAATATACATCAAGTCAAACTGGGTCTATTACTGATTCACCGATTGTACCATTGATCTACTATCTCAACTGGATCAATAACTGGACCGAATTTCACAATTATGATTAGGATAATTTTAATAACATCTAAGATTATTTATAAAATATTTTATTCTCTTTTTTTAATATTCATTGTGAATATAATGACATTTTTTCTTTTTTATTCAAATAAATATTGTATTTTTTGTAGTTTTTACTGTGAAGATAATTGTTTTCTCCCTCTATTTAGATAAAATATTAATGATTTATTTTCTTTCTAGTTGTCTTTTTCTTTTAAAATCATAATATATATTTTAAAGGTTATAGATTTTTGTATTAATTGCAATGAAATATATTTATTAGTTTACTCTTTATATGATCTGATAAAATTATTTAAGAATTAAAGACTGTATTATCAAACAATTGCAAATGAGACAAATTATGAACATGATATAAGTGATTGTCAACTTAAATTTTGAGATACACCTACAAATATAATTTTTCTATCATTATTCTTTGTATATTCTTTATGTTTTTATTTTATGTTATCTTCGTTGTTCTTGTCATTATTTTTTGGGCTCGCTCTAACATGTTTCTGACTTTGAACGAGTTAAACACATGTAAATCACATAGGAAAACAATCTGAATATTGAATTGCACCAAAGATATGTTAGAATTTGCTTTCAGGCCAATGGTCATTGCCACAACAGAATATTTAGTTTGTCATATCTATTATATTTTTTATTATATAATTTTGAATTGTTTAAAAAATACATAATTATAAATATTTACATTTTTTTACTAAATTATAAGAGTATCTCCAATGGAGAGTGCTTATATGGGTTTCTTAGAATCATTTATTTATTTTTTTATGGTTCCTACATTGTTATGTCATTCATTTAAGAACTTTAACCAAATTTTGCTCAAATGGAAAAAATTGTAAAAAACTCCAAAAAGTCTCCTTAATTGGTGATGTTTGAAAAATAAGAAATTCTAAAAAAGAGTTTCTTATATTAGAAACCCAATTTTTTTAAGGAACTCTCATACCACCTAAATACTCTCTAATACATAATTTCTTATAAGAAACAATTTTTTATCCTTAAAAATCCACTAATCACCTTCCATTATTCGGAGATTACATAGAATACAATGTTTATATATTTGTTGGATAAACTTGATTTTTTATAACTGTCCCCCTAATTGTCTAACTCGTCCTTGCATCCCTAGGCAAGTTAAAAGGTGATGGAAAACAACCGATCAGTTTTGGAAGAATTATATTCAATATACCTCGTAAACAAATACTCACAATAACATAAACACCATCAAATTAATAAAATAAAATAAAAGCTCTCTCCCAAAGATTTCACTCCTGTATTCCATTTGCAATGTAGTGGTGAATGTTAAAAAAAAAAACCCTTAGGAAAATACACCATCCAATGCTCTAATCCACATCTTTGAAAATTAATTAGTCTAAAGTGTTAGGAAAATCAAGTAATATATATATATAGATATATATAATTTAAATCAAATCGAATTAATGAACTGAATCAAGCTAGTTGCAAGCTTAAATCAAGTTCATATCAAAATTTAGTTAAGTAAATCCTTGTCGAGTTGAATTATAAACTCAATTTGATTTAGTTCGATTCATTTTCAGCCTTATTAGTTGATATGAAACTTTTGATATAATTCACAAATCAAAAACTATACATTAAAAATATGAAATATATAAGACTAGACATCTACCAGTAGTTTAATAATAACCCAAAAATAACTAGGTGACCCCATAGGTGCATTCAACAATAATTACTAAAACAAACTATGATATCATATTAAAATTTTGAAAAGAGATGCAAGTAACCTCAAATTGATGAGGCAAAAAATCATAGAACTCGTAAAATAAGATAGGGCATCCATATAATCAATATCCCATTGTTTGTTCTGATGTCCAATACAAATTACATGAAAATAACCATTAGTTAATTACTTCAAGAACGACGAAACTTCAGGCTTCAACAATGTGCATCCAAAAACAGGATAATAAAATAAAATATAGAAATAAATAGGAAATATAATGTTCATAGAACTTGTTGAAGTAGTAACTACGCCAACTAACGAACCAACTAAACAATTAACAGATCTCAGCAAAAACAATTTATACCCTGTGACAAATACATTATTATCTCATGCATCAATTTGTATTGTAAAATTTGATACATCACGTAGCCCAAAAGTTTGGCACTTTTATACATATTCACATTTACCCTATAATTGCCCAATTGTTTTTTAAGATAGTTTGCCCAATTGTTAATATAATAATACACTCAAAAAAAAACTTTTGAAGTAAAACCATTTCCCTAGCTACGTCATAGTACTACATGAATAAACAATAAAGGTGAAGAACATTTTTCTTTAATTAATACTTTATTTTTTCGAAGAATTACTCTGTTGGTCTGTCAAATTCTCATTAAATGATGTTCATTAATTTATCACATCATTAGTTAACGAATTTTCATTAACAGCAAGCGATACTAAAATAAAAAAGTGGGATACTAAAATAAAAATACTATCCGTCGGTTACTGAATAAAAAAGGTGACAATACTATTTTGAGTAGTAATGACCATCTATTCACATTTGTATGAATATAAAAAAAAATGTGGGATACAAAAATAATAATTTTTTAAAAAATAGATAGTCAAATCAAAATGACATTTTACGGGCAATAAAAATTATTTAAGTGTATATATAAAGGCCCTCCAAGGTTTAAAGGCATTGCAAGAGATCGATGAAAATCCTCCAAGGTCATGCCTGCCTCGTAAAATGATGAGGTTTTTTGGGTGATCAATAACTGTGGATCACTTTCAGTTTCAAATTTGGCTCTGTTGCTTCACTTTTCATAAAGAAATATTGGTGGAAGAATCCTTCAGTCTTTACTAGCCCCACCAGTCATTATTTATGCTACCTTGTGAAAAGATGGTCATTACTACTCAAAATGTGATAGTTGCATTTCACATTTCACGTTTTACATAGTTGCTATTAGTCGGCAGAACCATGTAGAATAAATAAATTACTCGATAGTTGCTAAATAATATACGCACTACACTACTACGAGTATCCCATGTTTTATTTGGTTGGACCTGAAAGTATCAAAGTAATTCAAGAAACTTTTTAACTTGGTAACACACTAACACGTAAATAAATATTAGCAATTATTTGTATTGATTTCTATGTAATTTTTTGCATAAAAGATCATTTATCAATAAAGGAAATCTTAATCAAATAATAACATAATTTAAAAAGGGAATTAGATTTAACATTTTTAATAAAAATTAAAGCAATCATAAATAGTTAGCATGGAGTAAATTCACATCTTGATCCTTAAAATTGTGACAAGTTATCACTCAGTTTGGGATTTAATCAACTTAATTAAGACTTTTCATTCTTTTTCAAAAGTGTATTATGCGAGGATGGAACTTAAGTATTTTTTAACAAAATCGGCATGAGTTGCCAACTGGGCTACACCCATTAGGTTATATATAGGAGTTTGTAAGCTTTAATGCTATCAAACGCCATCCTTAACAAGATGGTGATCATAACTGTAGTACTTGGGTCTACAATGAATCATGTTAAGGGATGTGAGTAATGTAGATAAGATTTGTCCCTCCTATGTAGATTGTTGGAGTTATGTCTATGGATCTTTCAATAGAGTGGGACGAACTATCAATGTAAGATATTTGACTTGTTTGTGTTTACACGCCCACTCGGGTATCGAGAAATCGATGATCGAACTTAACGATGATGACATTCTTATGCCTCATGTTCGACCAAGACATTTGAATGAAGGGACAAAGGCTACATTGTGGAAATGGTTGTGGTAAGGTTGAAATCGAATAACTAATTTTCTATAAGGTTACACACATAGAGTGATTAATTAGAGCATATGAATAAATTGAATGTAAATTAATTTAGTTCATAGTTAATTAAAAAAATATGATTTAATTAATTAATGACATATTTAATTAAATAAGATGTTATCTGATAAGATAATTAATTAGATATGATTTAATTAATTATCTATATATCTAATCAAATAAGATAATTATTTGTATGTCTAATTGAATAAGACTTGATAAGATTAAAAAAGATTTGATAAGATAAAGATATAATTGGGATTTGGATCAAACCACTCTTACACACACACACACACACATATATATATATATATATATATGAGAGAGAGATGGAATTGATGATGCACATGAAAAATTGATAATTTACTATTGAGAGTTGGATGTCACACCAAATCCTTACACGTCTACCATCTACTAGCACTAAGACCTCGCTCTAGTGTTGCTTGCGTGGACTTAGTAGAGTTGTCGTATCCTTCGGCACTTGGTGATCAAAGACACCTCTCCGTCGTTTGGAAGCACATTACAAAGGTACATTCTAATCTCTCAATGATCCGTGTGTAATGTGTGGTCCCTGGAATGGGTTCTTCCCACTCATGGTCTTTTAGAAAATTTAAAAAATATAGACCATGAAACTCCAACAGTAGTCACTCTCAAGTCCATCATCATCAAGTTGGAAATCTTCATCACTACTCATTAGTCAAATCATCCTCACCCTTCGACACCATCGTGTCAAAAGGAACAAGTGTGAGGAGTGTTCCTTTTTAGGCCAAAAAACCAAGAAGAAATTGTTAATTCATAAGACAAACCAAGATCCTCCAATATTTTGAATTGATGCAAATAATTACAAACTTTAAAAGTTATGTTTTATATGACATCAGACAAATGTATTGTATATGCATCTGATAGTTCAAACAGAAGCATACAAAAGCTAAGATCTAAGAAGCATTTAAGACTTCATTAATGCTTTGTGTTTGAGATTTGTTTTGCAAAGTATGTCTTGAATCATTCATCCTAGGATTTGTCAAAGGTAAAGGAAGTAAGAGAATAATCAAAGACTTCAAGAACAACATCTCTTTTCCTCTTATAAGACTTGCCTGCTTCACCTGTTGTGGATAGTACCTTTTTTAGCAAAAGTATTTTGACCTCTGCTGAAGTGTGGCTTAAGAAAAATAAAAAGAATGGTGTTTCATACATGCATTTAATGCACCAACATATACATCTTCAGACACAACTCGCAATGAAGAGAAAAAATTGTTTAAAGACAACAAACACTTTCTAAAGATTGACTAAAAATACGAGAAACTTTAAAAAGAAAAAGTTACGAACCTACAAGCTAATATTTGAAAACTATTTTTCCTTCGCTTTTGAGCTATCTTTCTTTGTAAATTTTTTAAGTTTAAAAGCTCTCAAAAAACTGTATATCTTGAGAGAAAAGACTAAGTGTTTGATTTGTATTTTTTTGTAAGACGTTAAGGCTAGTTAGTGAGTAAAACAACATCAACAAATCTACTGATTTGTTGAGAATTAGTAATAACTTGGTAGAACAAAGAATATTAGATTTGTTTTAAGCTTTGTTGTAAGAGTCAGAAGTGGTAAGGAATACTACTTGTAACTTTGTTAAAGTTAGTGAAACCCAAGAAATGGACGTAGTCTCAATGGTAGAGACAAACCAATAAAAAATTCTGTGTTTGATCTTGTTAACTTTATTGTTTTTAATTGACTAAGGGTGTGGATTTGATTTTGCTTCGGAAAAGAGATTTTGCAAAATTTGTTGATATCGTCTAATTGGATATCTGTTTGTGAAAATCTCGCTTTCTCCCTTTAAGCTTTATCATATGATAACTTTGTTGTTTGAAAAAGATTTATGAAATATAGCAAAATCACAATTTAACCCTCCTTCTTTTGATATTTGCATTTACATAGATAATTTAGGCTTAATCATTTCTCGTTTATGCTTATTTTCACCTCCTATATGATTAGTTCATGCAAAAAAAAAAGTTAAATAAGGTTGAACTCATTCTCAACATGCTAAAAAAATGTGTTAAGTTGGGTTGAACTCATTTTAATATTGAGTTAGAAGTCTCCACCCAACCTAACTCCGATGAGTTATGGATTAGTTAGGTTGACCCACCAAACTTTTGAAAATTATAAAAAAAAATAGGTGACTCATTAATTAATCTAACAATTAAATAATAAAAAAATTAAATCATCATAAGATAAATATAATGTCACAATTATAAAGATGATATTCTATTATATTGCCTTGGCACAAATGGTTTCTAGAACCTATCATCACTGAGTTAAATAAATGAAATGCAAAGCAACAAAAAAACATGAGATATTCATAATAGTCCACAAAATAATATTTAATAAAACAATCCATTAAAACATAGAAAAACAGTCCAGCTAAATGGGTCAACTTAGTCCAACCCGCCTTTGAACTGTCAAGTTGGCAGGTTATGTGAATTGAAGGATTGAGTCATATAACCCAACCTTGTTTAATGAATTAAATGAGTTAATGGTTGAGATCAATCCATTTTGACATCCTTACTTGTTTCAGCCAAAGTTTTGCCGTAAGAATTTGAGATTAGGAAGTGGGGTGGAGGAGGATAACCAAAAAAATGAGAGGATAGTTTTGAATTGTGTAGAACAAGGTGTGAGAGATTTTCGAAATAAATGAATGATTGTATCCTTTCATAAAAACTATATTTTTTTTTCAACATATTCTAAGTGAATTAAAAAGGCAACACTATCACTTTATAATTTATCTTTTTCCTTATATTTCAACTTTAATTAATTTTAATTTTTTTACTATATAAAATCATCTTTTTAAATATTTACTCAGATGTAGTACCACCATTAGAGTTGAGGAAAAGAAAAGACCGAAAAGTGCTTATAGCACTAAGCAGTAATAATTAATTAAGAGAAGCAGCATGCACGTACATATGCACACAATATTGTTCCAACATCATTAAATGCAACCAAGTTCTTCATTTCTCTGCTTTATTGACGACCAATTAGAGGCATCACTAGAAGAAATTAATAAAACCAATAACGTTAATGCAGCAATTGTGGGACAACAAGGACTACACAAATTAAGATATATTGTCAACACATTACGGATATATTGTTGAGTCGTTTTCCACACGAGACGTGTCTCATTTTGTCGTCAAGAATATGGAAATTAAGACCACAATGTATGACACTAGAGGTGTCTCACTTTCGCACTAATACACAAACACAAAGCTTATATATAATAACGCTACATAATCCCCTCAACCTCAACACTTAAATATCATACAAAGCATGGCTTGCATGTGGCTCAAGAATGCCGGTGGCGGCAGCAGGAAGAAGCCGCTGCCGGCCGACATGCCCCCGTGGCCACTTGGCGGTGACCGTGGGAGAAGCAAAGATTATCTTAACCATCCACTGCTTCAACAACTACTAGACGAATATGAAGGTCGTTATGGCTTCAACAAGAGTGGTCCTCTGGCTATACCTTGTGATGAGTTCCTTTTTAAAGATATTATTCAGACCCTGAGAGATGGAACTTCTTCCTCTAGCCATGTGCCTCTCAAGAAGCTAGACTTGGGCTTGTCCAAGGACTCTATGCCCTTACTTCAGGGCTTTGAAAGCAAAAGGAGGAGGAGCAACTAAATGCACTTATTTTTATTACTATAGCAGTCTAAGGAGAATAAGTATAACTCTCTTTCATCTCCCTCAATTGCCAATTAGGTTCAATTGTCCAAGAGTAGTTCTCAACAACCATGTTAGATTCACAAACGATGTCAAAACTTCTTCAGATTCATCAATGCCTTATAGTTAGATGAGTTCTTAATTTTTTTATCTAAGATTTCTTCACAAACACTCTTTTTATCACAAAAAATTTAGGTAAATAGACTCTCAACCTCATCAAGGTCGGAACAAGTCTCAACTTAAAAAAATACTTATAAAAGATACTTCTACATTGTTTATCAAGAAAGTCTTTATTAGAACCAATTTAATCTTATATCTTTGCGAGATGGGTTTTAACTTTATCAATCAAATCAACCTTTGTTGAGAAATGTTACATGTACTTAATATGTTATGATGCATGTGCTTGAATTTCTTTGTTTAAAATATATATATATATATATATATATATATATATATGATTTGTATGATCTTTGATGATGCATAAATACAACTTAATTATGGGTCGATATAGTAGAATTAATGAGGTCTTTAAGCTGAAAATGGAAAGAAAAAAAAAAGTTAAGTATTTGAACAGTGAAAACCAGCAAGGGGCCACAAGAAGTTGTGATTGGAACCGAAATCATCAACAGTTGACTCCATACTGCGGAGGACATGTACAATTGTAGCACAAATTGCTTGCCAGGCAATAATGAAATATGGGTATTTATTTTCAAAATTGGCGAAATTATTGTTATTTTCGTACTAAATACCCAAATATTAATGAACCAACAATATTCAAGACTTGTATTCTGTACATCTGTTTTGTTGTGATCCGCAATTATTATTTAAATCGAACAATAAATATTTTAATGTTACCCACAACGAAATAGATTATGACGTGATATATGATTATGCAAATAGCAACTCTATAGTACGAATCACAATATTCAAAGCCAAATACAAGAGCCAATTGTATGGCCAGGAGATGATTGTCCATGAGCTAAACTCAACAACGATTTGAAACAAATTTGCCAAAGTCCAAACCAAAGTAAAAGTTTGTAACACCACTTGAATAAAAGCAGCATCAGGCATCTACACTCTTCAAGCTTTTGATGTTAGGTAATATCCGAGAATATTAGAAAGCTAACGAGTAGATTGATGGCATGCTGTTAAAAAAATACATCAAACCATCATTACTGTGAAATGGGGTTATAAATATGGGTGTTCTTCTATCGCGGGGTAAATGAATCCAATAAATGGATCGAGTCTGAATGAAAATTTGTTGTGACGATATGAAACTTCATTTCTCATAGTCTAAAACTCTTAGATTCATCTGCAGACAACCTACAAAAAATATGAAAATTTAGCAGACTCCAAATATTTTCAACAATGCCACAGGACAACTGACAAAACGCTTCCTTAGCGGCTCTACGGCGTGCGTCCAGAAGTGTTGCATTGGTGAAGAGCTCAATGAGAGCTTTTTCGAGCTCCAGTTTTCCAGAAACCTATAAGTAGAGGACCAGAGAACAGTATAAGAATATTCGTGCTAAAGAACAATGTGTGATTGGCAAATGAGTTGTCACCCCCACCTGAAGAACCGACAAAGGATTTGATCGTTGCATTTCCAGTACCATGTGGGAGAAATGCCCAATGTGACAACCTGAAATCAGCTATGAGTTCCAACCAAAATAACATGTTGAAATTTGAGAATTGCATTATTCAACATTCACCTGTCAAAACAGCACAGCCCGCTGCAGCAGCTTCTGAGATATTGTGGCCAGACAGACCAGGGAGTAGCGAACCCCCAATCACAGCTATTGGTGTTAATGTGTACAAGAGTCTTAATTCACCTACCAAAGAAGATGGATGACAGTAAATGTCATGGATGATATCCCTAATAAGCCTAACAATTCCATCCGCCTAGGTACCCTTTCCCCACTCACTAATTAGTAATAGACTTGAAAGGATAGTTCCATATTTACATAAAAGTCAACATGAAATTGCAAATTTGCAAATAAAAACTAAGGTCGGGATACTTCACCAATCCTCCCTTTGAGTAAACCTGAATTAAAATGATCTTGACAATTATAAAATAAAGACAAGTGGTGATGAAGATGGTGAATTATGGCAAAGAATGAGGAGCAAACTCAACAGCTCGAGAAATCCCATGGTCTCAATTCTCAGTAGAAGTGGATTTTCATGTATAAGAGCATATCACGTTGGTGAAAAGATAGAATTTGTACCCAAAGTGTCCACCACATAAATATTAGTTCCAGGCTTAAACTTCTCATTTTGAGACCTCAAAACTACATTTTGTCCTTCTTTCTCCAATTTCTGCACTATATCAAGAATCACCATGAATTTCGGAGATGGTAGAAAAAGTGTTAAAAATAAGAAGAGTAATGTTTAAATGAGAATTATTTCTGTTGTATGCAAATGACCCTAAAGGAGATGTACAAACTGATTGACATTTGAATATGAGCATATTCATACACAATGATTCAGGTAGCGTTTACCTTACTTTTTTTAAGCTTCTCTTCTCTTTTAAAAGACAAGCCAAGGCAAACAAACCTAGAAAAGCTCTTGAAATAAAAGTAACATTTTTGAACAAAACCCCAATAAACACTAACAAGTGTTTGGTCTGGAGGAAGGGACTAATCCCCCGCAAAGTAGCAAACTATGATATGAGTTTCTACTAAGAATGGCACCAGCATTTAGTATCTGCTAGATACTGGATCAAAACACCCTCAACTGAGACAAATTTTCTGTATTATTCTTCAATTAATTCTGGTACCAATAGATGGCAGTACCAGAATAGCAGACGTACAGAAATGAAAGGTAACACAGGGTGTTTGAGAGATCCTGCTATTTTCTTTCCTTTTTTCAGTCTCCCTAATTCTGTTCTTTTAGCGATATGGGTTAACTTCCTGTCTTGGTTCCTTTTTATTCCCTTACTTAAATCACTCAATTATTTCCTTATATAAATCATTCAACTACCCTTAATTGCTGCACATGCAATCTGTTACATTATTAATTCAATTCCCCCTCTGCCGCTTCCTAATATAGACCTTATTAATAAGTGGTTTTTTCCTAACAGTATCAGACTGTCTCAAGTAAGGATGGCCTCCTATGAAAGATACCTGTAGGAAACCAAATTCATGTTTTTTGAAAGGATATGGGAAAAAAAGCTTACTTTGGCAATCTCTCGTCCTTCATGCGGATGCCGAGGGACAATAATAGTCATTGTATTAGGTTGTTGCTGCATAAGGGCATTGTGAACACCTAATATTACTGTAGAGAAAGCAATCAAATATAAATATATTATAGGATAGAGAAAATAATGAGTATCAAAACAAGGACAGTAGCAAACTAATTCCACCAATGTAAAGTAGTCTTGAAACTAATACGTAGAACAATCTGTAAAAGACAGAAGAAACATAGATTCTAACACTACAAGGTTTTTAAAACTATCATTTCCATGAATTTAAAATCACACAACAGGAGGCCAAAACAATAACATAGTATTTTCTTGTTAGTGCTAATTTATGGAAGAAAAAGGAAAACAGAATTTGCTAAATCACGGGAAAAAATATTGTAACTCAAGGTCAGAGTTGATAAAAACATAAAAAAACGTGTGCAAACAAAAAATGTTAATATCTTTACTGACTGCAAAGCAAATCTGAACAATCAAACCACCTATATTATGTTAATTTTCCGATAGTACTGGCTTCAATCATTTTTTTATGTTAAGCAAACTGATCAGGTGTTCCAATAGATTCCGAGGAACAGATAAGTATTTGCAACATAATACCAGAGGTATAGAAGAAGGAACTGACTTTCTTCTTCTCGATTATGAATGGAAGCAGCCATCCAAACCTGCTTTTGAGTAAGCTCTAGTCTCAGATTGTCTATGTTAATTCTACCT
Organism: Glycine tomentella; assembly: GCA_007407185.1. Taxonomy (NCBI): domain Eukaryota; kingdom Viridiplantae; phylum Streptophyta; class Magnoliopsida; order Fabales; family Fabaceae; genus Glycine; species Glycine tomentella. The sequence goes on from PYAF01000329.1 coordinate 1,421,756, forward strand.
CTTTCATTGACTCCAAAATCTTCTATTACTGAATGAAAAGAGTGATGAGACAAGATTAGTACAGAGTACAGACCACTTTATCACTTCAAAAAATCAACTATCCAAGAGGAACCAAAAAATTCAATTTTCCCCTATATAATTGTTTCCATATCAACAACAAAAGGGATATCAACTAGGCATCTAGTTTTGATTAGAAGTCAATAAACCAAATCATAGAAAAAGAACACAATAATGGTGTATATCTGAACAGACTGTTGTCAACTTTTCATGTTCAATTTCATTTAATCTGAATAAAAAATAACAAAATTAATGACATACCATATTTTAAATCACCAGAGAAGTTTATGATATAAGGAGGGGCTTGTAGTAGCTGAAACCGGATACCCTGCTCTGTACTCTATGACAAATACAATGTTCAACGATGGCATAATAAGAGACATGAATCAATGTGAAGGTAAAAAGATCTAGGTGCACATACCAATGGGACAATCAACGAAAACTTGGAAAACATCAATGAAATTAATGGTAGAAGCACTGGTCTTGACCAAATTTTAAAGGACTTTTCAGACATCCGAGCATTTAAGAGTGCCAGTGTTATCTGATGAGAGCAAAATGGGTTATAGTATGTAAGAATCGATTTGATATGATGCACATGCAACGCACACAAATGAAGCAGATGTATGAGCAAAGAAATTAATTGGTCTTCCATTTTAAACTAAAATTGTTAGCCTCAACTACTGTTACTACCATTTAAGTAGTTGGTTAGCTAGTTCCTATTCAGATGTGTGGATTAAACATTCAACTATTTCTCTCTTCTGTATCTATACATGCTCTACAAATGTAGTCTACAAACTAATGAGAAAGAATGACTTACACCATTTCTGGAAGCATCCATGATAAGATTTGGCCAGAGTTCACTTTCCATCAGCACAATAGCATTTGGTTTCCAGTAATCAAGGAAAGAATGGATGGAAGTAGGGGTGTCAACAGGAGAAAACTGCCAAATTTGAAAGTTACAAAAATCCAAAACAATTGTGTTAAGCCTAATCAGAAAATTCAAAAACTGTAGACCAAACAATAACTTCAAAATATTTAAGAGCCTCTATTCAAGCAGATAAATAAATGGTAAATAGTAAGCAAGCCAGAACACAACAGTCAACCCAGGAATGTCATTTCAAGTGTCTGTTAGATAAGAAGCCAGATTTACATCCCTAAGATTCTAGAAACCAGTTAAAAAACAAAAACATGACAAAGATTGAAAACAAATACTGCATAAATAAATTTCCTTAAGAAAAAAAAACATTTCTCTTTTTTTTCTACTTCTTATCAGAAATAAACTTATTCCAGAAAAATGCATGATTATTGTTAATCCTTGTTTTCAAAAATTAAGAATGACAGTCCAGCATAGGCATATCATCCTTTTATCAGCAAGTTAGTTTTACTTATATGAATGATCAGGTTCAGCACAGGCAAAAGCTTTACTTATATGAATAATCAGGTTCAACATATCATTAACCCATAAGGTTGACACTTGACACAGTAGTGTAAGACTTTGTTGCGTTCACGCACCGTGTGAGCAAAATTCCCTTAGACCAGTGGCAATCACGCACCGTGAGCAGTATTAGTCTCTGACCCAATGGTTAAGGGACACTCTGGTCTCTAACCCAGGACCACCAAAAGAAGTTCAACATATCATCCTTTACAACAGCTTAATCGAGGAATGATAATAACATACTCTCTAATACACTAATACATGGCGAGTTAACAAGGCTTGGTAAAATAGTAAGTGAAATTGTATTCTAGGCCCTGCATGCGGATAAAGAAATTACTCAATCAATGTTAATAGCATTCCACAACAGCATACCTGTAAAATGATTCCACTCGGAAGCGACTTGCTCAATACTTCACTGCATTAAAAAAAAAAAAAATCAATCGTTTGAACTAAACTTTCTAGTGTTCTGAAATTCGGAGCGAGGAAATACAGAGTGTGAGAGTCTTACAACGCGGACATGGTGGTGATGGTCATGAGCACGTTCAAGTGAGGCATTCGCCGAATGCAGTGTTTGATGACGGGAACGGCGATCATTCCTTCGCCTAAGGAAACGGCGTGGAACCAGAGGAGTGGGCCCGGGTGCCGGGGCTGAGAGGGCTGGCCGAGGCGCTCCAGCCACCGGTGCGAGTGCTCCAAGCCGAGGAAGCGCCGCCAGCGCAGGTGGAGGCGGATTAACGGCGATAGGCCGTGGGTTAGGGCTCTGTATAGCTTGTACACCACCAACCCCTTCTTCATCATCCTTCTCGTTCACGCCATTCTTCTTCCTCTTTTCTTCTTCGGAAGGAACTTAATACACCAGCAAAAAGGCTAATACACCCAGAATTTTTTTAAAATGGCAATACTACCCTTCGTTGCTTATAACAAAAGCTTAGGACTTTTTGTTGCTGCCATTAACGAGTTCAAGGTTCCGTTCAGTGCATTGTGAGTGGGAGGTGTTGGTTGTGGGCGTTTTAGCTGGTGGTGGTTGCGTTTGACGCTGTTGAAGTGGTCGGAGTGACAGATGGTGGCGGAGCAACTGTCGATGAAGGTAAGTTACATTTTTCTGAATTTACGGAATCGATAATCCGTATGATTGATACGGATTGTCTGACCCGTATGGGCACACGGATTGTCTGATCCGTACGGGACATACGGATTGTCTGATCTGTATGCCCCATACAGATCAGGCAATCCGTATGGATCATACAGATTGATTAATCTGTATACACTAAAAATGCAATTTAATTATTAAAATGTGATTTTAATTATTATAAATTATGTCCTTAATAATTATTATCTGTTTGTGTTGTGATTTATGTAAGTTTGTTGTCATTTGTGAAGATGAACAACGATGATTGGATGTATGATGCTATAATGTCTGAAGAAATAGATATGAATGAAGATATCGAAGATGAACCGAGTGCATTTGAAAAAGATGATGGTTCAGTCGATTGTTCTGCAGCTTTCAATACTTGTGAGGTATGTATATTATTTATAAATTCGTTACCGTTTATTAATCAATGATTTATGGAACTTAATCGTCATTATTATTGATTTGTGTAGGTGTTCGCTTCTCGTGATGAACTATTAAAATGGGCTAGAAGTGTTGCGTATGAGAATGGTTTTGTAGCCATGATAATGAGGTCGGACATGCATACTGGAAAGAAGGGAAGAACTTCATTTGTTTTAATTGGTTGTGAGAGAAGTGGAAAGTATAGAGCATTCAATAAAAACATGGTGCCCACAGTGACTAGCACGAGAAAATGCAATTGTCCGTTTAGATTGAAAGCAAAATCAGTACCGGAAGGTGAAGGGTGGATGGTGAATTATTATGTGACACTCATAATCATGGTTTGGCAAACTCATTATGTGGACACCCGTATGCTGGTCGACTGACAGAGGAAGAGAAGGTTGTAGTGCATGATATGACACAATCGATGGTGAAGCCTAAGAATATTCTCCTTACTTTGAAAGAGCATAATCCGAATAATTCTACATCCTTGAAGCAAGTAATGAATGCAAGGTATACATATCGTACACGTATCAGAGAAGGTAATACTGAATTGCAACAGTTGATGAAGCTTCTTGAACGTGACATGTACATTCATTGGCATAGAGTGAAGAAATGAAAATGTCATTCGTGACCTGTTTTGGACCCATCCAGATGCAGTGAAATTGACCAATGCATATAATGTTGTTTTTCTGATAGACAGCACATACAAAACAAACAGGTACAGACTTCCCTCGTTGGACATTGTTGGTGTCACTCTTACTGGGTTGACGTTCTCAACTGCATTTTCTTTATTAGAAGCTGAACGTGTAGACAATGTTGTTTGGGCTCTAGAACGTTTTAGAGGCATGTTTATTAAAACTGAATTTTTCCCAAAAGTCATTGTCACTGATAGAGATTTAGCATTGATGAGTGCAATTACAACTGTGTTCCCTATGTCTACCAATTTACTTTGTCGGTTCCACATTGAAAAAAATGTGACGGCAAAATCTAAAACTTTCATTCGACAGAGTAACGCATGGGAGTATGTGATGGAAGCCTGGGGAAGTCTTGTGGACTGTGGTAATGAGAATGAATTTGGTGATTATATGGCAAAGTTTGACATTGCATGTTCTCTATGGCCTGCGTTTGTTGATTACATGAAAACCACATGGCTGAATCCACACAAAGAAAAATTTGTTTCAGCGTGGACCAAACAATTTATGCATTTGGGTAATACAACAACTAACAGGTTAGCAGATGTTTAAGTTTTGTAAAGTTAGTGCTTTTATATTGTGGCTGTAGGGGATAGTTTGTGACTGTTACCATTGGATTGCAGGGTCGAGTCAGCACATTCGACATTGAAGAGGTTGTTGCAGAATAGCCTAGGCGACCTGTGTAGTGTATGGGATGCAATGCACAATATGCTGACCTTGCAACATACTGAGATTAGGGCATCATTGGAGAGAAGCACACATGTGGTGGGTCATGTGTTTAAAGTAACACTGTATAAACGACTGATTGGAATGGTGTCCAGGTATGCTTTAAACCAATTAGCTGCTGAGTATGAGCGGGTCCATTACGCAGGCAAAAGCAAAAAACGTTGTGGATGTGTTATGAGAACTACGTATGGACTGCCTTGTGCATGTGAGCTAGCTAAGTATGTTCTTGGGTCCATACCTATTGATGCTGTTGATTTGTTTTGGAGGAGGTTAAGTTTTGAAGATCAAGGTGTAGATGAGGACCATGTGGACATAAGTGGAGAGATGGAAGTCGTATCTATGCGTTTTAATAAGCTTGATTTTTGTGGGAAGGTCACTTTAAAGACAAAACTTAGAGAAATTGCATATCCTGACAAAAATTCAATGTGTCCTCCGCCTAAAAAAGTGAAAACAAAAGGTGCGCAAAAGAGACAAGTTTTGCAACACGCGAGGTCAACCAAACGGGATCCATCTTACTGGGAGTATGTGGACGAATTACATTCTGTTCAGAATAGTTGTTCGACACCAAAACATCCTGCAACATCTTCGGCTAATGACAAGCATACAAAGACCAAGCCTCCGATGTTGGATCAGTTTCATACATTCATGCATGATTTCATTGTAGACATTATTGATGTTAAAGCTGATGGTAACTGTGGATTTCGTGTTATTGTGGCTTTACTAGGTTACGGTGAAGAATCTTGGTCTTTGGTTCGCAATCATTTGCTAAAAGAACTTGCAGAATGGTCTGGTGAATACATAGCATTGTTTGGTGGCTTTAACAGATTTGAGCAATTGAAACGGTCCCTACTTGTTGATGGGTTGTCAAAGGTAACTACTATGTTTATGCATGTTTGTATTTATACATTAACCATGGTTATTATATTTACAGTTAATTGGTTTTCATGTCAGGTAACAATTGATAAGTGGATGGATATCACCGATCTGGGGTACGTCATTGCATCACGGTATAACCTTGTTCTTGTTTCTCTATCTCTGAAACAAAGCATGACGTTCTTTCCTTTAAGAAGCCAACCACCTGCAGATGTTAATGTTCATCGGGTAATTTGTATTGGACATGTGTTTGGAAATCATTTTGTTCAGGTAAAAGTTGTTGAACACAGTTTATTGCCCAAACACTCTTAACAAATTTGAACCTAACTTGATGGTGGTTATTGTTTCAGGTTGCATTGAAAGCTGGATGTCCAATTCCCCCACCTGCGTTGTTATGGTCAAGGAATTGTTACAATGTTGCAAATCAATGGATAGTTCCTTAACAATATAGAATTGAAGCTTATAGACAACTTCAACATGTCCGTACTAATTATGTTGACTTACGAGTGTAGTTCACATTGTAGACATTATTTAACTTGATATTGTTCACAAATTAGTAATCTTCTTCAAGCATGTACTTTGATGCTTTGTTCAACATATTGTAAACCATGTATTGTTCTATGAACGTGTTTTCATGACAAGCAATAACTCAAAAGAAACATAATATTATAGATAATGTTAAAACAACAATACTGTCGAACTACATGAACTACAATGTCGAACTCAAATAACGTTCACATATGGTGAAGTAGAATAACAAGTACGATAAATATCATACTAAATAAAACACATCGAAAAACATCTCTAATGCTGCCTCTGCCTCGTCCGTCTCTGGCGCTGATAAACACATCGTTCCTCGATCACCGAACGAGCTATACGTAGTAGGCGCTCAGTGGCGGCATAGGCATCACTCCCAGGAGAAACCATGCGTAAGTCTATCATCTCCTGTAAGCCGCGCGCTATCCTATCGAATGTAGCCTGCACCAATGTGAAAACATTAACGGTTACCATTGTAACATTTCATAGTTAATAACACAAACATATCAACAATGATGCACATACCAATGCATGGCGAGGCTCGTCGGATATAGGTGGATCTGGAGTTGGGTCATCAGTAGCAGCACGCGGAGGGTCGTCAACAATGTGTGGCTCGGGCGCCGGGTGGGGAGCAGGATCACCTACCTCAACGGGTCTCATATATGGATGCGACACGCGGGAAAACCAGTCCATGTAACCCATCACTGTCTTACTAGGATGACGGGCAACCTCAGTTATGGATGCTAAGTGATCCTCAAACTGTATCCATGCCTCGTCAATCTCATCTGTGGATGGCGCGTCTGTAAGGTGCATGTCTGGAATATCCTGAACATACCCGTACTGTCTGAGGACCCTACCGGGAAGATGTCTGACCACGACCGGTCCGCACCGAATATGACCAGAGAAGAGAGAAATGATGTCGAAGTCGCTATGTGGACGATGATCGACATAAAGAGTCCAACACACATCCTCTATGACCAACCTATCAAGTCGTCTACGATAGGTGACCATAGGTAATGCCTGGGCAGTCTTCCACCGACAGGCTCGTGGTTGGGACTCCTGATAGTCCTGCACAGTAGTGACATTTCCCACAGTGGGGAAATGTTCATAGATCCAAGACTAGAAGCCAACATACCAACATTAGTTTGTTATCATCAGAAGCACAAAACATAACTACCTATATTAAACACAATGACAATAGTCAAACCATTACCTGAAGTAAGGTGATATAACCAGCAAGATGCTTGCCGTGGTGCTAACATGCATAACTGAGGTTAGCATACATGTGAACAAGTGCTGCCACACCCCAAGCATGTCCTCCTGCGTCCTCTAGATCACGAAAGGCCTCCAAGAACGCCACACTAATATGTGTAGCGCTCTTGTTGGCAAACAGCGTGCGCCCAACAAAATGAAGTAAGTAGGCATTGGTGCATCTCCGCCCCAGCATCTTCAGGGGTGACCTGCAGCAACTCAACAAGCAAGTGAACGCCCTGGCCAACGTCGATCATCTGGTACAACAACAGATGACCCTCAATGGGGATATGCAACAGATGTCCCTCAATGGATAATCCGTACCATACCCAACACACCCCGATAATTGCAACGAACCTCACACGGTAGCCGGAACAGCTTACCACCTCCCTCAAGCGACGAACAAGCATCAATGTAGCCTTAGACTTTGTCGGAACTAACGAAACCAAAGATGAACACCGGAGCACAGGCAAGCTAAACAAAATCGCAGCAGAGCAGGGGTGTATGCGACGGAATCCGTAAAGCCTCAAATGAAAACAATGGTAATGAAAACGTTTAACACCAGGGCCATTTAAGGAAATTCACTGTGTATTTTAAAAAAAGTCTGGATGTATTAGCTTTTTTGCTGGTGTATTAAGTTCCTCCCTTCTTCTTCTGTTGTTACTTCACTATACCAGAGTGCAAGCCCGAGCCCAAAACCCAAAGACCACCACATCTATATGGGCCTCTGGCCCCAATTATAAATCAAGTGGGCCATTTTCTGGTGGCCTGCTAAATGTATCTTTGGATTTTGGATTTTTTTTTTCTTAGTATAAATGCAAAACAGTTGAGGGATTTACTACAAATTACACACCTAAAGTTATACCCCTTTATAATATATCTTTGGATTAGGAATGTATCAATAACTCTTGAGGAACTCAAATTGTAATTTAGCTTAAAAGTATCAACATGTTTTAAATTAGTTGTTTTGATGACAAAATTAATTAATTAATTATAGATAATAAAAATTGTTTTTATTCAAAGCTTAACTATTTACGTAATCACTTAATTAATTATAGATAATAAAAATTGTTTTTATTCAAAGCTTACTGTATCATCTTTTGAAAAACACAATTATTTTTAATGAATTTTAAATTATTTTCAAAAAGTAGTTATTTGCATTTCTATATTTCTATAGTATTTAATATTTTGTTATATTTTAAGCTTGATGAAAATTATATTCTCATATTGTTATTTATAATTTAAACATTTTTCTACTTTCGTTCCATTCTTGTATAAGTTCTCTAGAATATGAACAGTTGAACTCTGTTCTATTTATCTTTGTTAATAATTAGTTGTATTGAAGTCTCTAAAATATATTGAAGCTGCCCTCCACTTGAATTGTCTATGGTTGACTTCAGTCAACACACCAGCTTGTGGTTTAAGCTGATTAGTGTCTTTAGGCCAAGATGGTTCGTTGCAATAGATTTGGCCTTAAGAGCCCAGTCCAGAACAGTATTTATAATCAGCAATGTGCAGATCTTGAACAAAATCATCTAATATTTCTAATCTGCAAAATCAATTAACCAAAATGTAACCAAAGCTCAGAATCAGCGTGATGTGATTCCCAGCGACCAGCGTATTTTTAACATTAAAAGTATTAAAGTACTATTTGGAAAAGGCTACATTAGAAAATGATAACTGTACATCATTGGTGACATTCATGTAGCCTATAAGTATTTATTGTACAACACATTCTTTCTCAAACGAACATCATTAAGAGCTCTAGACCCTGCAAACTCCTGCGCCTCTCTCATTCGAGCCTCTCTATCAATCCTGCACACATAGTGAACACCAACTAGGAGCTCAACCATTGTAGCTTCAGCTTTTGCTTGGTCTGCAAAGTAAAGAGTCTGAACAAGCAAAACATTTTTGGCTTTGGAAGCACATTGCTCCCTCTCAAAATTCCTCTCAGAATGCCACTTTATCATGTTGTGTGCCAGTGGAGCCAACCATTCCAATATCTGTGCAACTACCATGCTCCATTCCACTGCAAGGCTAGCTTCGTGGACCGTGGCACGCTGGCTCTTGGCATACCACTTGAGCTTACCCCTCAGAGCGGTTCTTATAGTGGTTGGTAACATGTTGTACAAATCATCCCTTGTTTTATGATCAATGAGGATAGGTGCTGACACCACCATCTTCTCTATTAGTACAATCACATTTGCATAATGTAGAGCTAAAGCTGCATCGCCAAGTGTAGATGGACCTGGCTTTAACCGACCCTTCATCGACAGTTTTAAATAAATTCTAGTTCTGCATATGAGAGATAATTTATCAACTGTTTTCATGTTATCATTGTTCTTCACATGACAATCAACCAATCTCATAGAACCTCCTTTAGTTGGCACACAAGATTGTACAAAAGGAGATTTATTTCCAACTAACATGCATCCTGTGAATGGAACAATATGCTCCAACTGCTTGCTTTCTGAATGAAGCACTTGTTGCTTTTTCTTTTTTTTCTTGCTCTTGCTCTTGTCAACCAAAAAACCTGAGTTTAACACTGGCTTGCTCTCAATAGGTTGTGAACAGAATCCATATGAATTGGTCTTAGAAGGATGAACTGCGGTGGTGTGGCCAAGGGTAGAGAAGGAATGACTGCCAGTAAGACGATTGTTATTGGTAGTCACGGGCGGAGAAAGAGAATCGTTTTGTTGGTTTTCAATAGGTATATGACTATTTCCAAAGACAACAATGATTCTCTCAAGAATTGTGAACAATGATCTTGCCAATAACCTTACGACATAGTCATAACTTCTGTTCCACGGAGACATGTCTCTCAGATTTTTCACTTGCTGGCGCTGCCACATGACCTTCTTTTGAAACTCGAACAGCTTCACCCCATGAAGCACGCGATTCGCCTTCATTCTCCTGAAAGTATGTTCCATATCAGCCAGTACCTCAAGCTCTTGGGACAATAGTGACATACAAGCAACAAATCTGTCCATTTTTTTCACCTTCCTCTCCATCTTTTTCCACGCATATTCCCACCCGGACCATTGAAGATAGTTTTGAGCAGGGTTATCAACAAAATGTTCATAACCATGATAAACTGGATCCTTGCACTTCTTACTCAACCTGGCCACAGACCAAGCTAGAGACTCAAAGTTATTGAGTATCTCACTCAATGCAAGGTCCATCAAGAAATAATCATCATCAGACACTAGCATTTTGACCCCAACCGACTTCATTATCCATACCTTCGTATTCATTATCTCCCTGTCACTCAAAGAACGCCACAAACTAACCACCTTAGACATCAAACCCGCAACTTGAAATGCCAAAACTCCAATCACTTCCTTGCCATGTGATGCACTCTTGCGTGACACTGACCACAAAGCACTGAGCCATGTCCCATTCACTGTTTCACCGCCCATAGTTCAATAGGTACGTTATCCTAATTAACACTCTTAGCAGATACCCACTATCCTGTATGTACATTATCAAATACAAAAACACAATTAGAGACTAAAAATCCCTTAAAGCCACCTAAGTTGCAGCATTATAAAAAGAGAACTGCTAGTAGCACACTCTTTTATTACATTTTATAGTTTTTGTTAGTTAAAATTATTAAACATTATGAACGAAACTCAGTTAAATAAGAAGTAGGGCAACTCAGTGTTGTGATTTCTAACAAATTTCAACAACAAAAAAAGAATAAGAAGTGTGCTTAAAAAATATGTTACAAGAGTATAATGACATTTTTCTTTGAAAAAAATGACAGGCTTTGTATGAAGAACCCAAAAATGCTGTTTTGGAGTACTTTCGAACCTCTTCCTTAAAAAAAAAAAAAAAAAAAAAGTACTTTGGAACCTCAAGGACTCTAAAGTCTAAACCGCCATTCAAAATTTAAAATTTCTTCTCACCCATGTTTCTTACTAGACAAGCAGAGCAGCTCCGAAAACTGAACCTAAACTTCAGAACACACACATATATATATATATAGAGAGAGAGAGACTAGAAACATACCCTCCACAAATCTGAGGTAGCATTGAGCTGAGGGAGAAGAAACTGAACCTCTGCAAGGAGAAAAGTGGAACATACCAGCTAAAACCATAATGATCGGATGCTTACTGATATGAGAAAAGGATAAGGAAATAGACAGAACAAAGAGTGAGAGAAAGACAAAGACAAAAGAGAGAGACAGAGAGAGAGAGAGAGAAATAGTACAAAACCGGTCAAATCGTGGGAAGAACAAGGTTCTCCATGTTGGGTTTTTTATGCTTTTGGGAAACGTGGATGCTACTGTGGACAGTTCAGTGGTTGATAACCTCTGGTAATTGCTAGTTCATAAAATAGTGCTTTTCTGTGATTGTGATGCCAAAGATGTCACTGCCTTCAGTGCCTCGTGACCCCTTCAGTTTGTGTTAGGATGTTTGAGTGTTTTGGATTTTAGTGAACATTAAGAATGTTTGTTCAACGCGGCTAGCAGTAGTTGTTATGAGCACGTTTTGTTGTCGTCGTTTTTCATCGTAACCTGGGACAGTAGCGGAATTTTAAGGAGTATATGCTGTGTTGGATCAATCGGTTAATTGGTGTATGCTATTGATGTATATGCAACTTTGGCGTTGGCCACATAGCAATCCCCTTTGGTACCAATTTTATAAGAAAAAAGATTGACATCTAATAGTTAATTGTCTGCACCCATATAGATAACAAACAACTCAAAGGATCGGTGCAAACAACTAAAAAGGATTGGAGCATTATTGTATGATCCGCTATTAAGTTTATATTAATCTACAAAATTTTCTTAAGTCAGCTATATATCCTAAGTGAAATTAATCTCTATTTTAGTTATTGAAAGATATGTACTATTTGATCCAAGACAAATAAAAAAGAGAGATAATAAAAGAGAGATAAGTAATTGATATTATCAAAGTTTTTTTCTTAAAAAGAAAAATGAAATGATCAAGTTGGTGCTACTTGATTTACGCTCTTCGGTGGTTAATGCGGTATTTATGTAAGGAAAATGTTTAATGTAATTCATAATCCATGATTTTTGTTTATTATTCAATCTATTTGGTAAAGGATTAAACTTATTAGTATCTTTGTGTTTTTGTAGTTCTTTTTTTAATTTTTTCATGTTTATTACTCTTCTCCTCCTTTCATTTTTCTTTTATTTTAACTTATTTTTTCTTTTTTTATCTTTTTTTTCTTTTTATTCTTTTTTCTCTTTCTTTATCTTATTTTTAATTAATTATTGAGTTCATCTACTATCAATCCCAATTAATTTAGGTTAAAAGTGATTGTGATATTAATTCAATCTCCTTTATTTTGAAATTATTATGTTCACCAATTACATTATGACAGCTGTTTTGTAAAAAAAGTTTGCACCATGATTTCTCGTACCATTTAACACTACTCTTATATAAATAATAGACAAAAATTATTTATAATATTGTATGTATTTAATGTTATCAATGTAATATTTATATCAAAATTAAATAAAGTTCTATATTATATTTATTAAATATAATATATCGTTATCCTTAAAAAATGCAATATATCATTAACTTTAATAATATTATTAATTATAATATTTAAAAAATATAATATATTTAATAATGCATTTAATGATATTCATGCAGTGTTTGTATATACATTAAATTAAATTGTGTTGTTTGTCGTATTCATTAAATATAATAAATAAT